>WOVY01003701.1:0-312500 GCA_013436015.1 Rhipicephalus annulatus | reverse complement strand
AAACCACATCCTAACTGGTTTCTTTCTTTCTCTTCTGTGCTAGCATTTTCTTGCACTTACCGCTTCTTAAAAGCAGAGTCAACTATCAAAATGAAGTTTCTTAAATTTTTACGAGTTTCTATGTAGCCATGATGACGACATTTGCTACAAAGTTTACGCGATCTCACAACGCAGAGTGATGCCTTCTTCAAGCCGTTCAAAAGGTATACCGCACCGAAACCCCCTTTGTGACATAACTACGTTTAAACAGTATAAAAATTGGCCCCGCATCTGCATGTTAATCTGCAAATGTCGTCGAAAGACGATAGTCTTGCGTGTGGAGAGAGTGAACAAAACATTTATTGGATGTTCTGTGCAAACGAAATCGGTGAATGGTATTCTAGAGGCTCTGCATCAGAGTGCCTCGAGCGTGCAACGCAGGCGAACGAGCGCATGAAGTCACGTCACACGTGAGACATGAGCGCCATCTGGCATTTTTCTTGGAAAACGAAGCGCGTGGCTCTGAGACGGGTGTGCGCGCGCGTCTCAGAGGTGATAAGTCGTAGAACGCAAGGCGACGGGTAGGTGCCACCACTGTCTCGTCTTAGCAAAGTGTTGGAAGTACTCGCCTTTTCGTGCAAGCGTTGCATGGTCAGCGCAGCATGATAAGCGCTAAGGTCCTTAAAATAACTTATATATGCCTGTTCTTGTAAAAGACGCACATGCAGAGTGTATACGTGTTGTTATGGTGCCCCAAACATGCGCAATAATTGATTTTTAATTGACAATTGCGCAAGTATCAACGCAGAAGCTCGAGCAACATTGGTGGGCGCTGCGGATGGGGTCGGCCGTTTCAATTACCCGGTACCATTAAGAGTGGACAAACACACAAATGTACAGACAGACAGACAGACGGACAGACAGACAGACAGACAGACAGACAGACAGACGGACAGACAGACAGACAGACAGACAGACAGACAGACAGACAGACAGACAGACAGACAGACAGACAGACAGACCAAAATTTTTGCGTCCGAGGTCCCCAAGAAAGACTATCGTCTTTAAAAAAGCGTAGCAAGCAAGCTCTGCAAACGCACATACATACATACATACATACATACATACATACATACATACATACGTACATACATACATACATACATACATACATACATACATACGTACATACATACATACATACATACATACATACATACATACATACATACATACATACATACATACATACATACATACATACATACATACATACATACATACATACATTTCAAAAAGTTGCTGTGTTATTTCTAGCAGGTATAGAACTAGAAGGGGTCTACAGACTCTCGCGAGCATTAACACCAGCCCCTGCAACGACGACATCTCTGCAGCATCAGTGCGTATGTGGCAAAGTATTATTTACAGGAGGGAAAGAGCTCGTCCAGCGCAGCGGTAATGTGGGATTGTATTTACGTGTAGTTCATTCTTATGTACTTTTTCGTGTGAATGTTGTCCAGTACGATAAACGCGGCAAGTAAAAAAATAAAAATAAGAACCCCAGGCCTGCCCGGAATACACAGCACAGTCACAGCGAATGCTGGAAAAGTGGCACATCAACAAGCCCCGCGGTGGTGGTCTCGTGGCTAAGGTACTGGGCTGCTAACCCGCAGGTCGCGGGATCGAATCCCGGCTGCGGCGGCTGCATTTACGGTGCAGGCGAAAGTGCTGTAGGCCCGTGTGCTCAGATTTGGGTGCGCGTTAAAGAACCCCAGGTTGTCGAAATTTTCGGAGCCCTCCACTACGGCGTCTCTCATAAACATGGTGGTTTTGGGACGTTAAACCCCACATATCAATCAATCAATCAAGAACCAGTTGTAAACACTCTTGGGGCTACTGCTACAGGTACGCTTGCAAGGTACCCACTTCTCTACTAATTGATTCAGTGGCTTATGACGACGAAGCCTTGTAGTTCAGCGTTTCATAATGAATTTCATGCATTCAACGACTCCCAAAGTACGCCATTCATATTGTGCGACACCTGGTTACACAATGCGCATTCGGTGACGCGTAGTTGCTATTTTGTTCTTCTACCACGCTATAATACGTACGTTAACGAGGTTCCTTCGCGACATGACGCTTGTACAGGTTCTTTGTGGAGAGGAGTTTCAAGCATCGGCGTGGCTCTTTGGATAAAGAAAAAAAAAGCGACTTGGCTCAGTGGTAGATGACTGAACTGCCACGGAGAGAACCCCTGTTCAACCCCCTTTTTATCAAACACATTTTTTATGATGCCGTTTTCTTATTTATTTCGCACGATAGCGGTTACAGACTCCGGCGGCGGCGGCGAACAACTAGGTCGCCTTTGTTACGGTGTCATAACATCTCTCGCTGTAAAAAACCTCGTATACATGCGGGCTCTATAAGCTGAATCGGACATTGTCTAAGTTATAACTTGAGTTGGAATCATGTGCAGAGAGTAGGACTCAAACTTAATACGAGTGTGTGCGTGAAGGGGAGGGGTGGTAAGGAAGGCAACACACATCGCGGATAATCGCGTTTTCAATTGAACAGTACGAGACAACAGACAAAGAAAATAAAACCTTCTCGGTAGTCTGCAATGCTTCCAAGTTTTGACGGCATCCAGCGTATAACCTAATTCTTGGTTTCGCCTGATGACGACTCCTGCATCCCGACTGCCGCTTCACTTTTCGAATCCTCGAGACACGTTGCGGCTTCTCGCACTGACGCCGTGTGGCGCTACATGTCCAGTCATCGCACGAGGCACCTTTTTTTCTGCGACGTAGTCGCGCGTCCCTTGCACTGTGCCGCACCGTAAGAGCCTTCTTCCACGCACGCTCTGCAGTTCGTACCGCAAATCACGACGCTCGATGCAATGAGTCAGTGAGACGCATCGCACAATGCCTATGCAAGAATAGCGAGCTTCTGGAGTCGTAGCAAAGAAGTCACACCTGTGATCAGTATCAGCGCAGGTCACACCATTCACAGCGCATTTGTGCTGCGTTGGTTCGTGATGCCACTGATCGTTCTCCTTAGCGCCAGCCACGCAGGCAATGTCACTGCTGTCATCGTAGCGCAGCTAGTGAAGGCTTTTGTATTGCCTGTCTAAAATATAAAGTCAGCCCACTGCACGCCTTATTCATTCAGCCGTCCACGAGACCCTGATCACCATGACATACTCGTACCTCAAGAATGTCACCCTGGGACAGAAGAGCATCGTAACCTGCTTTACGCACAGCGGCACACCTTCAGTCGACTTCCGGTGGCGTCACAACGGCCGCGCCGGATAACGAACACGGCCCGTCACGCTACGCGAGCAAACTGACCGACAGAGTGCCCACGACGTACATCGAGGAGCTGTCCGCTGGGGACCTCGGAAACTCCACGTGCGTCACGTCCAACAGCGCTGGAAGGGACACCTTTAAGGCGCCTGTTGTCGTTCCAAGGCAACGGACGCTTTCTTACTGTCGCTCAGGCGCCTTTGATTGTTTTTCAATCAGGGCAGTCACTTTCTTGTCTATATACTACTTTACAGTAGGTTGCCACCATACTGTGTTGTTAGCTTTGTCAGTTTATATCTTTAACGAATAAACGAGGAGTCTTACGGTTGACATAGACGCATGAAGTCATTTTGGTTGCTGGATTCGACGTTTAAATACCCGATCAACCCCCTTCGGGTATATAAAATAAGAAAACGCTAATTTAACACCCCAGGGAGGCGCCGCCCATATCACTTACCTAAAATAGTCAACAGACTCTGCAACGTTCCATAGAGTTGCGAAAGAGCAACTACATGTAGTCGTCATTTGTTGCGGCCTCAATGGGGATTTCCCACCTACCTACACCGCAGGTAATTCAGAAGCGTGTACATTAGGTAATTTTTTTCTTTATACAAAGAATGGCACTACCTGGCATGTAACCAAATTTTTTAGGAGGGGGAGGAGCATATGCTAAGGACCTTGCAAAACACTTAGGTTTATTACTGTTCTACGGTAAAACACCCTCTCCATACGAACTTCGGAAAGTGGGGTGAAGGGTGGGGATAGTGCATTGTTTTGGCTACAAGCCTTGGTGGTACAAATCAATTTTGAATCATTTGAAAATATTGACACTACACCCATCGATGTAAGCCTCTATTATGGTACATTATACACATAATCTGGTGTAAGAGTGTAATCGCAAGAAGTGATGCTTCACAGACGCACCCGCGACCTTATGTATCATACAAAAGATACCATGCAATACGATTTGGCAAACCTTCTGCCAGCTCATCCGATGAAACGACCACGTTTGCTTTTAATAAGCCATTGTCCATAGTTCTTCTTTTTAGTACGAGGATTTGAAAATGGGAATAATTTTGAAACTTTGAACCGTCTTCGAGTGCCTATCGCCGACCGAGAAAATCTTGATCAAATCACGCAGGCGCTTTCTATGCCCTCACATGTTTCGGTCACCAACACTGTAATGCGTTCTGCTTTGTTTCGTGTATCTTCAAACTCTGATCTTTAGTGATGCTTGACAGGTTTCTGTTAGTGGTGCTGTCGCTTCATTTCGTCGTGTTAATTCCTGGTTCCACCTCATCATGCGCGATGTTACATTCGCATATTTTTAATCCGCAAGTATGCAAGATACTAATATTTGCAAATAAAAATAGAAAAAATATCTCGCCAAATTAAACAGGTTTTTTACTCGACTACAAAGACACATTGAAGCAAAGCTACCTCGGAGATAGAAAAAAAAAACACCTCTATCGGCAAAAGAAAAAGCTAATTGGCTTTTCGCAAAAAGAACAACACATGCTAATACCACCGTTTTACATTAATCATCACTAAATGAGCCACTGTCTTATTTAAATGAAATAATGTTTAGTCGCAAGCCACACCCACCACCATGGCTTAGATGTCAGCTAAACCGCTTTGTTAGAACAGGACAAATGTGCATAAGTTCTGTCTCCCCAACAAAACAAAATTTGCTGTTTT
The DNA here is from genome assembly GCA_013436015.1 of Rhipicephalus annulatus. NCBI lineage: Eukaryota > Metazoa > Arthropoda > Arachnida > Ixodida > Ixodidae > Rhipicephalus > Rhipicephalus annulatus. The sequence goes on along the minus strand of WOVY01003701.1, from coordinate 307,521 downwards.
TATATTTGCTGTTCGACCAATACGATAAATCGTCGTTTGGACACTACAGTTCGTAAATGGCAGCAACCAATGGCTTTGCAATATAAGCACTTTCACACCACCTCGCGGGCAAAAGTCAACTATGCCGCGCAACACGCAGTTCACAATCACTCCGCGACGTGGCGCTAGTTTACCGAAAGACTTCAAGCGCGGCGCGATACACCCAAGGGAACGCCGAACCAGCGAGAAAATCGCCTCACAAAGTCGACCTCCCTGCACCGAAGCGGTCAGAAGAGTCTCGCTACACTGCCAAGGGCACACGATGCGCACGCAAGCGATGATCTTGATCTACGCGATTATCTCCATTGCCACCATCACTGCATTCTCGGCTTCATCAGGTATAATTTATCTCTGCGTTTCTTCAAATTAGTTTACACCCTTCATGGCGCACCTTTGTCACCAAACAATGATCGTTATCTGCTTTGAGTGCCTTTTCATATCATTAACGTAATATGCCCGGTATTTCACGATTAGGAACGGTATCGTTATCAGAGTGACTTAGCATTCTTGATAAGAAAGTATAGCGAAAGCAGAATTTTTTTAGAAAAGAAGCGCGGGAAAGCCAAACAGCGCTTGTTGCTACGTCATAAAAGTAAGCACCAAAAGGTGCACACTCTCAGCTTCCTAGTATCAAACGAGTGCAGTTATAGTGTAGAACTGCTCTACACCATGGTATTTTTTTCTTCCACTCGGGGCACCCCCATTACTGTCCCAGATCAGCCGCACGTTCAGCCGTTCAGCTTTCCGCAGAACGTCAATCTGGGCGAAGAGGCGAGCGTGACGTGCGTGGTCACGCGAGGAAGCAAGCCCTTGAGCATCGTTTGGACTCAGGACGGCAGACCTGTGTCCAACGGCGATCGGAAGTTTGCAAAGACTGTGCTGGACAACTTCGTCACCCTGACCATCCGTCGAGTGACCGCGGAGGATGTCGGGAACTACACCTGCACCGTCACCAACGACTTCGGAACTGACTCCGCTGTGGCGACGCTGCTCGTTGAAGGTGAGAAGACAATCAACACAATTAATCTTGATCGAAGCTATGAGTGTGCGACTAAAAGCGTTTAAAGCTTGACTAAGGCATCATATCTTTAGAGTGGGCAGATGCAGTAAAAATCTTTACATTGCATATGTTTTACAAGAAAGCAAAACAAAAGTAAGAGAAAACATTGAAAATAGACAGACCTAAACTGAACGAAAACGATGAGTGAAGTGCATTTCCAGGCGTTTCGTCTTGCGGCATATGCGAGTCGCTGAGTCGCACTGCATTTTACTATCCGAGCACTCGGGAATTATGACATGTACGCCAAGTTCTTCTTTTGCAAATATTTGAATTTCGAGAACTTACACAATACCAAACTTCTCATTTTTTATTATTCGTTTGCTTGCTTCGATGTGTACCAGGGGTGTCTAATCAACAAAAATTAATTGTGTATTCCAGGATAGGCATTTTGGTGTAATTAGCTGGCTGTGGTCATTTGCGATCCATGTTTTCTGAAAGCCTCCTAACTGTGAGGACATTGCCCTCACAATGTTGGCCCCAAAACTAGTGTTAACGTCATCTAGAAGGTCCGACACCGCATCGCTTTTTATATCGTAGCTTGGAAAGACAGTCGTTACTACCGTCGAGAATTGAACCTGCGAATTGGCGCTCAACTGCGATTGCCAAAAATAAGCGCCAAGTACAAGCGATTATTGTATGAAGAAAAGTGTAAATTTAAGGGGTCGTGTTCTTTGTTGGACACAATACTATAGACACAATTAGTTCTCATTAAACGGTTAATGAAGTTATATGTACGATGCAAATTTCCAAAACGACAAAAATGCAACAAGGTGTTAATCGCACAACCGGTACACACCCAAGTTCTTTGTCTCATGGAGGAACACGCTACTAGCCGTCACAGCGATATTAGTATTTATCTTTACTATTTTTATTTCGGATGGTGCGCTACCTCGTAATTGCTGCTTACGGAAGGCCCACCATTGGATCGGAACTTAATTTGCAGAAACAGGTAGTCACACATACCAGTCACTTTTGCCACCACAATTCAATGAAGGTAAAATGCCGTTTACGCACACGTTACAGAACGGGACCCCAAGCGGTCAAAATTTCTAGGGGCCTCCATTACGGCGTCACTCACGATTATATCATGGTTTTGGGGCGTAAAACCCCAACAAGTATTGTTGTTATTAGAACTGAGTTATATACGCTGAAACCAAAATATTTCCAGAGCATTTTTCTGTGACACAATCTTCGGAAATTCCCCAATGTACGTCGTAAAGTGGGCCTCGTTTATTAAGCGCCCTGTCAAGAAATACCGGGGCATGTGGACAAGCCACGGCGAAGAGGGTGACTACAATAGAACAACGACAGGTGAACAAAAAATGGCGTGGGGGGGGGGGGGGAGCAAGCTTCGCAAAAACAAGCACACAATGAAAAGGCTACGAGCTTCTCAGAATACTAACGCAAGTCTTAACGTCGATCTCCGGAGAACAACAGTGACAACATGGCCTCCGAAATTGAGCTCCCCCAATCTCGGAGGTCGTGGTCAGCACCGTTGAACTCCCTGGCTCAACGCTAAGTGGCGCAACACGTCCATCGACGACATACGAAGTCCTCGCCACTGCGGCAGCCGTGTTTGTTCCCCGCGCGACGGGCATTCGCGCGGTTCTCTTCAAACGAGAAAGGCGCAGGCTCTTCGAATATGAACCCTCAACGCGTCGCACTGTTCCTATGTGTGGCTCAAGCCCTGTTCATCTTCTGTTCCTGCCGCGAAGGTAAGCTGCCGGGTTCACACATCGCGCGAAGACGACGTTGGCGCTACTGAAAGTTCGCATTTTCCTACAGGTCCGCCAGAAATAATGCCTTTCTCGTTCTCGAAGAACGTGGTGCTGGGACAGAAGACCACGGTCACCTGCGTCGTATCCAGCGGTACAGGACCTTACCGGTTCGAATGGAAGCACGGCGAGCGTAGAGTTGTGGGTGACGGTCGCAGGCACGTGCAGAACTTTGCCGACAACGTCGGCGCGCTGACGATCGAGGCGATCGCCGCGGAAGACCTGGGAAACTACACGTGCACCGTCGGCAACAGCGTCGGCAGCGCCAGCTACTCGGCGACGCTCGTCGTGGAGGGTGAGCCCGTCTCGTAAACTGCGATGATCACTGCCTTAAGATGTTATCATGACTCCTTGTCAGCACTAACGGAAGAAGCGCGATTACGATGCGACCAACGTACAGCACACGCGAAAGAAGAACACCTCTGTAGTACAACGGCATCTTAAAGTTAAATAGATGTAGGAACCCATGACGGAAAAGAGTCTGCTAACGGAGTTTCGTCCAATTTATCAGTCAGGGGCTTTGTGACGATTTCTTCTTGTTGTTCACTTTCACAGTCAACGCGTTTGCGTAGACCGAACATTTGGTCAAGCTAATATGAGCTCATCGTGATAGAAAAGGTGCACTCTATAGCAAAGTGTACTTATTACTTTGTACGCGGCTGCCTCTGCGCATTTTATATCGAAGTTTGAGCGCAACAATGCTTTGCAGAAAAAGAAAATGTGACATCTAAATGGGAGTGTGTATGTTATCATTACAAATTCTCGTTAATGGCCTTGTTCTAGTGAACACACGGACACATTTTACTGTATCGCTCATGACGAACGCTGAACTTTTCCTCTGAAGAACACCTGCATTTGCCCGTGGCTTCACCCTTAAGTGGTTGTTTAAGTGCTACTCATACCTATCTGATCTCTCAGGAAACGTTCTCTCTATGCACTCCTTTCAAAGCGGTGTTTGAGTGTCTTTAGTGCAGCGGAATAATGGAACAGCACACTTACGACACGTCGTGGTACACGTGGCACTTTGAAACGAGGCACGGTCATTTGGGACTCCCAGTTATGAAATGCCTGCGCAGCCAACGATGCCTGCACAGCCAACGCCAAAGCCAACTATATACCACGACCAGCCAAATAACATTGCTTACCGAGCGGCGGCGTTTTTAATCTTCGAACTAAATTGCTGAAGCCCATTCAACAATATCCCAGATGCAAGTTTTCGCGCTCTTTCCGCTTAGTCACTACAACGTCCACAAAGCGGCGCTAGTTGTCTGTAAGTGCGGTGTGGTTTGTGACAGCACAAAAGCGCAGCGCCAGCAGCGCAGTCTGGCAGAACAGTCAACAACGCAGAAGACGCCCAATCTTCTAGAACGCCTAGCGCTGGTTCCTCCTATTCTTGGAGAAATGGCACGCACCGGCACTATAGTGTCACTTATGCATCTGACCACACTCCTCTGCCTCCTCCATGTCGCCCTGACTGCCGCTTCAGGTAATGTGGATTTTTTTTTATTGGAAACCATTCCGTAATGGGCAAATATTGAAGCTGAACGCTGGCTTCGTTTTGAAGCAGACAAACCCCGGATACAGCCCCTCGCATTCCCCGAAGTCGTCAACTTGGGCGAGGAGGTGACGGTCACGTGCGCCGCTGCGTTCGGACGTAAGCCTTTCCAGTTCGCCTGGACGAAGGACGGCAAGGCGATGGTGAACAGCGAGACCAAGTATTCGCGCGTCGTTGTCGACAACATATCCGTGATGACGATCGAGAAGGTGGGCGCAGAGGACGTGGGCAACTACACGTGCACGGTCCGCAACGACTTCGGAAGCGACAGCGCCACAGCCCGGCTCATCGTGGACGGTAGGGAAACGCATTGCTTTCAACTATGCTTTGCAGATAAAAAACTTTTCGCTGAAGTATGTCTGGTTAGAAAGGTGAATTGAGAAATAATCTCACAACTCGATCCAACCGAGGTAAAAACGTAAAAATCCTGCGCTCATATCGTTCTTTTTTGGTTCCTGGTGTGTTTCTAAACCCTGACCGTAAAGCACCTTCACTACCGTCAAATCCGAGGAAGTACGTGACACGGGTAATGGCCTCCAAGATGGCGACCGCGCCGCGCGCTGGCCATCTCGGAGGCCATGCATGGGTTGCTCTGCAGCGACTACCTTGGCCTTTGCCACGCCTCAGGACTAGCGCACCTGCCGAGGCGGTGGCGCCCTCTCGCGCACGAAGCGGATACTAGCTAGATGTCTTAGAGGCGTTTTACCCGATATTAAGTGAACTTGCCCCGGCTAACTCTGGAGTACTTATATAGTTTATGTTGTTTCACGCTGTGTTTGTTTATTCCGCACTCGTTTTGAACATTTGTAGCCTTGTTGTAGGCCTGCATTGAACACTGCGTGACCATGAGACACCGGACGGATGACGAGCAGGGCGCTCTTATATAGACCCGACGTTTCGAAACCAGCCCGGTTTGTTCCACACTGAGTACCGCGACCACGTTGCTGTGACGCCTCACAGTCATTGGCGCGGCGGTCATTCACCAGTCGCTTTTCTGCGGAGCGTAATCTGCGTGCACAGAGTTTCCTTGCTGTTACGGGAGAGGTTAGCGCGGAAATACCCCGCAAACGCTTAATCAGTTTAAGTTTTGAAAGCTTAACAACTAGCACACATGACACTGAATACTGCGGCAATTGGCATATGACAGCGCAATTTTCATGCAAGCGCCGCGATAATTAGTTCCACCAGCATACAAGCACAAACCCACTCTCACACACGTAAAAGACGGGTATCCTGCCTTACTTTATTAGGTAATCAGTTTAAAACGGTGCTAACGGAGAATATTCGCTGCGGACTCGTATTCGAATTTAGGAAATCGTTCCTTGCTTTCACTCCGTGTTTTCGCAGCTGTAGCACACATCTTAATGCCTAGAACAATAAGAAAAGCAAGTCAATGTGGCCAAACAGAGATGTGTGTGATTTGCTGCCTTAAGCGGCAGAGCCCAGCTCCCTCGTGTCTCCGTTTAATCGCGCTGCTATATTATTCGAGGAAGCCAAAACCATCAGGCCAGCATTTCACTACCAAGCATAAGCAGCAGTGGCGCCGCCAGGGAGTGGCACACCGGGCCAGTGCCCCCATTCCCGAATTTTTTCCCCCAAGGAATACAGAGCGAAAATTCAACATTTCGAAAAGGTTCCCCTCACCCCCCTCCCCTTCCCGAAATATAAAATATACCCCCCCCCCCCTTCTACCAAAAGAAATTTCCGCCTACGCCCCGGATAAGCACACAAGCGGAATGTAAATGACGCTCTGTGGAAACGTGAACGACAAAAATTAATGCTCACACAGGTTATTCGTCTCCTCGTCGCTAGTCACGCAAAATATGACACATTCTTTACACGATTTTCTTTGTTTAGTTGCCTACCAGTGGCACCAGCCCCTTGTAAAAGAACCGCGGTACCGTGCCGTCCTACGTTTTCGGATACACAACACTACAGTTGGGAATGGCAACGCCTTCCTTTGTTAATCGTTGTTGCGTACGAAGTAAGCGAAAAATAGCTTTCTTAGTCCAGCCCACCGAGGAGACCTGAGAGCACTTTTATAAGAAAGTAGCATCGCCGAAAAAAAAAGTAAAACCAATTAATACCGCGTGTTCACCTTCATCAACGAAAGTGCTACGTAAAACGTTGTCACGGGTTCAATTCTTCACCGCAGCATCCACAGTTCAATTCCGATATAATGCAGAAACGCTGGAGAGTGGTGTACACATTCAAGACCTGTACACAGGACAAAGTCGCTCCGATCTCAGAAATACACTGCCCCTACCAGTCCCTTTTCGGGTCGTTATACTCCATGTCAATCTTAGTAGAGTAAACATTTTCAAGAAATAGAGCGTGCATATTTTCGCGGCAGATTTCAAGGATGCCAATTGGTCTTGTCACGCTGACAGTGCATTTGTTTTATAAGTTTGAACATTGCGGCGAATAAACTACTACCGAACAGAAGTGTATGGCGTTTCGTACAAGCCGCGAGCACACTCCCGCCGAAGGAAGCTTCGCGTCGCCGACTCTGGGCGGCGCTAGTTGTCCAACCGCATCCGAGTCACCCAGAGAGCCTCCGGTATAATCTTCAAAAGGCGTCTCAGTCAAGCTTCGCTTTTCGCTGCGTGGAGAGGCAACGAACGGTCAAGACGGCAGGAAAGTTGTTGCTCGGACACATCTCTTCGCCGAAACGGGAATGTCTGCTCAGAAGGTGCTCCTCATATGCGCACTTCACATTCTGCTGTGCGCAGCCAACGATTCCGGTAAGTGAGGGAGTTATCGAGATGGGAAAAAAAAGTAGGATTTTCAGCTGGATTATTGAATCGGAAATTTTCCAGCTGGAATACCTTTAAGTTCGTCATTTCGGCCTCCAGTTCGACATTTCCGCTTGAAGTAGATGAATGGCCACAGGACCTCTGTCAGTTTATGGCAAGGATTCGCCGATATCTCTGCTGGAAATTCGTGCATTTCGAGCTGAGTTATGCACATTTTCGCGGGAGGAAAAAAAAATGCCGCCATGTTGGGCTGCACGCTCAAGCACAAAAGCTGAAGTCGCAACCTACAGAATGCATTTTCGAGGTTCACGCCGATTTGCGCCATCCAGAAGTGACTATGGTGGCGCCGAGGGAGCCCTTTTTGAAAATGTCTATAGTGCCACAGCTGAATGATCGAACTGGAAGCACTAGCTGAAAAGGCTTTCGGTCAAACAACCCAGCTGGATATGAAACTTTTTTTTCCCATCTGGTAACCCTTGCTACTGGGTGTCTCGTCCCCTCGGCTGATTCGTACACACTGCTCAGGATCCCTGACAGTGATGCCATTCTCGTTCTCCAAGAACATTGCCCTCGGTCAGAGGCAGATGGTGACCTGCGTCGTGTCCAGCGACGCCGGTCCGTTCCGTTTCGCCTGGACGCACGGAGACGAGCCGGTAAAGAGCGACTCTCGGAGGCAAGTGAAGATGCTCGCGGAGAATGTGGCCTCACTGTCCATCGAAGCAGTCAGGGCCGAGGATCTCGGGAACTACACTTGCACCGCTTCCAACGCGGGGAGACAAGGGAGCTACACGGCACCACTCGTGGTGAACGGTAAGACTTTTCCCCGAAACGACGCGAGCATTTTTTTTTTGTTTTTCAACGCCTTATAAGATTTACTAAACTTTTTTAAAAATATATAGCCACCCATAGAGAATATATAGTGCGATATGAGAATCAGAGCAATTTTTGACAGAAGCGAGCAGTGTCCACGTGTTATATAATTGTTGGGGTTTAACGTTCCGACCACGGTATTATGATGGACGTCGTAGTGGAGGGCTCCGAAAATTTGGAACTCCTGGTGTTCCTGTGCGCCTGAATCTAAGAGTCGAGCATCGAGCCAGAATCTAAGCAGACGGGGATCGGGCATCGAGAAAGAGAGAATAGTATAGCTTGTTTAGTACGTCGGGTACAATGTACTAGAAAGACCTATACTGGATAAAGAAGTTCTTACTGGCTTTACTGTTTCTTTTTCTTTCCGTGTCTGCACATTCCTATTTAACCTGAATAAATTCACCAAAGTCCTGTATTCCCGCTAGCTCCTCAAGCAGCATTAAGTCTACAGCCCCATCACCATTCTTTTCCTCCTTTATCTTTTCATTCCATTTCCGACGCCTAGCGTCGCCAACCAAATACTTTTTATGGCTAACGTTCATGCGTTCTCCCATTATATCTCCTATTCTCATATCACAATACGTGCGCTCTACTTTTATTTGTGTTAATGTTTTTCGCAAAATTTGTTCAGTTTATACGTACTTACCGAAAAAAAATGCACGTTTCAGGTCTTGTGAAACGAGTTACTGAGTGCCGCCACCGTGGGAACAGCAAGATTAGATAATATTACTTATTAGAATTTAACGCCCCAAAGCTACAATGTGATTATGAGAGACGCCTTAGAAGAGGGCTTCGAAAATTCTTCACCATATAGAGTTCTTTAACACGCACGTCAATCTACGTACACGAGCCTCAAGCTTTTCTCCTTCATTGAAAAATGCGGCCGCCAGCAAGAACGGATACTACAAGAAAAGTAGTACGCCTGCAATCGGACAGCATCGATATTACACAGTTTCCGACACTAAACAGAGAAAATAATGATCCAGCCATTCGAGGCTCAAAGATTGACGGGAGACTCATATAGGTTTTCTCGGAAAGAAAACGTTCGCCTGGATAAAGCTACGAAGTCCAAGTTAGGGTATATTTTCATCATTTACATACATACTCAGTCCAATCACTTCTGAAATAATTCATATAAACGCACAGGCTTCGTTGTGTTTCGTTTATACCGCCACAACTTTGACGAGCCGCGGCTTTTGCGACTGCTGAAAAGTGCGCGCAGAACCAAGGAGGGGGAAGTGCGTGGCCGAGGATCTCGGAAACTTCCCAACTTCTTCCTAAACTTCCGGAAGAACTACATAGGTGGCGCAGCTCGTCCGTTGAGTAAAATTTCATCAAGAAGAAGGAACATCGCGACCAAGCCACAGACCGCGTTCGACGCCTCCACTCTGCCGCGTATTGTTTAACAACGAGAGAAGGGCTGCTCGCAGTAAGTGCGACTCCGTAGCATATTTTCGAAGCTGTACACTTCTGTACTGACATGAGCTGCACTGAGAGCTCGACCTCACTGCGAGCATCTTTTCCTCTGTTCGTGGTCTGTTTACACGTCGTTGCAAGCAGCAAATGTAAGTACTACAGCAAAATAATAATAATTTCTAAAATGGCGCGAGTTTGAATAGCATTCGTCCGCAGCACCACCGGTCATCATGCCTTTCTCCTTCGCCGAGGGAACCGCTATGGGAGACAGAGTACTCTTGACCTGCGCTGTAGCCAGAGGCACGGCGCCATTTTCCATTTCCTGGACTCACCGGGGCAAGCCTGTTGCCGGGACGGCTAACAAGTACGCTACGCTGCTCAGCGGCAGCGTCGCCACCTTGATTATCGAGAGAGTGTCCGCCGAAGACGTCGGAAACTACACGTGCACAGCCGCAAACGAGGCCGGAAGCGGAAGTTTCACTGCGGCGCTCACCATTGAAGGTGAGCAGCACAGAGATGGGTTTTACGCGCGATGCATGAGCGTCGGTTGTTCTGCACGCTACCGACGAAGGCAGGTTGATGATTTCGTCTGTATACGCATGCGTGGTCTTCAGCGGCACTAGACGTATACTCAAGTTGTGCACGCAGATATATTATTCGTAACGTCAGAAAAGTAACGATTTGATTGGCATGTGGGGTTTGACGTCACAAAACCACCATATGAGTATGAGAGACGCCGTAGTGGAGGGCTCCGGAAATTTCGACCGTCTGAAGTTCTTTAACGTACACCCAAATCTGAGCACACGGGTGTATCGGCAACGTCGGACGGTGTTCCGTCGTCAACAATTTCTTGATTTTGGTTATTCCTTCTTTCTTGCTGTTTTTCTGGAGCATGATGCTTTGTTGTCTGTGTATCCACTTACTGCGTCGTTTAAAACGTGAACTATATCGTCAAGTGTGAATAACGGTGATGCTCAAGACTCTCGCAGTAAATGGCGTGTTTCTCAAGTCATTTGCGCTTTATTTTGGAACCTTAAGCTCGTACGAATCTATATGTAAACGTTTTCAGACTTTCTTGCTCACACGTTGCCAGTTTGGCTAATCGCAGGCTTTCTTTTTTATTGAATTCCTACACACGAGGAACGATCGTCTAAGTCGATTTACGTGTTCAAATAATCGTGGCTTCAAAACCGTATGCGATGCCTATCAGAAAGTAGCGTCGCTGACAAAGATCAACTATATATGAAGTGGGTACCTTTTACAAATGCACACATTTATGCCGCGATGCGAAATTCGAAATTCCCCCCAATTTACAAAATGCACGACATGTCACGGAATCATTTAAAGTGGGGAACGACCAACATATACGCAAAGCCCAGTCGACTACCCCAAACGCCTGACAGTTTTGCATGATGCGTTGGATATTCAGTGTCATTAGATTGTTCTCGTTGCCACTCTCAAGCGGCACTCGGTTAACTGATAATGATGTTTAGAAGACGACGTGACCACTGGACGGGAGACGAGAACTGCAAGCACCTGCAGCGGTTCTGTCGTTGTGTAATATGGCCACGCCGCTAAAACAGAACTTTGTGGACTTCCGGGGCAAAAGACTTGAAACTTCGGCAAAGCAAAAATCAAAAGTTTATTTCTTCCTTTTTTGACACTGTATGCAATCTGTGGAATCGACATCGTTGAGAACATTTTCAGAGGAACGCAAGGAACCATGGCAGCATGCAGCAATATACCATCTATGGGAACATCACTTTTAGAGTGCAAGGAGGCAACTACGTGTTTGTCAAGCTGAATGGGTGTCAGTACAGTACACTGCGTTCATTGCGCACCATTTTATAGCTAAAAATGGGCCACTCTTGTGATATTTTGATTGTTTTGATTTTCCCTGCTTAGGGCAGCAAACATGGTGTGTCTGGCGGACTTACGGTGTTTTTGTTACCTGCTTTTAATGTTGCTCGTTCGGGAACTTCCAGTACCCACATTCCATTGTCGCCGCTCCGAGAAGACGTACATAATTAGCATAATGTTTGCAGCGACATATCAAGCTGAATTAGAAAAGCGAGCCTTTCGTTGTACACTTTTACCCCGACACTTCGTATACCTGAACGTGCATTCATCCCCGTGTTCATTTCAAAACGCGGTCAACTTTGGCACGGGGACTCGTACGTTCGCGTAATATTCGCGGTGTGGCGCTAGCTGTCCACGCGAGATTTTCAGCCGACGTGGGCGGCGCAACAAACGGCCTTATAAGCATGCGCAGTGTGCGGCTGACGCAGAAGCGCCGACTTTTCGTTGGGTCTGTTCAAGCATCACGTCGCCAGACCCATCAATGGTGCTTTACCGGTCATCTTCGCTTCTCATCATGATCATCATCACAACATGTGGAAGAGCACAACCAGAAGGTGAGCCTAACGAGAGATTACTCGGCAGATTACAGCGCTGAACTTACTGCGACCGCAGCAGTGATGATGATTGTGTATGATAACGTATTGATTAGTATCGCCATCGAAACGAGAAGGCGGCACGTAGCTACCTAGCGTCACCTTAATAAAATATCAGTGATAATCAGGTCTTACTTCAATTATTACTGTCCAGCAGCCCTCCTGTCTCTACTTATCGGTACACCCCGCAACAGCGAGCGCATCCTTCACAGTAAGAGAGCATATTGGCCACAACGCACGCGATTTCATCTTCATGATTATAGCTTTGAGAAAGACGAAACACATCAAACATTAGACGCGTAGGCATGAATGGGTTCACGTACTTCCATGTTTGTGCGTCTCTATTTTTTTTTTCACCTGCATTTCATACGGCGAGAAGGAACACGTGGAGCTTTCAAGTGACGCCATAAGCAGAGCTTTAGAGCTGATGCATGCCGCCTCGCCTCCGAGACACACGCGCACGCGCCAGCCTCGAGTCCGAGCACGATGCAGTGAGTGAGTGAGTATGAACTTTATTGAGGCCCTGAGAAGAAAGAAAGCGGTGCCGAAAGCCCCGCCAATCAATCCGGCGGCTCCATTCAGGTCACTTAAGGCCACCACAATGTTACCGCGCGCAACTTTCGTGCGATACGCGTTAATGCTCAGCGTAATATCCTCAAAAGTTCACATCGCCACATATTGAGGCTACAAGTTTCATATCCAGCGACTGTGGAAAGGCGAAGCTTTGCCGGTACATGGTGTAGCCTGCTCAGGCTCATTTCTTTCGCTTCTTTTAAACTCGCCGATAGGCAAAATATAGCGCAAAACAAACAAGTGGTCAGTTTGAGCAACAGACTGGATACCAAGAAATCAGATAGGCAGCCTAGTACGACAGCAGCGAATCCGATGGATTGGCCAAATTAAAAAGCTTGCAGGGATAAAATGAAATAAGCTCGCACGAGATAGGGTAAATTGTACATCATTGGCGAAGACCATCGTTCTGCATTGGGCTGGCAATGATGCTGATGATGACGCTACCTGACGGCGTAACGGGAGCGACAGCGTAAAACCCCGTATGGAAATTCCTACTGCTGTCGCAGTAATGAGCGAAGTGCCGCAATTAAATCTGCCGGCACGCCAGGAAGGGCCTCACTGGAATAAGTGCTCGCTGTTTTCAGTCGAACCGCCGAGGCTGCAACCGTTCACCTTTCCGGTCATCAAGCAGGCCTCGAAAAAAGTGACGGTGCACTGCGCCGTGTTCGAAGGAACCGAACCGCTCCAGTTTCAGTGGCTCAAAGACGGCTCGAGACTGAGCAGTAGTAGCGCCGGGAGGAATCAAGTGAAACAGCTCTCTGCAACCATCTCTTCCCTCACGATACCGCACGTCGGCGCCGAAGACGTCGGCAACTACACCTGCACCGTGAGCAACGCTGCCGGCTCGGATAGCGTCACGTCGCCACTTATCGTCACAGGTGAGACCACGAGACGCCACGTTTGATTATACGTGAAAAGCAAAGCCGAATATGCGAAAGATTTGTACAAATCTAATCGACAGTCTAACAAATATAAAAAAAGGTCGGCGAGTTCTGTAGCACTTACGAGACCTCGGGAGAATGCGTGCTCTGAAAGGCGCTCTCAGTTAACCTGAATCACTTTAAACTAGTTTTCTTCACTTCAGTGTGTAACACCATATTAAATCTCTCTAGTTATATTTCTAACTAACCTTGATTCACACATGCAGTGCAAGTAACTTGATTCATTCTCGACTTATGCTTAGGTGAGTCTATTCATTTCTGTTCACTATAAATTCACTCTTGATTAAATTGAAAGTACGCTGATTCTGTCTATCTCAGTACGTAAATGCACGATATTTACTTTGAATTTCCTTTAATTTGTGCTAATCGTTTGGCATGACTGTATGTGTATTTAACGCCACCCCAGTTTTGGTATCATCCGTGTTCACTGTTATCTGTGCCAGCGACAACCCCGGTCCAACTGTTCTAAACATCTCTCGCTTAAGTCAACTGCTAAACGGTAACTACTCCCACACGCTTTGAATACCGTGGCATTCGAGGCGTGGGCGCCTACTGTGCCCAATTGGAATGTTTGACTTCCGAGGTCAGCCTTACTGACACCACGGTTCGCTATACAGCACAGGTTACACGAACAATCAGTATATCACATAAGGCACGAAGCAGTCGAGGAAGGTCACGATATTGTATTTCAGTGGTTGCCAAGTCATTGCGGAATTGTCGGCAATGACCGCGCGGATGAAGCTGCTCGATCGGCTCATCACCAAGACCTGTGCACGCCCATACCACTATTGAGAACGGACGCTGCAAGGCGACTACAATCACTCGCTCGCCGTATAACTATCCTACAATGAATACACCGGGTTTCTCCAACGCACACCTTTATTCTGTGGACCCAAACTTGCTACTTCGTTTGCCATCCGGGCTCCCACGACGCGATGGAACATTGCTGTGCCGCATCAGATTGGACGTGGCATTTACGAATGCGTATTCTTGTTTCCCTGGAAGGGCAAGCAGTTCGGCATGCAATATCTGCGCCTGCGAGGAGACGCTTGAGCACATGCTATGCCACTGCCCAGCATACCAGTCTGAACGACGCATTATGGAAGTCAAGCTCTGTCAGCTGGATTGACGGCCGCATACAGAAGAGGAGATCCTGGGACCTTGGCTACGGTTTCGCATACGCGCAAAGTCACTAAAGCCCTCTTGTGCTTCTTAAGGGCCAATGGACTTTACGAGCGCTTGTGAAAGAAGAGCGTGGGACCGTGCTGTGTAGTCTCGAGCTGACTAATCATCCTTCTCGTCCTTGTTTCTCTTCTTTTCAATCTCTTTCCTTTCTATTATTCCACCTCCCCCCCCCCCAAGTGTAGGGTAGCCAACCGAGCCAAGCTTGGCTAACCTACCTGCCTTTCCTCTATATTTCTCTCTCTCTCTCTCATGATTCTTGCGTCCCTTTAAAAATTGCGTATCATTTTCGCTGAACATTGGGCAGTTTATGTCAATTGAATATAACTTCCATCAAGCATGCGCAACGATCATGTGCATAGATTGCGCACTACCTTGGCGTACACGCAGAACGTTCGGTAGGCAGCAGGGGCGTAGTAAACATATTTTCGGGGAAGGCGGGGGGCGTATTAATGTACAGTATTTAATGTTCGTACGCGCGTTTGCACGTGTGCGTGCATTCATACACGTGGTAGTAAACCGCGAATGCGCCTGGTTAACCTCCCTGCCTTCTATTTTGCAGTTCTTCCTTCCTTCCCTAAATGCATAATTTCAGTATTTTTTCTGAACTTCTTTTATGAGACGAAAAAGGATTCCCATCGCCGAATGGGAATTCAAGACGTGGACTGGAAAAACTGACGCAATACATATTGCGCGCGATGTTGAATCCCCAGGGAGAGAGAAAACCTGTCTCGGCTCGCTTTTTCAAAAACACCGCTTCGCACCAGCGACGCAGTTACCGCTTTGGACTCGGTGTGGCGCCAGCTGTCTACGTCGGGAAAAAAAGCATGCGCTTGAGGCAATCAGCGCCGTATGCGTCACAAGCTTACCGCCCCACGAAAGAAGCTGGTGTCCGTGGAGATGGCTGCGTCTGCTTCGGCTTGGAGTCTCGGCTGGCTACTTGGAGCATCCTTGCTTTTCCTTAGATCATCAGCACAAGGTAACGCTCGGGGAATAAGTAGTATCTACCCGATCAAAGTAATCTAGCAACTTTTTGCGCATACACTTAAACAGAAGCCCCCAAGCTGCAGCCCGTGTTGATCGCCAAGGATCATCCTCTGCTGGAAACCCTCGTGGTGTCCTGCATCGCCATTCGGGGAAGCCGGCCGCTGAAATTTGCCTGGTTTAAGGACGGCCGCTCATTGGACGAGGGGACCAGGGCGCAGCCTCGGTTGCTGACCGATACACTCTCGACACTAACGATTCCGAAAGTCACCGCTGAAGACGTTGGCAACTATACGTGTCGCGTTTCCAACGCGGTGGGCAGCGACAGTTACAGCGCAGAGCTGCTCGTTAAAGGTCAGTGCACGATCCCATAATGACTGATTTATCGATTCCATCATTCCATTAATTGACTGTATTTAACATTCCCTCAAGAGCATTTGACCCAGGAAAGAGGTTGTAGAAAATGATGGCGGATGAAACATACTCGAGGTACGGTTCTTACCGAAGTCAATACATAAGCATTATGTATCGCGCCATTTCGGAACGAAGCCCTCGCGATAAGATCCGAACTCGTGATCTCGTCCACAAATGTAGCAACAGCATTACCACTAAACGACCGCGGCGGGACAACTCGAAACGCGCAGCACAAACTTACTGAATTAGCATAACATCGGCATATAGTACCTGTTTCACACGGAATTTTTCTGATAGCATCGCAAGTTTCTCTATTTAAACAGAGTATGATGACTGTATTTGTATGCTATCTTCCTGCATCTCGTTGATTTTCAACGAGTTTGCTTATTCTGCGTGATTACTTGTCTTGAAGAACTGACAAACTTTGTTGTTCACTATTGAACTTGCATACTTTCTAACTGCAGCTAGTATCGGTAGTCGGAAAATCAACTTCGGCACAAGTGCAGCTACCGGCTCACATATCTCAACCTCGAACTCAAACATTCAGCCATTTGAGCAGTGCATTTCGTTATAGTATACGCCGCTGTACTGCGAATAACGGCGACTGAGCGTGCATTTAGACGTGTATTCTCGCATTCGAATATGAAAGTGAGTCACGTTCCGATGTGGACGTTCGTCGTTTCAAAACCACCGCACGCTCGACGCCGTTCCCCACTCGCCCGCTGGGTGACGCTAGTTTTCCGCGGGAGGAATAAAACGGCTCGCTCGCTTGTCTCGCCAAAATGATCTCCATTCATTTACGCGGACGCTAGGAACGCAGGTCGGACCTTTCCTTTCGCGTGTTCCGTGAACGGCGTCCGATACGTTTTGCCAGCTTGAGTTTGCGTTACTGAGCGGTTACCACCATGACGCCGCTACACTCTGCCTTGATGTTCCTGGTTATAGCCTGCACGGTGACAACTTCCAGCCATTCCGTCGGTAAGCCAATCCCGCGCACTGAACAACCGAAGCACAATTTATTCTGAGCTCCAAGCATGCACAAGGGCTTAAGCGTCGAATCTTAAGCACATAGCTTCGTCGCAATCCGTTTCCTCCCTACCATCTCGCCGTCCATTTTTGCAGAATCGCCCAAAATACAGCAGTTTTCTTTTCCGAAGAACCCGTCACCCGGAAAAGACGTGACCGTGACGTGCTTCGCCACAGAGGGCGCTCTGCCGCTGACCTTTGAGTGGCTCAAAAACGGAGAAAGATTGACTGGTGGGTCAAAGTTCGCAGTGAAGAATCCTCTCGACAAGATGTCCACACTCATCATACACGAAGTGTCCGGTGCTGACGTCGGCAACTACACCTGTCGCGTGTTGAACGAGGCCGGAAATGACGTGTTCACCACAAACCTCGTAGTAACCGGTGGGTCATATTCATCTATCAAACATTCCTGCCGACAAGGCAAAAATACATGTCGAACTACTGCAGTTTTGGTTGAGTGCTGTCGCCTTCGTATAAGCTCCTACATTTGAGCTAGCTGACACTCTCGCTGTTCTCTTAAATTTGCTCCTTTTCACGATAGATAGCATGTGTCTATATGCACAATTCGGAGGTGTAAGCTTCGAAATGCCGTTTACGCCAGCTGTGTTTAGACGTGGCTTTTTAGTCTGCTGTCGCCGCAGAGGTTGTCGATGTTATATCAAGGCAAGCGTGATGAAATAATGCACACTGATGCATGCGCGAAAACTGTGGCACTCGTGCTTCTACGCATTGATTATAAAAATATTTAATATTAGTGATGCAACAGTAGTTCCTAACACAACCTCGTTGCGTTTTTTTCTTTTGAAAATTCTAGGCTCTTCACTTTTTTTTTATTAAGAATGCCACAGTATTGGAAGACACCTGCTTTTATTTTATTTTCTTACTTTTGCACCTTGTCCATACACAATGAGGCCATACTCGCTTCGAAGCAAAACATTTTTTTTTATGTTGCCACCAATATATCTTCCACGTTTCCTGTATTTCTTTCAAAAACGCCATTGAATATTATTATATTATTGCTCTGCTGGTGAAAAATTAATTGTGATCCAGTGCGGACTTTACTGGACACCAAATTGTGTAGTGCCATCTTTCGGCAAACGCACTGAAGATAACACTACAATGAACTTATAAAATATCGACAAGAACTGACGTCACAGGAACATAGGTCGGCGAACTCGATCACACGCGAGTCGACTCACTGGGAATTACCCAGACTCGGATCGAGCCTTGAGTCTGAGTCCGAGTGATGCCAAAGCACAGGATATATTTCTCGAGTGAGGCTGAGAGAGTTCAATTTATGTTTGCCTACCTGTGGTCCTATCTACTCCACTCCTTTATTGCTATGAGCCTTACGTTGATTCGTGTTTATACTCACGTCAACTCACAAGTACTTCAAATCAGTATCATTTGTGCACAATTTCAGTATTTATTGATCACAGGAGCGAATTACGCAAGGGGGGGGGGATGCCCCCACCCGCACCCACCAATTCTTCTGGGGAACTTCTGAATATACAAATTATGTTGTTACCCTTTCGAGAAAAATGCCCTTGCTGGTTTGCAACCGCTCATTACTCATATCCGAAGGTACTAATCACAAGGCGCCCAGGAGAGCACCGATTACGTGAGATATCGGTGTTAATAAAGCATTGGAACCGTGAATAAAAAAAAGCTAATTCTAGTCTAACGGACTCACAGGTCGACCCATTCAACTCACTCAGACTCAGATCGGGCCGTCAGTCTGAGTCGTGAATTCGGTTCAGAAAAACTTTCGTGAGCCTGAGTCAGAGTGGGTCCTAAGCGCAAGATATATTTCAGATTCCGAGTGAGCTGCACAATTTTTACCGACCTATGCACAGAAATGAATGAAATTCTTACGCTCAATGCAATGGTGCGACTTTACCTGCTCCTCAAAACTTGCAGCGCCATCGTCTTGTCGGCAACGAAAATTGAGCCCAGGTTGACGCCACTCTGCGTGCACATCGGAACACAAAATGACCTATTGGTTCTAAATATCCCCGTCAAGTGGCGCTAGTTGTCCACAGTGCGCCCAGATCCCAACATTTAGAATCCAATGCAGGAAGAGGTGTTCGCGTCAGTACACGTCAGGCCACCGCCAAGGAAGCTTCATGGTAATCAAACCAGTTATGAAGACAACGGTGCGCTACATTTTTAGCGGCTTAATCACGACCACCTGGATGGTAGTATTCGCTAGCACGTGTCTCGGACAGTCAGGTGAGAGCACTGCAGATATGCAAAGTTTCCTACATAAGCAAGCGGCGGCAAATGTCTCTGAACGGTGTGACGTCCCTTTCAGTCGAACCGCCCAAAGTGCAGCCGTTCTATTTTCCGTCGACCAAGGCGATGCCGAAGAAGGTCATCGTTCACTGTGCCGTACTCGAAGGCACGGAGCCGCTGAAATTTGTCTGGACGAAGGACGGCTTGCCAGTGCAAGATGCCCACAGACTTCACATAAAGCAGCACTCGGAGATGCTCTCGTCGCTGACCATCACGGATGTGGGAGTCGAGGACATCGGCAACTACACGTGCGCCGTCAGCAACGTCGCCGGGTCGGACAGCGCCACCTCGCAGCTTCTAGTGAAGGGTGAGCCAAATATGTGAATCAAAGTTCCGTTGCACGTAATTTCGCGGAGATGACGGCAACGTCTAAGTAGAATGCGCGACGACCCCTTGCTCGTTTCAAAACGTCGCGAAACGATGGTTGTGAGCATTTTTTAAACTACGCTCTTCGCCTTGCTTCATTTCTAATGAAATGTACAAACGCGCGCAGTTTTCGAACGACTGGCCATTCGGCGCGGATATGCTTTTTTAAAGTAACGATGACTTGAAATAACAACTTATATCTCAATAAATATGGAGCCAAAGTGCACCGTCACGGCTTCGCGGTTTTCTGTAAAGAAACACGTACTACGGCGAAATCGCCCACTGCAATATTACAACCAGCCTGTCGCAGCGTATATTCATCAATTTGTGTCCAACCGCGTTTTTTAAACACCCAGAGAACTACTGTCTTTTTCATTTTAATACTTTATTTATCTACTTGTTTATTCATTTATTTATTTATCTATTTAAATATTTTATACAATTTTCATCGATATGAGCTGCGCATCATGACAATGGACAGCAGACTTTCATTCACAAGGCGAATTTCATTCATTTACATTTGGCGAAAAAGAAAAGTAAGACCCTTTAAACATAACAGCTTCAAGTACGCACTGTTTAACAAGGACACTGCAACAACCACTCATCGGAAAAGATACAAGCTCTAACCACGCACCCGTCTAACCACTCACTTTCATATTTCGCTCGCCTATCTTCCCCTTCTACTTAACCGTTTTCTGTGCTTCCCAAAACCTCACACGTGTGGCGCCAAGAGCCTCACTACCTGAATACCTTTGGGAGAGCTCTGAGATCACAGCTTTCTCTGCGCCATATAAGTCACGAAGGAGCTCCCGTACGGTCAAATGAAGCTTTCTCGAAGCACCAGCAAGCCATGTCGCTGTTCGACGCGCTTCTGGTTGTCCTTCCCTTGGAAGCAACGGTGCTGAGCCTGCACGGAACAGATCGAGCAGATAGGCGCTTACAACCTTTCAACTTAGGCTCAAATTAATCTTTACAACCCGTGCAATCCTAAGCTTTGAACGAAGGCGCGCATCACCAACAGCACCTGCAGCTGCTCCTCGAGTCCACCCGTTCGCATTCCTGAAGGATCACCAAAGGGGACAGACCGTGGTGGTAACATGCATCGTCGACAACGGCACCCCTCCGTTCAGCTTCGCCTGGTCGAAAGAAGGACGTCCGCTTCCAGAAGCTGGACGGACCGAGAAGCCCGTGTCAAAGATGATCGCGGAGTCCATGTCCGTCTTGACGGTGACCAGCGTAGACGCCGGAGACGTCGGGAACTACACGTGCAGCGCCGGCAACGCCGCCGGCAGCGACAGATTCACGGCCGAGCTTGTTGTATCCGGTGGGTGTTGATACGGTGTTGTTACATCTCAATGAGCCTTTCGTATATTCGTCTAAGTCGTGATGAAACGTTCGCGCAGTACTTGCGAAAGAAATCAAGCTAGTACGCCTGTCTAGGAAGCTCTAAGCGACGAGAGGCTTCACGGCGTTACTCACTCTTGAAAAACTGCTTCACACACTCTTGAAAAACTGCTTCACACACGTAAAGCTTGAATGCGCCTACATTCTGAGGGTAGAAGGTAGGCGCTAGAGAATCAGTCAGTATACTGCGGTACTCCGAGAAATCGGTGCGATACGTTCGTGATATGAGGTACAGGCAATGCGGCCACCACGACAGCGGCGTAAGCAGAAATTTTTCTCAGAGGGGGGAAGGGAGGGGGCCAGCCCCTTGGAATGGTCATTTTCAACTCTGCACTCTTAAAAAAAAGTTGGTAAAAAGGTAGCAACTAGAGCGGATAGGTAGTAACTGCAGCGGTTACAACCTTACTTGGACCGTTAATACACTTTTTGCTACCTGTTTACTACCCACGTTAGTAAACAATTACTAGCTGCAAACGTTACTAACTTTTTGCGACGTGTTTACTACTTACGTTAGTAAACAGATAGTAACTGGAATTAAAGAGGTAGTAACTGCAGCCGTTACTACCTTTCTCGCCTTGTTACTACCATTTTGCTACCTAGCTGTTGACAATCTAATCCAAAATAGTGTGTGATTCCTATTCTGATAATTTATGAGAGGAGTCGTCTCGACGTTCATCATTAAACAGAAAAACGACGCAAAAGATATCTATAGATCAAGAGAAGACATTTTGTTTTAAATTACGCAACCAAGATATGTAAACGTCATTCTCATATTGTCGAAATGGAGACGTACAAGTTAACGACCCATAAGCAAGCGCTACACGCGTTGTAATGGACAATTGCAGCAAACTTAGTAAATTGCAGCAAATATTAACAAGATCGGCGGATCAAAATACCCAGACGGTCACAATTAGCTCCGATGACGGTAAGAATTAATCCACTGCAGCGTCTCCACATATTATCATTGTTTTGGCGCGTCAAACACCGAAAAAGATTATTACCTTTTGAAGGCTGATATATTAGCCGTGTGAAGCATTCAAATGCACTGAGAATAAGTTCGGTACCTTGTTTTGGCCACTGTACATAATGTCTTTTTGTGGCCATATTACAATAAATAAATGTGACATATAATATTTCACAAGTAAGCCTGATTAGAAATCTTGTGCTACGTCACCAAACACACGTAACCAAGTCGTATATTATAGCGCTATAAGTTCAAATTTGTTGTAATTCATTCTGAAACACAAATGCTCCCCTGTGCCAGACATGCCCCTGCAAAGTAGGGGATTATTTCATCCCCACGCTTATTTCAAACTACATGTATGCGTCAAAAATAGGGAGCATGTTAGGGACATCTATTCTTCGCGTTCATGGCACACCACGCTTCATTACCCGAAGTTGTCTAGTATTGAGACATCCATTGATTAACATTAGCAGTGGAGAAATAATATGTCAAAATGAATAAACAAGGTAGTATCGGTTACTACTTTTTTTCTTGGGACCTTTAAAAGTTACTATCCAAGGGTGGTAACGGCTACTGTAGTAACATTTACTAAATTCTGGTAGTAACAGCAAAGGTAGTAACTGTTACCACCCTCGCCGTTACTAACTGCGCTTACTACCAGGGTTGTAACATATGTGACAAACCGTTACTACCCAAAAGTTAGCAAGTACTGCCACCTTTTTTTCTAAAAGTGTGTATAGACCATTTTACCTAAGACATGTGGGCTACGCCATCTTGGGAATGTTTTGTTATTTCTGTACAGTAGACTGCCACGTGAACCTTATTAAGACCATGAAACATTATATGTACCAACAAACCCTTTTTCATGCGTATGCGTCTACCGTAACACTGTTCGTTTATTTCTTTAAGATTCAAAACACGAATGTTAACAGCCCAACAATGGCGAAACTGAAACTCATACGTAGAATAGCCGACATACCATGGCGAAAAAACAATGTCGGGGAGGGGGGGGGGGGGGGCAAGGGCGCAGTTTTTCACCCACTGGGTGCGTCACTGCACCAAGAGGAAGGTGGGAATAAGTGTGCGTTCTCGACGCGATCTGGTTTCCGCCTTGGTGCCCGGTAAGCCTACTGTGTGGTTCTCCTCACGATGAAACATCCCTTCTTCTGCACATAGATATCTTTTTCGTCCCTGAGCAGTGTCGTGACATATACAGCTATAAGCATTTGGCTATAGTGTAGAGGTGAGGCAGGGGCCCCATTGGCGATTGCCCCCCCTCCTTCAAAGCCTGTGTCAGCACCCTCCCTCTCAACAGTGCTTGCCGTCCACGTCCTATCACCAATATGGAGAAATGACTGGGACCATTGTGAGCACGAATAAACAGTATTCACGCAATGATGGGGTTTTCGTATTAGTAAATACCAAAAAAATTATTGACCCCACACCAGCCCTCTCCAGTGTTACTTCAAGCGACCTCCCCCCCCCCCCCCCAAAATGAGTGGCTGGGTTCACACCTGCGGGTTTGGGGGCCGTAGGGTAGGGGCACTTAGCCTGAACAAGTGAGCATCGAACGAGGCACGCAAAAGTAAATTAGTGACTGTAGTTTGAAAGTTTGTTTAAAAAAAAAACGTTCATTCCAGCTGTTGCAGTATAGATGTCTATAAGAGAAATGAAGTCGCGGATGCGCCCCGCAGCTGACTCATCAAGTTCAGCATCACGATCTCAGTATACGCGATGTGGCACTGACACAGATACGGGAAAATGCGCGCGACATAGCAGGGTTCTTCGACAGTGCCGCAAGTACGGAGGTATCATATAGCTATGGTCGGACGATGGCATTTTTGTCGGAAATTCCACTATTTAAGATGTTATTGTTTATAAGCTGATCACGTAACCGCACCAGAGCAACTCGCGCTGCTAATAAGTGTTTTTTTTTTTTTTTGTAAAGCTGCGTGTCGACCACGACGGTATAAGGGTATTTCAGTACTTACCATACCGTAAAGTGGCACTGCCAGTTCAGTTCAGAAATCAGTTCAGTGCACGACAAGCCCGTCCATGACGTTTGTATATGCACAGGGATTCTAACACTGTGCACGCGAGCAAGGTTAAAAATACCGACAAATATTTTTGGTGGCAAGGCGCAAAATCTTTAGCTATACTGCCTAGAATATATACCTCAGCGTAACTATCGTACTCGTGTAGAGACGACGCTTTTGTTAACGCGCAGCAAATAATGATAAACTTGGGAAAGTCTTCCGCTTTCGAGATTATATCAGAAAAACAAAGCTGAGTAACTTCAGCGACTACAAGGGAAACTACACGTTAAAAAGAACCCCAGGTGGTCGAAATTTCCGGAACCCTCCACTACGGCGTCTCTCATAATCATATGGTGGTTTTGGGACGTTAAACCCCACAAATCTATCTACAAGGGAAACTAATTCGAGCTGTAATAATAACTGACCGTTCCAGTAATATCAACAGATAACCAGCTCTCGCTGAGAGAGGAGGGTTCATAAGGATATATAGAACAAGTACAGCTAGCGACGCTGCCTTCGAACTTTTGGTGAAAGCTCCGCGTTAAGTCGTATTAGCAATCTGTTCTTGTGGCTCTAGATTTTTTTTTGCCGCTAATGACCGGTCGTATTATATACTAAATCAGTCTCACACATAGCAATGTTTCATATTTTCCACAGAGAAGCGACAGATTAAACACGAATATGTACTTTGAAATCCGCGACGTCAGAAAGTAGCACGTGCGCTGGGCTTGCAGCGCTAAATCATTTAAAAAAAAAACTAACCTTTACCACAGTTTTGTCACGCGTGGAAAACTGGTTTATTTTAAAAGTGTTACTCCGTTCATTCCAATAGACTTACAGTTCTCTTATTGTCCGTTTAGCAATATTTCTGCGCTGTGCCAGTATCGTTTTTCGTGCAGGTGGAATATTCATGGATATCCCGCTTTCCAATGTCGTTGCTCCATGTTCCACGGTGTGGCGCTAGTTGTCCAGGCCAGCCTACAAAGGAACGTTTCCCCTTCCTCGCTGCATTGTGCTGCTGCTTCAAAACCACAGCGCTTCCACCGCATTTGCCTACGCGAATCTCCTGGCGCACACAAGTAGCATCTTGTGACTGGCACACAAGTGCATTCGGGCCATCATGTGTCCCCTGCCAATACATTTACTTCTAGTGACAGCATTCCTCCTCATGACTCCGGCGTCGTGCAAAACAGGTGGTAAGACCCTTTTGTTTTCCGTCGGAAGTAAACCAGGGGCGCTATCCAAAAACGGTTCTGAAAAACAAGCCCGTTCACTTGTCCTCGTATGATTGGCCGAAATCGCGCTTACGTCAACAAAATTACAGCGAATCGAACCAATCAGAAGAGGCAAAAAGAACGGTTCGCTTTCCGCGCCGTTATGAGACACCGCCCCGGTCTATTCACGCTTACGTACTTGACGAGCTTGGCTTCCGGTAAAAATTGTGTTGCAGAGGCTCCCCAGATTCAGCCGTTCGCTTTTCCGAAGGACCCCCGGGCAAACTCCAAGGTGGTCATCTCTTGTAACGCCCACTTCGGAACGGAACCGATTTCGTTTGTCTGGCTGAAGGACGGCCGTGAGATGAGCTCCGAAAGTAAGGTCAAGCACAAGATGGTCAGCGAAACTGCAAGCATGCTCACAATACCGGAACTGTCTTCAGAAGACATCGGCAACTACACCTGCGAGGCAACGAACCACTTCGGCCGAGACACATTCACTGCAGCGCTGCTGCTTACAGGTTAGTTAAGTATGCGAGCTCCAGAAAGCTAATCACCATAGAAAAAATTACCGCTTATAGGTCATCCATACCACTTAAACACTCGTCGAATGACTAGGGGGTACCGGCTACAGATTTCTGTAACTATCATAACGCCGTGACAGTGGCGTTATGATAGTTAAATCTATCTATCTATTTATCTATCTATCTATCTATTTATCTATCTATCTATCTATCTATCTATCTATCTATCTATCTATATATATATATATATATATATATATATATATATATATATATATAGTATATATATATATATATATATTATATATAATATATATATAATATATATATATATATATATATATCAGATTACGACAAGGGGCTCTGATCACCTCCTTAACTTGGCGTTAACCAAAATTAGTATGGAAGGGTAAGATGGTTTGACGAATATATGGCGTGCCAGTCAAGCCTCCAATAATGTAACAATCTTGTCGCGTCGTCGTCAAACACCTTCGCGCCAGACAGTGGCACATACCAACGGGCGGGTATGTGCCACTGGTATGCGGATATACGCCACAGGTTATTCAAACTTATATATTATCTACCCGGAAACGGCAAAAACCCACATGGGTATTTTTAACACGCTAGCGTTAGGAAAAAAACTGACATCGGCAGCGTTGACCCACAAACGCACACAATAAATTTCATGGTCTCAGCAGGAAAGAACCCCAGCATCCAACGTGGCAATCAAGCGTTCTACCCTAGAGCGACGTCAGGTCTTAAAACTACTTTAAAAAACGTATTCTTTGTGAAACGTCATTGTGATTGCAGTCTATCAATTTCATAAACATTACACATGTACTCCTAACATATAGCCATCACGTCAGGCTAACGTCAATTGTAGTTAGGCGACGTTCGATGAACTTTGTTTCAGTAGGAGTGTCCAAAGCTATCAACCTCGCGAGCACCAGCGCTTCATATTAGCTTTTAGCTTCTTGGGTCGCTACTGCTCATGTTCCTGTTGACATCATTACGCAAGTGCAAACATGTGGTTATGTAAGCATCTGCCACTGCTCAACATATGCCTATGCGTGCATCATTTGTATATGTATTTAGCAACGTTGCATGACCGTGTCGTCCAACATACAAAAAAGTGCCCCCACCTACCCGAAGGGAATTGTGAGGAAATGCGAATGCATTGTGTAGCGTCCATAAGGGCATTTCGCACGTGTGAACCCAGCGTGAGAAGAATAATGTTTTTTTTTTTAACACCATGCAGACCACAGCGCCGTCCACCGCACGTGGCTTTTTTCTGTCGAGAGAAACGCGGTATGCGTTTCCAGCTCTAGTAGCTAGTGTGCACGGCAAAAAAATACTATGAAGTGAACAAAAGAAACAGCGTTCTCGGCTCGGCGTTGGCGTTTCACAGCGGCGTATCAAGCACACATTTACGGATGTTCTTGAGGGGGGCCCCGCCACGGTGGTCTAGTGGCTAAGGTACTCGGCTGCCGACCCGCAGGTCGCGGGATCCAATCCCGGCTGTGGCGGCTGCGTTTCCGATGGAGGCGGAAATGTTGTAGGCCCGTGTACTCAGATTTGGGTGCACGTTAAAGAACCCCAGGTGATCGAAATCTCCGGAGCCCTTCACTACGGCGTCTCTCATAGTCATATGGTGGTTTTGGGACGTTAAACCCCACAGATCGATCAATCAATTCTTGAGAGGCGCCCAGACAGCTAACGGTCCAGAGCGAGGCGCGGGCGGACGGGAAAGTGGGGCGCAGGGAGGAGAGAGAGCGAACAGCGAGAGAAGGGGCGGCGAAGCACTGCACCTACCCTTTCCTACACTCCCTCGCACCACATGTTCCAGTTGCTAGGGGCGAGGATAATCGGGCGTGCCCACAGCTGTTGCTATAGGAGAGGGCGGTGAACAGATCCCGACGGACGCCTGACATAGCCCGACTAAGAAATGCATTCGCATTTTAAATTGCAACACGGTCAGCTTCTTCCCGCATGCTTCGCGTAACGTCGATTCCTAAGGTACGTGGGATCTTCCTTTTTGAATTTATTTCTCTAGCAAGCAATTTTTTTCATAAGCAGAGACTAGATTATAAGCAAATGCCTATTTTGTGCCTTGCGTTCCTATCGTGCCATTTTGATATGTGAACATGAATTAGAGGTTAAGAAGGGCTTTTATGGTGTTTTTATAGTGCCTCCCAATGCCTATTTTAGGTGTTCGTGCCTATATGGCTATAAGTGCCTATTTTCCAAATAGGCGCGTATATGAGCGCTTTTCAAGCCCAAATTTAGTTTTCCAGCGTGGTGTGAAACCGTTATTCATGTAGAAAGGCAACATTGATTGAACTAAAGATGCGTTACGAAAATAAAAGTGGCGTCTATGGCCGAGGAGGCAGCGACCGCCTTCTACAGACAGCTGTCCATTGCTCTGAAGGAGCTGAAAAACCACCCTGCAAACCTGGTGTTGCGGTGGGAAAGGAAGAGCAGGTTTTTGGGGCAGCCGCGGGTAGCTGAAGAACGAATGAAAAACCATTGAGGACCCCTCATGGAATGCTCTTGTTGATTCAGTGGTGGCGAAGGTTGTCAAATTGTTATACTTTATACAGCGAAGCCTGACACAGGCGCCGGCATGTTTACAATCAACGGTGTCTTTAGCATACATTCACCGTCTGCTTGTATACGCTTGGTCCGTATGAGATCCCTTGTCATATGTTTTTTAGTGACAAACATGGAAAAATACAGAACAGGGCTTCAGGGTTTGTCCTATGCCATTCCTCAAAAATGATTACTCAAAAACTGCGGTTAAAAACTCAAAAAGTGCGGTTAAAGCTCATATGTCAAGAATTTCATGGTAAAACTCGCATTCGAAAAGGAATGTACCTTAACCAGTCCTCTTCGCGCAATGATAATTAGGATTTTAAATGTTCTACCAGACATGATATTTCTATTAATTCGTTTTTGTTAGTTTCATGAAAGCATGAAATGGCTTATAAAAAGAACAGAGTGTTGTGCCAATGAAGGCGTGCTTTCTTTGACATTGTAACCCATCTGCTGCAGCGCCTTCGGGTAAAAAATGTGATGTGCACGCGGCTTCTGCTTTGTTTGTAATTTATTTTAAGCGTCCCTCTCTAGGTGACATAAGTTTTAGTCAGACACTAGAAGTTTTTGCGTGCCTAATTAAAAGCTTTCTACCACGGCGATTTTTCAAATCGGTTCACTACGAGCCACCGAAGCACGATGCGAAGAAGCAAGTTTGAATACCTTGCCTCTCGTCATGTGTAGCCATCGCGAGCCTCAATCATTCCCTGTTCTCTTCGGTATCAAAGCTGGAGATTCACATGGCACATAAGCAACGAGAACAACATGCCTAAGCCAGGTCACGCGCGCATGACGTGCCACAGCAGCTATACTTGTGCACGTACGCTATCGATGTTGTGTCGTTTCGGGGTTCTCTGTTGTGTCTTACCAGTTTCTGAGGGATGTATCAGCTAGTGCGTGTACTTTAGGGGAGGCTGGCAAGGATCATGTATTGTGACCGCGATACACTCCGTCACTCCGCTGAAACTGCGTTCAGAGACGACGCACCAAACACAAGCTAAGCGTTGTCAGGGTACGCTTAGGCACGGTGCAGGAACAACGAGAAGACGAACGCAAGCGAAATGGAGGAGGAGGAGGAGTATGTGTGGTTTTACGTAAAAAGAAAAAAACACAGGATATGAATATGAGGGGTGGCGTAGTGGAGGTCTCCGCAAATTTTGACCATCTGGTGTTTTTTAACGTGCACATCACGCAGTACACAGGCACCTACTTTTTCGCCTCCATCTACAATGTGACCGCCACGGCCACAATCGAACGCGCGGCATTCGGGTCAGCAGCGGAGCACCCTATAGCGACTGGTCCACCGAAGTGGACGCGAAACGAAGGCCGAATACTGAATGTCACCTCGAGGCTACTTAAACGAAAAAATTTAAATAATACCAAGCTGAGACTCTGTTCGCCTGTTTTATTATTTTTCTCGGCTTTCATTCATAATACTGATTTTCACAGGGCCGCGCAAAGACACAGGGAAAAGAAAGACATAGAGAGAGCGCTGTCTTTCTTTTCCGTTTGTCTTTGCGCTTCCCTTTCAATATGATATGAAGCAGCTAGCCCAAACCAAAGTACTTCTCAGTCATCCTACACAACAGAACTTGCACACAAATTGCACATGCTAAGTACATTAATGTCACATGAAACGCTCTTATTGAGGAACCGTTTAAAATGCAGGATATAATCAGGAGACGGGACAATTTTCGTCTGTTTTTCTAAACATAGCTAGCATTTAACGAAGTTCTAATGAAGAGCGTATGGTACGCAACGTTAGCCCACCAATGTCAACGTAAAGCAGTGACGTAAAAACAGGATCATTCCTTGCTGTACGTCATTCCCTAGATCTTGGGGTGCACGCCCGTGAGAAGGGCAAGTGGCATTTATTAGAAATTCAGCGTTTTTCCTCAAAAAGTAATCTTGTAAATCTGAACAGGAATGATACAGAGTTGTCAGTGCACCATTACGCTTGTCAGCTCAAAATGCCCGAACCTAGTGAGGGGCGCTGTAAGGTGTTCACCGATAGGGGAGAAATTGGTCCTACGCGATTAGACCTAGCATACCTCTATTCTGGGGTGTCGATTGATTGATTGATATGTGGGGTTTAACGTCCCAAAACCACCATATGATTATGAGTGACGCCGTCGACCACCTGGGGTTCTTTAACGTGCCCACAAATCTGAGCACACGGGCCTACAATATTCTGGGGTGTCAGTGGCCTCGTTATTTCCTTCTGCGCGGCCCTTTTCACAACGAATCACAAGTCGCAACAAATCAAAAGAGACTTAAGAGAGTGTTAATTGAATGGTGGACACTTGACGCACAGTGCTAGACAATAAAACGAAAAACCACATACTGCAAATCGCGCTGGAAATGCATGCCTATGTTCAACCGTAGATACTTTTCTGCTATATTAAACAGTATCACCTTTTTTATTGCTTCTTGCCGTCTATACAAGTCACCGACGTCGTTGTTTTGAGATATTTCAATTTTCATTGAAGCTTATTGTGCCTATAATTATGACTTTGAGGGCCTAAATTGGTGTTTCACTTGCTTGTTTTTCGCGCCTAAAACACACTTTTTTAGTGCCTAAAAATCCGACCTCTACTCATAAGTACCCCAAACTTCTGCGATTTCAACCTATCTCGATGATTGGTAAAGGTATGCGGCACTCGTTGATATTGCCCTTCT
Organism: Rhipicephalus annulatus; assembly: GCA_013436015.1. Lineage (NCBI taxonomy): Eukaryota > Metazoa > Arthropoda > Arachnida > Ixodida > Ixodidae > Rhipicephalus > Rhipicephalus annulatus. Next base: position 276,403 of record WOVY01003701.1, on the reverse strand, counting down.
GACAAGTGTTTGCTTATTCTGTGGAATGAGAAGTACTCACGTGACGATATTTGTCGGTAGTAATTGAACTTACTTTCCTGCGAGTAATAAGCACAGCCAGGCATTTCTTACGCGCAGCAGGGGGGGGGGGGGGGGATATCGACAGAGGTGGGTGGGTGGCGCCTGCAGACTCTGAAAATCCAGCCTCAAAAGTTCGGCATATAATTCACTACCACGCCTGCGCTGAACTACGGTATAAAACAAAATCTGAAGTTTGCAGAGCATAAAACCACAATATGACTATGAGGCATAATATTGATCCGGATTACATCGAAAACAACCTGTGGAGTTGCCACCTAATTCCAAGTATAAGGGTGTCCTTCGCACTTCCACCCCATCGAAATGGGGCCGTCACAGCACGGAATCGAACCGGTCATCACGACCTGCTGAGCCACCACCAAAGCGGTGCGCTGAACTCGTTCGATGTGTGCAAAGCATATTCAAATGTGATGGGTTAAGCGTGCGAGACTGACGCCGCAGTCCCTGCTTCGTGCCCAACTCCGAAGTAGGCAGTTTGAAAACTGTCGCGCGCTCGACGTCGTTTCTCACTGATCCACCACGTGGCGCTAGTTTCCCGTGGAAAAGCATACTATGGCTCGCCGGTTTGTCTTGCAGATGTGCTTTCCATTCAACTGCGCGGTCGCCAAGGGCGTAGTTGTGATTGTTTCATTCGCCTGTTCTCTGAACGCCTTCTGAATTATTTTTTATCTAATCTTTAGTTTGCGTAATCGAGTGGTTATCAACATGACGCTGCTATATCCTGCCTTGGTGTTCCTGGCAACAACGTGCACAGTGACAATTTCCAGTCATTCCATTGGTAAGCAGACAATTCACCCAAATCTATGACTCAAACTTTGGTTTAAGCTCTGAGCATGTACAAGACATCAGCGTACAACCGGTAATGTTACTTTCTTCGCGAAACCCCTCCTGCCATCTCACCGCCCATTGTTTGCAGAATCGCCCAAAATACAGCCGTTCTTCTTTCCGAAGAACCCGCCTGTCGGGAAAGACGTAACCGTGACGTGCTTCGCCACAGAGGGCGCTCTGCCGCTGACGTTTGAGTGGCTCAAAAACGGAGAAAGATTGACAGGTGGATCAAAGTTCGCAGTGAAGAATCCTCTCGACAAGATGTCCACACTAATCATACACGAAGTGTCCGGAGCTGACGTCGGCAACTACTCCTGTCGGGTGTCGAACGAGGCCGGGCATGACGTGTACACCACAAGCCTCGTTGTAACCGGTGGGTCGTGTTCGTTTATAAAGCCCTTTATGTTGACCGAGGAGAGAGAGAAAATACATTTATACCACATTTTTCGGCGCTCTGCTGGATCTCACGCTGTGATATTTGAGTATTAGCTGACTTCCTGTACGTTCGCTTCGCTACTTTGCGTAAGATGAAAAACAGTGTTCAAACGCACGCTTTGAGATACCCTTTACGTCAGCTTTATTTTGACACATATCGTTTGCTTCTGCTGTTGCAAACTATGCCGCAAACGCTATCGATATTATAGACGAAGTTGTACGTGCGGTGAAGTGAGGCGCACTGTTTTTTGTGCAAAAACTCGGGCGCCCGTCCTCATATGTGCTTATTATACAGCTATGTATAATTGATTACACAAGCATAATTCCGTCATCTTTGTTGCTCTCGTCTGGTCATTTTGAATATTCGGGTTCATCACTTTCCTGTCTAGAATTATGCGATACTCTAATATACCTTCGCGTCTTCCATTTCCGTTTTCACACATTTCCCATCTTCGCCAAGACTGCTAATTTGCTAATTACCGTATGTCTGCGAGCAAGCTTTACTTTATTTCCGGCAACACGTTATGTATATTCAATCCAACGTAACTGCCACACTGCATAGATTTTGTCGGATATGGTCACCGAATACATCCATTTGAGGTTATTCTGCACACCTCAATTCCGAAAATTGAACTCGAGCACGCACTGCACTAAACACCATACGTATAGTAGCAGCCCTCGAGAAAGAGCAATAAGGTCGGCACTACAAGTCAGCTCGTCCTTGGCAGATCAGCTCTGGGCTGTCCACCAAGCCCGCAATGCGGCTGGGGAGCTTGGCATCTCAGTCCCCACGTGAGAGCTGCCCGCAAAACAGTGATCTGTGTTTTGGAGGACCAAATAAAAGTTTATCCAATCCAATCCAATACAAGTCAGCTGTAAGTAATTCATAAGAACTCACGAAACAGATAAAACCCCAATGCGCACAGCAATGCAGCGGCTTTGGAGGTTCCTAGAAACCTTCAGCGCCCTCATACCGTCGACAGCGATAACAAAACCGCTGAGCCACGGCCGCCACTCAGCGCGCACAAGGGAACACACAAGGGGGTGTATTGGTTCTGAATGCCCCCACCGAGTGGCGCTAGTTGTCCACGGCGCACCCAAATCCCAGCTTCCCAACAACCGTTCAAGAAGACGTCTGCACGTCAGTACATGTCAGTCGACTGTCTGCAAAGCGTCGAGCTGGGCAAAGCAGTCTCTGGGAAGCAATGGCGCGCTGTGTTTTGCGTGCCTTCATCACAGTCACCTTAGCAGTATTTACCTGCACATGCAATGGACAGTCAGGTGAGACCACTGAGAGTCCAAATATGCGACGTTTAACGCACGAGCAAGCGGTGAGCATTTGTGAGCGCTGTGCTGTTCATTTCAGTCGAACCGCCTAAAGTGCAGCCGTTCAATTTTCCGTCGACCAAGGCGATGCCGAAGAAAGCCATCGTTACCTGCGCCGTAATCGAGGGTGCGGAGCCGCTGAAGTTTGTCTGGACGAAGGACGGCATGCCGCTGGAGAACAGCCACAGGGTTAACGTGGAGCAGCACTCGGAGACGCTCTCATTGCTGACCATCACGGATGTGGGAGCCGAGGACATCGGCAACTACACGTGCGCCGTCAGTAACGTCGCCGGATCGGACAGTGCGAGCTCGCAGCTTCTAGTCAAGGGTGAGACGATTTCGATAATCTAAGCTCGGCTGCGCAAAATTTCGCAAAAAACGGCAGCATATTGCGCGCCATTCAGACGTGCCGCCGTTGTTGCTTACTTAAAAACTTGAGCCAATCAGCGATGCGCGTTTTTAAAGCAGATTTTGTTCTACATTTAGCTCCACAGCATTCGTTGATGTCGCTTGGAGTGGTTAGAGCCGTCGGCATAACAGAGTGCATGTGTTCATGGGCGTCAGCAAGGGGGGGGGGGGGGGGGAGCTCCCTCCTCCAACTGCGATACGTCACGGGTTTGCATCTCTCTAGACAAAATCCTGCCGAAACTCATGCATATATGCATCTTCCTCGCATGGATAATAATCAGTTGAAATTCAAAGGCAGCTCAGTTGCACCGTCACGTAAGGCTTTTGGAAAGAAAAAAAACGACAATATTAAAAACCGCGGTGTTACAAACAGCCCATGACCGAACATTACACTTCTCAACCTGCGTTCACCTGTTTTAAAAGAATACAGTCCTACTATACCGATGCCCTTCTGCTCCGATATTCAGTTTTGCACATTACAGGCGAACTACGAATTGACTTGTTTGTCTAGGTCGCCTGTTTTATTCAAAAGCGCACATCCAATGATTTCGTTTGTTTAATTCGTTTTTTGTTTTCGTTTCCATCGAAGAAAATAAATGTGTAACAGCAATTTAATACTCACTACAGTTAACCCGCGCTCAGCCACCAAGGAATCACCGCTGTGGTAAGTCTCGCTTTCACAGTTTCGTGATAATATTATTCAAATGCCGCAAGGGCACCAATACCGATTCTTTTACTTTTCTAAAGCACTTTGCAGCGCACCTCCTGATACTTATAGTGAAGAGGTATGGGGTTCGTCCGCATATATCCTCCCCTTCCCGAATTCCCCGAGAAGCTGCCACTAATACCGGATTCCCCGAATTTTCACCTTTATCTGAAGTCAAGAAATCAACTATCCACATTTTCGGGCGCTCACGAATAATTTTAGGTGGGAGGGGGAAAGCGAGAGAGAACGACAAGGATGGGATCAGTTCCTCCTTTCTCCTCACCCGAGTCCTCGCAATGACTTGTACAAAGCAGTAGCTACTCAGCAAGAATAACGCACCACCCGTGTCGAACACGCGCTTTCAAATTTCGCTCGCCTGTTTTCCGCTAGAGCCGTTCCTCTCCTACAGTTCTCGCAGCTTCACATAGCTGGCGCTACGAGCCTCGCTTTCTGAACACATTTGGTATGACTCGAGCATCCAGCCCTGCCTGCGCTGCATAACAGCCACGAGACAGCTTTCGTTCAGTCACATGGTCACTGCGCCGTGCTCCCGACCGGGCTGCAGAAATCAGGTGCCTTTCTCCTCTTCTAACCACCACCGTTCAGTCACAAAAAGTTTGCCCAAAGCACCAGCGAGCGATGTCGCTGTTCGACGCCATACTGACCGTCCTTTTCTTTGAAGCAACGGCGTTGAGACTGCACGTCACAGCTCGAGCAGGTAGGCCCTATCGAATTTGAACTCGAGTTCGAGCAGCTCCTATATTCTTAATCTTTGATCTACGGCGCGCATCACCAACAGCACCTGCAGCTGCTCCCCGAATACACCCGTTCGCGTTTCCGAAGGATCACCAAAGAGGACGGACCGTGGTAGTAACATGCATCGTCGACCACGGCACTCCTCCGTTCAGCTTCGCCTGGTCGAAAGACGGACGTCCACTGCCAGAAGCGGGACGGACCGAGAAGCCCGTGTCGAAGATGATCACGGAATCCGTGTCCGTCTTGACGGTGCCAAACGTCGACGCCGGAGACGTCGGGAACTACACATGCAGCGCCGGCAACGCCGCCGGCAGCGACAGCTTCACGGCCGAGCTCGTTGTCTCCGGTGGGTGTTGTTGATGTCCCACATACTAATCAGCGCTCTGTTTATTCGCCGAATGGGCTATAACACGTCTGTGTATTTGCGAAATCAGAGAACTCCGCCTACTAAGGAAGAAGCTCCAGTCGAAGGGGGAATCCGCTGCGTTTCCAGTCAATGAAGAGGTTTATAATTATAGTGCCGGGACCCCGAAGCGGCCCGCGTATACGCGACGTCTTGCATTCCTTTGTAATTTCCATGGGTGCACGCAGCTATAGGTGTGCAAAGGAACTCAAGAACGTGCACGCGCAAGTGGCTCAGGATTCGTGGCGCCAACTCTCTGATAACATTCAATAGTACCACGCTGGTACGTATACAGATGGTTTTTGAAGAGCTTATTTACACCCTCATCGCAATCAGCGCACAAAAAACACAAAAACACAAGAAAGTGCACGACAAAAGCGCGATACTAGTTGTTAGACAGCACCCATATCGTGCACTTTCTTGTGTTTTTTGTGCTTTTTTTGTGCGCTGATCGTGATGAGTATATTCTAACTAGCCCAATTTGCTACTTTGCTACTTTATATAGCTTCTTTTACAACGAATGATGATTGCGGGGATGTGCGAAATATTTATGAGGTTTTTTTATGTAATCAAATTCATCAGATATTTACATTTTTCACTGTACCTTGCGCAAAACAATGTATCTGAAAGCTCCGAGATCGCCGAATGGTCTCATCAAGGTGACAAGATTTTTTTTTTCAACTTTCCTTCTTGTTTTTTTTTTAAATATTACGTTGTGGATGATTCATTCCTTTCGTCAAGCGCAAAAATTCGCACGAGCCATGTCCCTCGCAGCCACCTCGCGATGCGGCCCACATACCTCCGATATCAAAAGCCGCACACGCTAGCATAGTTCGAACATCCTACTCGACGTGGCGCTAGTTGTCCACTCCCGCAAGATGCACAGATTTTCACTATAAAAGAGGCGTTCTGCTTTGGGTCTCCGCGCGAACGTCACAAGTTTTGGAGGCGCAGCACGACCGGCGACATGTCTCTCCTTCCCGCTTTGCCGTGGATATTCGGCTCTCTACTGGGCACAATTATTATCACCCATGCCACGGCTCAAGGTAAAACCTTTCCTCGTTGGAGGTTCGAATTCCGATATTTCTTAGAGACGTAATCATCCCCCGTTGGCATTGATGCACAGAGGCCCCCAGGCTTCAGCCATTTTACTTCCCCAAGGAGCACCCGCTGCTCGAGACCCTCGTGGTGTCCTGCATCGCGATACGGGGCACGCAGCCGGTGCACTTCGCCTGGTTTAAGGATGGCCGGCCCGTGGACCACAACGGAGGCCGAACAGTGGCCCAGAAGTTGTCGGCAACGCTGTCGACGCTCACGATCCCGCAAGTGACGGCGCAAGACGTCGGAAACTACACGTGTCGCGCTTCCAACACAGTCGGTAGCGACAGCTACAGCGCAGAGCTGCTCGTCACAGGTCAGTGGTGTACTACTGTCTTGCAGCATGCGGAAGCGCACACCAGGGTATACACGTAGAACACGCACACAAAGGGGCGACACAGGCGCTTAAATTCAACTGTGATAACTTCAACAGCCATATGATATAATGTCTTACCAACTAGCCCACCAATACGTTTTAAGCAAGTATACTGGCTACCTGCGGAGCTCTTATAGAACGTTCGTCGCAATCTAGGCCCTGCATTTATGTCACGTGTAACTGAAATAACACTATTCAAAGTTTAGACTGCGCATGTCATACTTGGTGGGGCATACCTTGACGTATTTAATGCGTGCACTTCCAATGACTCTTTTGACGTAGAGGTGTTCGGGACGAGTTATTTCATTGCTTGGTTTCAGGGCTGTCTTCAGGCAACGAGCACATTACAAACGTACGTTTCGAGAAATGTATCTTAAGATACTTTTATACGCAATGACAGGAAAGTGCGTAACAGCAGGAGAAATGCGGCTTACGCACTAGTGATCGAACTAGCTTCGTCCGTCCCTAAATGTACGCGTGTATACCTGAGTGTTCTGTTCTTTTTCGACGTAAGTCGGCCGAACCCATGCATATACGACAAATATATGTTGCAATTGGTTTAAATCCGATTTTAGGAGTGTTTTCTTTTTTTCATTTTCGCGTCAGTTCATATGTGTGCGCGTCTACGACATCGCAAGCTTTTATGATTAGATCGCGCAAGAAATGGTTTCATCAACGTCGACTAAAAAGAAAGGAAGGCCAAACAAAGATGTTTGGTGAAGCCGATAGTTTTTTTTTTTTCTACAGTTTTGCCGTAGCTAGGTCGAACGTTTCAATCAACTCGCTATAGCAAATTCGTCAAGAAAGTTCACTTACGCGCTGTGTACGTGCCCCTCAACTCGTATAAACCTACGCGCACTGTCCACTCGTCTTCGACGCTCCCCGCAACGTGCCGCGGCGCTAGTTGTCGGACTAATCAGCTGGCGTTTCGACGGAAAAATATCGCGGTAACACCACTTCGCACAAAGAGCGAGGTCGCCTGCAAAGGTGCCGCACCACCACTTTTCCACGGCTAGCGAGCAGCGACTCCTTATCAAAGCACGGCTCTGTAAAGATGAATACGATGGAAGGCACTAATGCTGCTTCTCGGACTGATTGGAGATATTCACGCGGCAAGCCCAGGTAAACTGATCGAACAACGATATAGATCGAAGCGCGCACTACTTGCTTACTGGATGCGTAAAGGAACTTGACGCCACTTCCTCAGCGCCGCAGACGAGCCGCGCCTCTGGCTTTCCCGCCGAGCGTCGCTGTCGGACAGGAAGTGAGCGTCACGTGCGTCGCTGCGCTGGGGAGGGAGCCCTTCCGGTTCGCCTGGACGCAGGACGGCCAGTTCCTCGCGAATACAGAGAGGAAGTACTCTCGGACTGAGCTCGACAACGTGGTCATGCTCACCATTCAGCGGGTGACCGCCAATGACGTCGGCAATTACACCTGCACCGTCAGCAACGGATTCGGCAGCGCCACGGCGCCGTTGATAGCGGAAGGTAGGCTCATTTTTATGACACGCACAGCAGTGAAGGAGTTTTGGTGTGTGACATTGAGAAATCGTAAACGTTAGCGAGGCCTAGCCCATTTGGTTACCCTGCACTGGGGAAAGGGTACGGAAGTGTGATGACGCGGGATGGATGAGGAGAGAAGTTCGAACTCAGAACACAAGTACACAAAGAATCCTTCATCAGTAGAACTGGTTTAATAGCGATTTCAGAAAACTAAGCAAGTGGGAACGTGTTTAGGGCCACTGGAATACCGAAACGTCTGCTCCCTGCGTCATAGCAAAAGTTTTTATTTCAGAAATTATACAAAAGAGAAAGGTTGGCAACGACTCCCCTTCCTTTTGTTCCTTTTTTTTCAATTTGCTACGCAATATCTTCCTGTGGCATCACAGGAGATGACATTTCTGTCTTCAACAATAACTCTCCATGATTTTTTTTCTGAAATTCGAGGTAACACATTGAAAATCCCTACTTCGTACTGTCGTTTTGGTGCTTCAATCTGCGCACGAAGTCGGCAGAAGAAAGTCTGGATGTCATTTTGGTTGCTGGTACGTATGTTCTGTTCTCTTGTTTTTAGTCACAAAAAAAATAATGATGTAGGTTTCATTGTATTCGGACGCACGACGAAATGAACTTTCGTATGTGTTTATTCTGCGGCTCCGTCTTTCATTTTACGACTTTTGTGGGAGATGTGGAATCGGAAATGATTTTCGAGACTGCAATCGAACGGACGTTTCGTTGAGTTAACGTGCCCGTTAGCAGATGACGCGCGGTATGTTTTCAACTAATAGCCGCACCTCAGACTGCCTTACCACACAACAACAATTATAAAGACTTGCTTACCTCAGTGCACTTGCCGAAAATGTGGACTTTTGTAGGTTTCCTCAGCCTTCACTGAAACACAAAAAGAAATATTCTTCTGTTAGATTATTACAGTCCCGATAATTGCATTAACACTGAGCAGCTTATAGATATTCTACATCTCTTAAATTTAACAAATAATTTAGTATTATTTTCCTTACGATTATCTCGCCTAGTCATTTTTTCATGTCTTTTTTTCATGACCCGGAATGTAAGCCTCGTTAGGAAGCACGCCGTTGTTTTTTGTTGCCTCATCTCATTGCAATGATGCATTTTATATGCATACATGACCGAATACAGAATATTTTAATTAAATATATTTCATTACACTTTCTGCTCTTGAACCCTTGCCATAATTACGCGACTACTCAAATCGGATTAACGACCCCGAAGCTGTACATGCATGTAAAGTAATGCTCGAACTCCGCGGCAGGCCGCGAAAACAACCGTCTTCGCAAACCGCTAAACAAAATGCGCGAAATTATTGGAAAGGCTGGAAAGTAGGAATTTTTTCAGTCTAAGCGACCAACACCACGTGGCGCTATTTGTTCGTGAAATCGCATTGCTTTCCGATCTTTTCAAAGTGCTATAAAAAATGAGAAAAGTAATTGGAAAGACTGCAGCCTCCAGTGCATGCGATCCACGCGACGTGGCGCTAGTTGTCCGTTCAATCGCTATTCTTTCCGATCGCGGGACCTGGAAGCAATGACGCCGTCACACTGAGCACAGAGATACCAGCGAGAAGTCTACGCAAGAGGGTTCGAAAGCTCTGTCGTTCACGATGAAAAAGCTTGCTTCCATTTCAGTCGGCTTTCTCGTCTACGTGCTCGCGAGTGGCAGATTTGCGGTTCTCTCCCAAAATCTAGCCGACGCTCGAGACCTCCCATTCACGAACGGCCTCTACGCGGAGAGAATCCGCAGAGATGCGCCGACCATCTCCAGGCACTCGCCCTTCCCGCCGGAGATACAGCCGTTCGCGTTCTCGAGGAACACGGCCCTGGGTCAGAGGGCCAGCGTGGCCTGTGTGGTGATCGGAGGCGTGGGACCCTTTCACTTCGCCTGGACCCACAACAACCGCCCGGTGAGCGGTGGCGGCAAAAGCGCAGCTACGAAGTACGTCAAGCAGGACACCGCGAACATCGCCACTCTGACGCTGGAGAAGGCGTCGGCCGAGGACATCGGCAACTACACGTGCGCGGTGACCAACGCGCACGGCGCCGACAGCTACACCGCGACGCTCGTCGTCCAAGGTGAGGAAGGTGCAGCGTCGAATTTGGTCAACGATCCACTTACAGGGAGATTCCTGATTGATTCTCCTGGATGTTGTTGTCCATTACTGCTGTATCGTCGAGTTAGGTCAGCGATCCATTTAATGGGGAATTCCCGATTTATTCTCCTGGATTTTGTTGTCTATTACTGCGGTATACTTGAGAGTGTGCTCTCAGTCGCTTTTTTTTTTTTGGCGTATTCAGCTCCTCTCCGTACGTACAACGCAAGACACAAAATTGTTTGATCGTTTTGGTCTTGATGAACGTGAGTAAGTGCATAAAGATTAGGATACATTGAAGCCCCATCGCTGCGAGCACAACTGTTTGCAGAGGCTAATTTCTGCAGTTTCGGCGTCCCTGGTCGCATGTTTCATGACATTATTTGTATAGAAAATCACTACCACTGTCAAAAAGTAAACTAAATACTGCATTACATTTAACGACAATTTAACTTGATCAAACGATATTCCATTTGCTAGTACACAAAGCTGCACACAAACACACTGTGCATCACGCGCCAACATTAATCATGTACAATCGAATTTCGTTGGCGCAGTATTCACGGAAAGCCGCAAGACGTATCATCTGAAACTTTATCCTACCAACAAGTGCGAAAAGGCGTGGAAATCGGCTCATTCTGTGATAATCTGGACAGCTACGTTTCGCGCAGACACGAGTGATAGTACACGTTAGATGGAGGAGCATTACCAGTTGCTGCATTCACAGTAAACCCACAGTTATTCATAAACGTCTAAACAACTCGTCAGCTCTCTTTTAACTTCCTTCTTTTCAACATTCGTAAAATGTTGCAAATTCATTGTTCGTAGGTTGTATATAGAAATCCTGTTAAACCGTACTTGCGCCGTCTTCTCGATTAATGGGCGGGGCAAAGTTTCAGCACATCCCGCCCTCCCGCCGTTTTTTTTTCTTTTTTTTTCTGTTACCCGCCATAGCCCTCACGATAAGTATCTAGTGCAAACACGAGGTGTCAGGAAGGGCAGGGAGCGGAAGGGTGGAACTCTGTCTGGATACCACTTGCTCAAGAGTTCACTCCACGCGTATGATCATATTACTTTAAGATAACGCATCATGCAAAATCTCGTCCATCAACCAAATTTAACTGTGAAATCAACCACTGAGCAAGCGCGCGGCGCATTCAAACCTTCCCGCGCAGAAAAACCGCCAATAACGGCACGGCACAGATGAAAGACATAGTTCTCGGGATGTCCTCAGAGCGGCGCTAGTCGTCTAAGTTCTCAACTTTCAGTCGCCACCGTGACGTCACCAGCCGCGCATCAGTTAGCGCTCTGCTTCTATTCAGACTAGTGCGGCGACGTCGTTTGGTGACATGGAGGTCCACCTAGCCTCTCTTTTTATCTTCGCTGCGCTAATTCTCATAGCTCCTTGCTACAGCGTCGATAGCGGTGAGTGATTCTATGCACGTGTACCACCTGAAAGACTCCTTCGCTACGCTATGGTCAGTATGTGTTATCGAACCGCAGTCGTTTATCTCTCTAGGCCTTCCAGCGATCATGCCGTTCTCGTTTCCGGAGAATGTCCGGCTCGGTCAGAAGATCACGGTCATGTGCGTCGTTTCGAGTGGCGCCGGACCTTTCCGATACGCTTGGACGCACGGTGGTACCGCGCTGAGCGGCGGTTCCAGAAAGCACGTCAAAATTCTCGCCGAGAACGTCGAAGCCTTGACCATCGAAGCCGTCGGCGCGGAAGATTTCGGAAACTACACGTGCACGGTGTCCAACTCCGTTGGAAGCGCCACCTATGCAGCCGCTCTCTACGTTGAGGGTAAGAACACGACCCAACTCTGCGCGTCAACACTACGCACGGCAGCGTCTACAACACACAAAGTGTATAGAGGAACGTGTTCTCGCGGTGCACATATTTACCTTCATTGTGACCCACACGTGTCCATTAAAATGTGGAAGTCTTTGCAAACAGCCTTGGGAGAACTTGCTTTGTACGAACGTAATCTGAAATTGGCGAAGCAAAGCCTCCCGACCTCCAGTACTTCCTCATTTCAGCGTTTCAGGCTTATTCTCATGTTGTATTTCAACATCGGGACATTGTTCCTGATACTTCGCCGGTAATACTATCGATAATCGATAAGAAACGTGATATGCGAAAAAAATGTCATTAAGTCATTCAGCAAATCATTTTGCGCTAAATGTTTATTTTCTCCAGCGCTACGGACGTTCCAGGATTTTTCGGCTGTTCAAATTAGTGCCGCCATTTTCGCAACGGTACAGGACTTCCTTGGTTCTTTTCCTGCCCGTCGCGTGGCGCTACTTTTCCACTGGAAGGCGGGCTGCTGGCGAAGTATAAAAGCGCGCTTTCCTCTGTGAAGATTCACAGAACGCTCTGACACGACACCGGACAAGTAAACCCACGCAGCCGTAACGATCTTCCGCCTTTTGTAGCAGCAGTTATAGTTAAGTAAATATAACGAATCATTATGCGCTCAAGTCGGCTTTGTAGTACCGTCGCCCTGCAATTCTTCTTCGCAGCTGCCGCGGTATTGGTTGAGAGCGCCCAAGGAAGCAAATGTAAGTCGTTTGCCTGTAATGACTTACGACCCGTTACTTCAAACGATTCATCCCTAATTACCAATCGCCTTTTTGTTCGCCTAATTGTGCTCCTCAGCGCCACCGGTCGTCATGCCAATGTCTTTCGCAAAGGACGTCTCTCTGGGGGACAGGATCGCGCTGACCTGCGCCGTGACCCGAGGCACGGGGCCGTTCGACATTCGCTGGACTCACGATGGAAAGCCCATCGGCGGGGCGAAGAAGACCAAGTACGCGACAGCCGTGACGGAGAGCATCACCACCATGACCATCGAGAAAGTGGAGCCCCGTGACGTGGGAAACTACACGTGCACCGTAACCAATGACGTCGGCAGGGACGCGGTGACGGCGACGCTGCTCGTCGAAGGTGAGCCGCTCGAAACGAAAGAGGACACTCAAGTGGCTTACGCGTAGTAACGGTAAACCTGTCATTGTATCTGATACAGTGGGAGGTTTTCCACCGATAATGCACAGTTTGCGTGATACTATTACTCCAACATCCGCCACACAAGGTTCTGCTGATTGTAGCACATTTTTCATGGTGTTAACTTACTTCGTCTTTCTATGAAAGACTTGCGTGCCATGTTGACTCCGCCCAGACAACTTTTCTTGGAATAAGACCATATTTAGAAGCGTACATTCGTTGAGTAGGCTCGATGTTGACGACTAAAAATAATAGAAACATCGTTCTGGAGGCCATGAGGTTGATTCGGTTGCTTAATTTTATTGATATATGGTTCTTAATGTCCCGAAACCACCATTTGACTATGAGACACGCCGTAATGGAGGGCTCCGAAAATTTCGACCACCTGGATCACCTCGGATTCTTTAAAGTGCACCCAAATCTGAGCACACGGGCCCACAGCATTCTCTCCTCCATCGAAAATGCAGTCGCCGCAGCCGGGATTCTATCCTGCGACCTGCGGGTCAGCAGCCGAGTACCTTAGCTACTAGACCACCGTGGCGGGGCTGCTTAATTTTATTGCACACTGCGCCAAAGCTCGTGGGAATTTTGTCTTCATGCCACACTTCGGCACACGCTAGTTAATGTCCGAAGAGTTTCGAGTGGCCAAGCATCATTCATGCAGCAATGCTGAAACCGACATGAGGACTAGCAGTTACTCCGTATGCGGATAGCGTTTTCATGTGACGGGTATCATATCATTTGCGTTGCATACAGATGGTGACTATGTACACAAACTGAACGCATGTATGCGGAGCGGCTAACGCAGAAACTGTGCTCAATGCAAGTAATCATCCGAGCTGTAGACGCTGGCACGAAAACAAAAAAAAAAATGAGCCAAAGGTGACCAAAAGATATAACAAATAAAAATACCACTAAGTATTTCTAAAGCGATAGTTTAGTCTTGCGGTTTGTTTGCAGCGTACCTTTCTCGAAAACGGAGCTCCAGTAATACATAAAATGTGCTAGAAACTTCAAACATTCGCGCTGCCGCTACCAGCCCATGTTTTGCATCAGGAGAACATATATCCCAACGCATCGTTGAACACTAATGGGCGTGTTTTAATTACGCATGTCAACGCGAACGAAAATGCAGTCCCAACGAACTTACGAGATTTTAATAATTCACTATTGCGACCTCCTCGCGCCATCGCCCTGCCGACGCGCTCTGCAGACCTGTCGCGCCATCTCCCGGCGGAACTCAGAATCGAAGCGCTTCTGCAAGAGACACTTGGTTAAACGCGGGCGGTTTGAATTCCCGAATAACGCAGCGGTCTTTTTGAGTAGCGCTTCACTCGGCAGACCAGTCGTGTCTGTACATAAACGCTAGAAGCCTATATAAAAATGTAGTCCGAATGTTTACGTGTATCGATTATTAGTCGAAGTCACAAATAGTAAAGCTACATCGGCAAAAAAAAATGTGCAATAGAAAGTATACTTGCGCAAGTTTCGCATTAATTTCATCAATAGTAGGGATAGCGTTTGTAGAACCTAAAATGAGTGACTTTCATACACAAACAGCGGCAAGGCTACGCCACTGTGACGTCACCTGGGCCGCTCTATAATGTCGCCTTGTTTGTGCGAATTCTTTACATCTCCTCAGATGAACCTTGACACGCTGAAATATACAATGCAGTCCGTCAAAACGACAATAAATATGTTAGGCACCGGTATACTTCTTCAAACTATGACGTCATTGTAAGCTGGCGCGGGCACTTCAAAACGGCATCGCGCCAAACGTTTTTTTTTTTTTTGTACGTGCTAAGGAAGTCTACTTTTACAGTAAGAGTGGCATTGTGGCGTTGCGTAAGAGTGATGTTACTAATGCAGCATAGATTACTTATTGCTCACAGTCCCTGCAGCGCGAATCGGTTTGAAAAAGGAGTAATGCGCGCGCTTGTTGCATGTATACCACTTGCTGTGAATCGTAAGAACTAATTACGAAACGTAATCGTAGTCGGAGAACTGGTGAAATGAAGCGATGCACGCAGTCGGCGATAACCGACAATGCTCACCCGGACATCGTACGATAGATGGTCGGCATAATGTTGTCTCTGAGGGGGAGTGGGGAAGTGCAAATCCGTGTTACATCGCGGCTGGTATAGGGCGCATCGCTGGTGTAACTAACTTTGGTGGGGGGCAACTGTTAGTGTGGGTTGGGGTAAGCAAGTGCCTCTTTTTTTGCACCCCCTTACCGACTCCCATGAGCACCAACACTCGTGTCGCAATTGGACGCTCTTGCACGAAAACAACTGCTGTTCAAGCCGCTGATGTTCCTTCTTTTTTTTTTCGGCAAGTAACCATGTGCACCGTTCTCATGCTGCCGGTACAGTGGTACTGATTTCTTATCCATTAATTGTCACCATGCCTTCTTGCACTGAGTATTCGCACAACAGCGGCTGGCCCACGGGATTTCTCGGTCGCCTTTTCGATGGCGTAGTTGACGCAGTGTTCGCGGTGTGGCGCTAGCTGTCCGTGCTCTAACCTATTTCTCTACCCTGTCCACCTCCACAGTCTCCCCCTTTCTTCGTTCTTGTGGAAAGCCAGAACTCTGCGCGCACACGACTGCGGGGAGTGACGTATCTAGCTTCTCGGTCCACTTTGCGTAGCTCGAAATCTTCCGACCATGCAAGTCGTCTCAGAGTCATGCTACATCCTGTTCGCCGCATTTCTGATCATGCCTGCTTCCGGCATCACAGGCGGTAAGCTTTTCTGTCTCTCTTCATAACTACATTCAGAAGAAGCCGCCTCAAGCTGCTTGCCTTCGTCCACTACTTCGTTGGACGATAGCGGAGCCTCTGCTGTTTTGTGTTATTACCATCTCCACATTATTACAGAGGCTCCTCAGATTCAACCGTTCGCCTTCCCGAAAGACCCTCGAGCAAATTCCAAGATCGTGGTTTCCTGCAACGCCCACGTAGGAACGGAACCAATTAGCTTTGCCTGGTTTAAAAACGGACAGCGTGTGACTGCGGGGACCAAGGTTCACGCCAAGGTGCTCAGCGAGACGGTCAGCATCCTCACATTACTGGACGTAACGGCGGAGGATGTCGGCAACTACACCTGCCAAGCGACAAACCGCTACGGCAAGGACAGCGTAACAGCACAGCTTGCATTAACAGGTCAGTGGTGGGCGAATGATCATTTGGTATACATAGGCGTTGATGACAGGATTTTGTCTAGGGGGGGGGGGGGGTGCAAATTCGTGTTGCATCGCGGCTGGTGTAGGGGCACCTCTAGTGCAGCTTGAGTGGGGGAGGGGGCAAGTGCTGGTGTGGTATGACGGGAGCACGTGCTTCTTTCGCACCCCCTGCCGACGTTCATCCACTGAGTGTTGCTATGCTACCACCTCGCGGTCCAGGCCAAAATTTCTGCGTTAACGGCTACGTGCGAAACACGAGCACACAGTGCTATATACTGATGCGTCGATCTGTTCAGCATACTCTACGCAGAGTAGCAAGCGACAGATGCGTTATGTGAACAGCAAGAATCGCACAATACTACACTGAGGCTACATAACTTCACACCCCCAAGAGTGCTAAAGTGTACAGCCGCCTCATTATTTGACGCATAAACGCGTCTCAAACTTGTGTAGAAGAAAGCAAACAAGCCCGTTGCTCGAAATTGATTGTTTTTTTTTTAACCGGCGGAAAGGTCGGGGCGACGAAAAGTGCCAATTGACCATCGTATGTTCTTTGTGCTGCCTGTGACTATGCGCTCGTGAAAGTTTATCACACGTTTCCGTATAGCCTCCTTTCACTACGTAGTAAGTATGCGGCGTTTCGTAAATCTACGAACACTTTTCAGAGCACACAGAGAGAAGACACTGGCACTGCTTACATTCGTAAGTTGCCGAAACTACAAGGGGACTCCATCACCCCTACCTCTTTAACAAGAAGTACACAAGTGCCCTCTCAAACACCAAACGATGCACCTGAAGTGTATTTCTTATTGCACACGTGGCCTGCGGGGCAGCGAGCAGACCGCGAAATCAGCAGTGGAAGGCAGTGGACGACAACAGAGAAGACCACAAAATATTCGAAGAATTACGTCCTTTGCTTTCAACTGCTGATCTGTGGGCACTCTAAAAGCGCGCTTTTCGAAAAAGTCGCATCGGCGCTGCAAAGAAAACGAGGCGCCAACCTGAATCAGTTGGGGTGCAGTTTATGAGGACCCCGCTAAGTGGCGCCACTTGTCCACGGCACGCCAACGATTCAGCAGACTGCGCTCAAGACTTGAACGCAGGAGAACGTCAGAGCACGGCAGATGCTCGAACCGACAGGTCGTCAACATGCAGATGTCCAACCCCAGCTCGAATCAGTTTTTCATTCTTATCATGGCTGCATCGATCACTATCAGCTGCGGAAACTTGGGTGAGATATACAGCAATCCCTGAAGTAGGAGCCGGGAGATTTGAAAGTTCAAGCACTATTCGGTAACCGGAGTTTCTCGTGTGCCATTGCAGCCGAGCCACCAAGAATTCAACCCTTTAACTTCCCCACCAACCTAATTGGGAGGATGAAGGTGATCGTTTATTGCGCCGTGCTGGAAGGCAGCGAACCGCTCACTTTCTCCTGGACGAAGGACGGCCACAGGCTCGCCAACGGGGCCAGGCTCCAGGTGAAGCAACTCTCCGAGACGGGTTCTTCGTTGACGATTTCCGCAGTGGGCGCCGAGGACATAGGAAACTACACGTGCACCGTCAGCAACGTTGCTGGGTCGGACAGTGCCACTTCAGAGTTGCTAGTCAAAGGTGAGTCGGATCACCTCCGCACATGAACGTTCATGATGAACCATGCAGAAGCCTCACAAGAAACATCGCTAGACATTCCAAGTTTAAGAAGTATGCTAGCATGTCAGCTTAGTTAATAAATGTCACATGTTTACTGTAGGTAATAGTACATACTCTTGTTACACCTCGGCGACAGTGGCGGAGGGCATTACTTCAAGTCCTTTTTTGAAGTCTCAACATATCTCTAGTGGATTCCGGTATAGCCTGTCATACTGCTGCATGTAGTACAAAACGGATGCGTGTATTTTACGTTTTCTTTAGGAAGGATCAAACAATGTGAAGAACTGTAAGGGGAGCCAGAAAAACGCGGGACGGCCCAAAAGTGATGCCCGAAAATTCGAAAGGGCGCGTCATGCAATTCTAATTTACCGCTTTGCAAAATATATAATGCTGCGTTCTCATACAATGTTTGCACAGTGTTCTTGTCATCAGTTGGCGGTATCGAATTTTCAACTTAGGTCCTCGGGACTTCGTTTCCCACAATTTCAAAGTTAGCGGCGCCGGTAGCGATGGTTTCTCGCACAGTCACAGTGTGGCGCCACTTGCTCCATAAATCGCCCGGAACTTCGGGAAAGTGCTAAATCGACGACAAGCGTCCAGACTCAAACCACTGAAGTCGTCGGTTGCCACTACTACATCTGCAGAGGCTGACGTGCACACTCACGCCATGCTCGTACTCATCCTTACACTCGCGTCGCTCGCGCCACAAACAAGCTGCGATCAAGGTAGGCGCCACGCCGTTCTTTGTCGTTTCTGAACCGACCATGTAAGTCGTTCAGGCGTCGTGTCGACTTCACCTGTCGTCATTACAGATGCACCCAGGCTGCAGCCCTTTAACTTTCCGAAAGAGCACCCACCGGGCGAGACCGTAGTTGTGACTTGCGTTGCAAGTAGAGGCTCTCAGCCGATGGAATTCGTGTGGCTGAAGAACGGCGTTCACCTCGCTGGGCTTGGAAGCGAGAAAGCGGTGCCCAAGATGTTCACCGAATCCGTGTCGTCCCTCACCATCCCCGACGTGAGCGCGGAAGACGTGGCCAACTACACGTGTCGTGCGAGCAACGCTGCTGGAACCGACAGCTACACCGCCGAGTTGATCGTGACCGGTCAGTTGTATCGATGCATACATTTCACATACTTGGTCTTTTTACTTGCGCAAAGAAAACTGCGCGCTTCACAGTTGTTATGAGTAGTATACAGTTCTAGAAATTCAAGTACAGCTGAAGTACATAATTCGCTAACTAAAGAAACTACGGTCATTCTTAGTATCTGCTTCGGATATTCGATTCTATGCCTTCAGCACATGCCGAGTAAGTGACTGAATGGCACAGCTTCACGACGCCTGCGGCTGCAATGTGCTGTGACCGTCGTCGTAGGGAATGCTCGAGACGTACCAAACACAGAAACGAGCACATGATTGATCTAGACTGACTACAATCTCCGACGTCATTCTTTTGGTAAAATATACAGGGAAAAAAGCCAAGACATTCTTTAAAATCCATTTGTGGTACCGCATGCGAACATGTAGAATATGGAAATTGCAGTGTCACGTCACAGGTGTTATGGCGTTTTTGCTTCACAATGTCGCCGAATTAGGTATATTGCACGGTCGTATCCTTTACACCTCTATCTCTCTCTCTCTGTCGTGTGCGTGCGTGTGTGTGTGTGTGTGGGGGGGGGGGGGTGGTGTTTGTGTGGGGTGTGTGTGTGTGTGTAAATGTTCTTTTTGTGCTGATGATATCAGACCACTTCATTCAGTCGACATTTCAATTTCGCTCTCCATTCTATTAAACTGTACCGCTTACTTGGGCCACATGATTCATTCTCCTTAAACGTGTCGGCACATTCAGCCTCAAGCCGCGAACACTGTTGCACCGCCATCTCGTGAATAAGTATACATTCGTTCGTCGCTCAATTTTGCGTGCATCTCCCGTTTGTGTTTTGCAAACCTTTTTTACATAACAGTACACCATTTTGATGGAACAAGAAATAATTGGCCTGACATGTTTACATAGAAGGACGGTGATGTGGGTGAGTTTGTTTATAGGTTTCTTTTGTGAGCTTTCGCTTGTACTATGACGTCACTGAACCAACCGATTAAATATAGTAAGGAATAAGTTAATTACTAATATCGAAAGCTGCACATACTTAAGCCAATACGCATCTCCTTAAAAATGACCCTGAGATCTAGACTACGCGTTCGGTCCGAAGCCGAATGCGCTGTGTGTTTCGTGAACTGATTTGACAAGGAACGGCGTTTATCATTCAACGACATTAGTTTGTCCGGGCAGCAGCACACAAATTACATCAATAACGAATGGTATTCGCTGTAAATAACATTACATTTGCCGTGTGACCGGGGTACTACTCATTGAATATGATATGAACTCAGTTTTGCTTAGTGATCGCTTGACCGTCCATAAATATTCCGCCATTCGGTTCGTCTTCTGCAACCTCCACCATGTGGCGTTGCTTGTCCGGAGATGGGAAAAGTGACTTGGTAAGAGATGCAGCACTGCTACCTGTCCGCTCATTGAGACTGGGTCATTCCTAGCGCTGCGTGCCTAAGCGTGCCCTTCCATAAATGAGCGCACCATCAAGCATGGGTTTACAAATGCACTTGCGTCGCTACTTCGTCGTGGCATTCATAAGCCACGCCGCTACATCAGCTGCGTTTTCATCGCCAGTAGGTAAGGTCCGGTTTTTATTTCTCAGATTCACGACTCCTTCGGTCCCTCGTGAGCACTTTGGAAGCAAACAAACCGCGGTGTGCGATTATACGAAATTTCCAATAGTCAAATCATATCGGTTATTTAGGTATGCCAATCGAATCGAATAGTTGTTGGGAAACAGAAATACTTTATACATATTGGCAAATATTTTAAGCTGTCAACTGCAACTACGTAAACACGACATTGGCGTATTTGATAAATTATATTTTAGCGAATACTCTGTGGCCATGAGAACATGCAATATTTGGCAGCCCAGCAGGCTACGTCGACGGGAGAGGCCGATTTTGCAAACCATATAACGATCACAAGCACTCTTATAGTAAGGGTTAAGCGCATGCATAGTACCTGTATACTTGTTTCAGCTCCGGATGCGTTTTTCTTGCTAGTGCAATGAATACTAAAACGTCAACATCATTTCAGAATTATTGCACGGACGACTGTTGAATATTCAAAACGTATTTCTATCGACATACGGCACTACTCGTTGTTTTTTATATTAATTTGGCCACGGATATTACCATTCGTATAACCCTAGGGACGAGCTTTTGAGGAACAGTTTGGAGAAAGTCATCAATTACCAGTGAAACACTTGTTCGTTACAGACAGTGGCGTAACTAGGGGGGGGCAAGGGGGTACAAGTGCCCCGGGCGCCACTAGGGAGGGGGCGCCAAGCCGAGTCCTCGGGTTGGCGCCCCCTGGAAAGGTTGTCAATGTTTTTTTCCGTAAAACCGCCTGGAAGGGGGGAGGGGCGAGGTTGTAATGTACGACTGGAAGTGGGGATGGTGGTGAAGGAAAGGGTTGCCGCAATGGCTTTTGCATCGGGAAAAGGATCCTCTATTTTCATTTTGCTGCGCTACCTCCGTGCCTTCCCATGACCCTCGGCTAAGCTTTGTTTTGTGCTCCGCAGCACTGGGTTAGATGAGTTTCAGCGAACCCCACCAGCCTCCCAAACCACTTACTGAAAGCTTCCCTGAAACCAACCACGTACGTAAACAAAATAAAATAAAAAAGTTCGAATGCACCTTTTTTGAGTAAGAACAGAAAACTCCAACGAAATAGCCGATCGTCCAACGACTAATCGTCCACGCAGCGGCGGAAGGAAGGGCGAATATAATCCGTGACCTCGGCACCAAAGGCTAAACAAAGGCGTTTATTCGCAGAGTTCTCTGGAGGAAAGACGGAGAAAGCGTGACACGACGGCGACGTTTGTTGATTCCCTGCATCGCGGGCGCCAGCAAAGCAATAGAAGGGCGGGGGTCAACGTTTCCCACATGCCATCCACCGCCATGGGCAGGTTCATCCTTTGGCCCAAAGAACACGCACCTGCGAAAAAAGCGCAGAGCGTAGTGTACCCGACAGCATGTGCCGACTGCCCCGCTTCGTACGTTGGAGAAACCAAGAACTTCCCTGAAAGAATGCGGCCGCACAAGGATGACCTCCATCAATGGAACAGCGAACGGAGCGAAACGGCAGAACACTCCGACCAGTTTAACCCCCATACCAGACCCGAGGGCGCGGTGTCTAGCTGGTTGCTTTGTTTTGTACTCACCCTGCATTCCTTGGGATGCACAAATAGCGCGAAAGCTTAGGTACGAGAAACTTGGGCCTGGGAAGCGCCCGTGCCGTCAAGCTTTTTGCAGTGTGGACTGGAAGAGAACAATGACGGGTAAGGGACTTCCGGAAGTTTGAATAAAAAAAGAAAAATACTATACAAAAACGCGGGCGTAGCTCATCGAAATCAGAACTGGTGGCCCTTGGCCTCCGAAATGGCCCGCCGCGCGCCAGTAGGCAATCGCGGAAGCCTACATTAGCGCTTTTAATGGGGGGGGGGGGATAATGAGGGGCGCGGAAATATATTTGCCCTGGGCGCCGTCCTATCTAGTTACGCCACTGGTTACAGAGGGCCCGAAGATTCAGCCCTTCTCGTTTCCAAATGACGCTCAGTTGGGCAAAGACGCCGCAGTCTCGTGCTTCGCAGTGCGAGGCCACCAGCCTCTGGAGTTCTCGTGGCTCAAGAACGGCGTCCGAGCCGACGCCATTCCGAACTTGGAGGTCGAAGAAATCGCCGGAAAGATTTCCACTCTGACGCTGAAGAAAGTCTCGGCCGCGGACATAGGGAACTACACCTGCCGCGTCTCGAACGTCGCCGGAACCGACGAATTCACGACTTCTCTCGTCGTCAATGGTGTGTACCATCAGCTATCTAACATGTAGGGCGCTGTCAACCGGTGATGGATGAGCTAACCAAGGCGTAGACATTATAAAACCAGAGTTTGCATGCTCTGTGAATGGTTCCGTCTTCGTCCATCCATCCACTAAATACGTCGGTTTCACGTGCCAAAGTATACAATAATGCAGGCCGTTGATAACTCCTAATTAATTTTGACCACCTCATCCTTTTTAACGTGCGCCTGAATCTAGATGTTGGAACGTTTCTGCATTCGAACCCCACAGAAATGCGGCGGTCGCAGGCGTCCACATCTGAACCCCAACCAAGACTTTTTCAGCAAAATGAAAGCCATTCTCGGAGGCTATGCTTTGCCTAATATATTGCAAGCGCCTCAAGAGACCAATGACGTCATCGTGACCACTTATTTAACGTAAACTTCGACGCCTGTTTCAATGCGTGGCCACATACAGTCGGCATCGCAAACCGGTTTTCTTAATCACTTCGGGTTGTATCGCGTTCACTGAGCATTGATTATGCGTTTTAGAAGAGGCAAGTGGATGTAAACTTCCCCAAGAGCGCTACTTCCGCCTCACGCAAGTCTCAAGCACTTTAGAAAGGTGTTTTTCGCTTGATTGAATGGATGAATAGAACAACTTGATTTAACATCGCGCTGCAGAGCACGCATTTTTGGATGCAACTGAGTTCACGGACTCCACCGTACGTGAAGCTATAAATTCTAACTTGCAGTTTCTTGATTATGGAAATAGTTCTCCATGCCCAATCCGGCAAGCTATCTCAATTCGCAGCAGCGTTTAGCGTCTGCTCCACAACACACGGACACGCATTTCGCATTTAGCGCCCTAACCGCAGTGACTTTACAGTTGTTTCCGACATGCGGCGCTAGTTGTCCGAACTCGCGCATTGCAATACCTTTCCACACCAAAAGAGACTCGCACTTCCCACCGCATCAGCGAACTAACCACGCTGAAAGCCACCTTCATCCACAGAGAAGCGTTCGACGCGTAGCGCAAGACGTTGTGCAGAGGTACCACACGCCACAAGCATGCCGTCGGCTCTAACTTTCCTGGTACTTGCGGCTACCCTAAAACATATTCAGAGCTCAGGTGAGCAGCTTTCGTACCTACCTACGAATCTATCGGCTGAACTAGATGAACTGCTCATATTTTTTCCAGTCGAGCCACCGAAAGTGCAGCCCTTTAGTTTTCCGACGACGAAGGCGATGCCCAAAAGGGTTGTCGTACACTGCTCTGCTGTCGAAGGCAGCGAACCATTCCAGTTTTCTTGGGTCAAAGACGGCGCGAGGCTCGAATCTCATCCAAGGGTGGAAGTCAAGCAGCTCTCGGAAACACTGTCCACGCTGACCATCTACAAAGCGGGAGCCGAGGACGTCGGAAACTACACTTGCATCGTCACCAACGCGGCGGGTTCGGACGCTGCGACCTCTCAGCTTCTTGTAACCGGTACTGTTCAAACTTCAAGTTGTACTCGTATGGAACGTTTTGTGAATACCGTATATATGAAGCCGCTTCATTCCGTCATTCAAGTTCGATTTATTAGGTGCGGTTCATATATGAACATGCCTACTATACTGCCTTTGTCGTGATCGTCGTTTTGCAGTGAACACATACAGTACAATCTAACTTTACGTTGCAACATAATATCATTAGGGATATTTATGCCGCATTCAGGGCCGTCATGAATGAGGTTTAACGCACGGACAACGCTATGACTGCCTGTTATAACTAATCTTCCATAATTAAGAATATGGCATCGAATGAGGAGGGAATAATAAAATGCCGTGTAAATATTATCCAAGAAAATATTTTGAAGTATTATTGAATGACCGAGTTAATGTTGATCTTTTGCACTCTGAATCATGATTTTTTTTGTGTGTGCTAACGTGAAAATGGCAGGCTTGTATGCCAAGTTAGGTACACCAGTTTGCTTTTATAAACTGATGTACTTTTATCATTGTGGTTTCTCCTACTAATGCGTTTTTTTAACGTTCGTGAAAGTTGCACAAATCTTAGACATATCAGTGGTGCGACCCAGCGAGGCATGCTACTATTTACGGACGTGTTTCTGGCAAATGACAAGAACGTTTCTGCTAAGTGACACAAGAGCAGCTCGCGCGGGCTTTCTCCTCTTCGTTTCCGTATGTGCTCGCGGTGTGGCGCTAGCTGTCCACGTCTGCCAAGTTTCCCTCCAGAACTATGCAGTGGGATCTCTCCCCCTTTTGGTTGAGCTACTGCACGGTGAGCAGTTGACTGCGGCAAGTGTCGCGCGCCCCCACTTGCATACCGGGCCTGCACACCCCAAACTTTGCAAGCATGCATCGTGCTCCGGCGTCGAGCTTCATCCGGCTGTGCGCTCTCCTAATCACGCTGGTACTTGTCGTCAACGCCGGTGAGCACCCCCCGTTTCCGCATTCAGTCAGTATTACATGTATTTTGATGCCCGCATCCTTACAGAGGCGCCTCAGATTCAACCGTTCGCCTTTCCGAAAGACCCTCGCGCCAATTCCAAGATCGTGATTTCCTGCAACGCCCACGTGGGAACGGAGCCCATAAGTTTCGCGTGGTTTAAGAACGGGCAGCGAGTGGTTTCGGATACCAAGGTTCAGACCAAGGCATTCAGCGAAACGGTCAGCATCTTGACGCTGCTGGATGTGGCGTCAGAGGACGTGGGAAACTACACCTGCCAAGCCACCAATCGTTCCGGCACAGACAGCTTGACTGCGGAGCTCGTGCTTACAGGTCAGTAGAGGACTCCGTCGTCCTCACATAGCGCTGCCACTGTTTAGCTGCGCACGCGCATAAAACATGTACGCAGCTGCGACAAGGCATGTGCCATAACTTAATATTGAATAACACTTCCCGAATCAAGTTATCCCTTTGATTCTTTGTCCTCAGTTTATGCATATTCACGCGAGGAAATAAGAAAATTCGCTGGCATAACCCTGCATTAGCTACAACGAGAATCTAGTAACTGAAGTTCGCGTGGAGCGGTTTTCGTCCTGCTGTGGATACAAGTAATAACGACGCATCGTCGAACGGTGTGGTGGGAAATCGTCGAAGGAAACTTCCAGTCCGGCTGGAATTGCACAGCGAACTGAATATAAAACGTTTGGCTATATTATTATTTCTCGTTTATTTTTTCGTTTATCGTTTCTTGATTCTGCGACATAAACATTCCGTGTTTCGATTCGTACTATGATGGCGTTGTGATGTATAACAAACGATGTCGCTTGGGTAAGGAAAATTCTGCCACGAGCATATCTTACCCCTGTATTCAGAAACGCTCCTCGACTCGAATTTCATCATTCACTCGAGTGAGTTGAGCACTGCGCCGCTGCTCGACTGAAATTGACGCTGCGCTTCTCAAAAATCGCTACAGAATATCGCCGATATGCAGTGACATGGTCGGTCAAGAGATGGCACTCCCATCGACTTTTTCGAGTCTATGAGAGCGCTTGAGTGAAGGAGCGTTTGTGAATACGGGAATTAGTCGTTGTTGCATTTATTCCTTAGAAAAATACGAACACGCCACGACCACACCGTTTGTGTTAATGTAAGGTGTTGAACCGATCTGTACTTTTGCTGCAAAACACTTCGGTATAGCAGTTTCAACAACTCCAAAATATGACAGATGGCACATAATCATTGTCCATTCAAGAACGACGCGACTGCCACATCGAAATGGCCTCTAATGAAAGCGAACACTTTATACGACGAAAATGACAGCAACACAACTTCGATTCGGAGGTTCACCTTGAAACGCAGTATCAATCAAGAACCCAATGAACTCTTATGCGCCAAGCATATATACTTTTAAATTCTTGGCGCGTTCGATAGTGTCTCATCCAACCGTCAGGTGGCGCTAGTAGACCACTGAGGGAAATATTTGTTCTCGAATGCCATAGCTGCGGCCGAACTCATTCAGCAATAATCGGCGCACGCAGTGCAGGATGCAGTCACCATAGCTGGACCTCTGTCTGCACGTATCTAATCCGAGTGCCTTCCAATTTCGAAAACTTGACACTTCGCCATCACGATGGCACAGACCACCTTAGGTCTCCTGTCTATGGCTGTACTCAGCGTTATTGTGGTTACGAGCTCTGCAGTAGGTGAGTTCTTGTGCCTGCACGATCTTGTTACAGTCTCAAGCATGCGTGCTGGTAGCCCAATGCTTGTGAACAGCTATCCTTCAGCACATATACTCATTTGAATTGCAACGTTTTCCAGAGGTCCCCAAGATACAGCCTTTCTTCTTTCCAAAGAACCACGCCGTCGGGAAAGACGTCACGGTCTCTTGCTTTGCTTCGGAAGGCCACCCGCCGCTTTCGTTCACGTGGCGCAAAGACGGAGCGCAAATTCCGAGCGGATCAAAGTTTTCCGTGAGGCAGCCCATAGACAAGATGTCTACACTGACCATTCACGAAGTCGCAGCGGCCGACATTGGCAACTACACCTGCGAAGCCGCGAACGAAGGGGGAAGCGACAGAACCACCGCAAGCCTCGTCATAACGGGTAAGGTCGACGTATATCGACTTAAACCTGCCGCTCAAAAAAAAAAAAAATTAGTTTGTCCGCAAACTTATTACGGTTTACATTTTTACGCGTTACCGTAGAAGTTGTACCTTACGTGCAACGCTGGTTGGGACACCTTGTGGTGCACAACCTAAGCAGGCACACACAAAGAGCTCAGCAGCTTGTGTAAAGCATTGTCACAATTAACTACTCACAGTGCTTACAATAGTACGGTTTCACTGGAACACTAAGCGACTGAAAAATTTTGCGAAGTTATTTTAGTTGGGCAAAACGCTGCAACATGTCGCTAGTTGTTGTCGCACCGCCATGAACGGCGTCGGTTATTCGAAGAAATGCAAACAGTAAGGATTGTGCGGACGAACAAAACTTCTGTAATCTCTATCAGTTAGCTGCAACACCGACGCACCTTACCAACTTGGGTCGATTTCCTGTGCTTCTAGTGACTCGTAACACAAAAAGGAGTCCGATGTATGAGAAATTGAGCAAAAGTGAGTTACGTCACTTGAAGCCCCATCACGTGATACACTGCTTGCGGCTGCATTTAAGAACGCTGAAGTCACGAGGTCACGGCAGCTCGTGTCGCATAACGAATAATCGTAATAGAGGCTGTTCTATCATCACGGCTTGGTTAACAAGTATAATTGTGAATGCGATACAAAGAGTAGGTCATTTTTTGCATTCAAACGGCGTTCTCGCACGAACCGCTGCGCTAGTTACTTGAACGATTCATATGTGGCGCTACTAGTTCGAGAAATGCGCTACAAGAGGAATGATATGAAGAGCACGCCCTGCAAAAGCACCATTTGCTCCTGCGCTCGCTCTGCGCAGTACCCTGAGGACTGCACCATTTTCCAAGGAGCGTCTCGTGCGAAACTGCGCCGTCATTGCATATTCACTCCGGGGGCGATGTTCACGCTCATCTTCGGTCTCTTGACGCTCATGCGTGGTATAAGCTGCAGCAAAGGTAGGGGCAGTGCTGCCGTTTTCACATTCCCCGCGCCAAGTCTATGTCATCCAAGCGCTGACGTCGCCGGGTTCGGCTCGTCGTCAATGCAGACGCGCCCAAGGTGCAGCCATTCGTGTTTCCCCGGGAAAGCGTGCTGGGAGAGACACTTCTGGTCACGTGCGTCGCCAACAGAGGCACTCAGCCGATGCAGTTTACGTGGTTGAAGAACGGCGTCGCACTGAAGGAGGGAGACAAGGCGACGCCGAAGATGTTCACGGAGTCCGTGTCGGCACTTAGCATCCGCGACGTGGGCGCGGAGGACGTGGCCAACTACACCTGCCGGGCCAGCAACTCGGCGGGAAGCGACAGCTACACAGCCGAACTCGTCGTCACTGGTCAGTGCAGAAATAGAATCTTGGTTTGAGCCAAATGGTATGATTGGTCGTATACGATGAATATCGAATTTGGCTACTCATCCATTTTACACAGCAATTTTCTTGGGATGTGCCTAATGTCCACAGCAGGCCCGCAGGGGATCTTTCGTTATACATCGACGAAGTGCACGGGCTTCGAATGACGTCTCGAAATGCCAGGTATAGAAGTACAAGAAAAGTGGAAGCGGCATTGTGATTATACCGTTTAATAACAGAAAGGACCTGCAAGTTACCGTTTTGTGAAGATGGATACGAAGTGTTGTGCATATTACGCTTATTAATTCTGTGTACAATTCACATGATAATGAAAACGCTAGCACAACTTCGCATTCACTGGAGCGTCGAAATTCGCTCCTTGCGTCGTAAAAGAGCCCGCAAGACAAAGTTGCCCCTATTAAGGGGCTCTCAGGGTTGCTGTGGTCGAGCAATCCTTGCAGTATGCAATTT
Organism: Rhipicephalus annulatus; assembly: GCA_013436015.1. Taxonomy (NCBI): domain Eukaryota; kingdom Metazoa; phylum Arthropoda; class Arachnida; order Ixodida; family Ixodidae; genus Rhipicephalus; species Rhipicephalus annulatus. The sequence continues at coordinate 247,233 of WOVY01003701.1, read as the reverse complement.
CACGTAGCATGAATATGAAATGCTAATTTTATATCTAGGAATAGTCTGTGCATATTCAATATTCATTTTCATGTAAACAATGCATGTATAGTGACTTCGACTGATGCAGACAGCTTGAATATAGAAGTAATATCGCGACGTAGAGAGAGCGAGAACGAGACGCCAAGGAAGATGGGGAGGGGGGCATGTTAACGAGGTTGACAGTCCGGTTGGCTACTTGGCATTGTAGGATAGCATAGGAACGTACTACAAACTAAGCAGGACCCAGACTTCAGTTTAAGCCAAAGTGTGGTGTGATTCTTACAAGAGAGAAAAGAAGACAAAAGTGAGCCCCGTAACTGTCTGCATCATAGTGCGACACCTCAACAGTAGCTCACAAGGAATGGGGGTAAGGAGGGATTAAAAAGAATAGGGAGGCGTAAAAGGGATAGGATGAAGACAAGGACACCCACATACAGAAGTAAAGAGAAAATAGAGAAAGAAGGACACCGGTCGAAGGAGTCCGAGGAGAGGGTTCCAATCAGCGAGAGCTTCACGGCGTCAGGAGATGGCGGAGGGCGAGCCGGTCGGCCAGAGCTGCGCTGTCGTCGGAGATCGCGCGGGCACAACCAGTCGGCACGGAATTCAACGAGCAAGTGTCTAAGTTGTGTCAACTTGTGAATTAATATGTTATACAGGTGTTCATTCACTACTATTCAATGTACACGGATAAAAACGACGTTACAAGACGTCACAGGCGGCCCTGTTTTATGATAAAAACTAGAATAAACCGTGCTTTATGTGTTTCACAAAATTACGCGCCCGTGCCTTGAGAAAAGGACATGATACATATGAATATTCACGAAGCAGTTATTGGTTAAAGTCAACGTGTAACGCGACCAGCTTAAAAAAAATTACGTGTCTAAAAGCGGTAAGAACCGGACCGCATTTCATTCGCCTGTGATCTTGCCTTCACCCCCCTTTTTTTGTCGAGTACGAATCGGATTTTGTTCCTATTCAAATAACCCTTTAAATGGATGCTGAAGCGAAATAACGAATCACTTCGAATTTGTAAATTATTCTAGCACTTCACTACGTCGATTTCGGGATCGAAGGTTTTTTTATCAGATTTCTTGAAGAAACTTTGGGCCGTCCAGCAGGCCCGCGGAGCGGCCGATAGGCTTGGCCTAACGGTCCCGACGTGGGAGTCGCCCGCTGCGCGCTGACGCGCGCCTTGCAGGACCTCAATAAAGTTTCGCAACCAACCAACCTGCCCACGGACATCAGCGTGACGTCACGAATTTTAAAGGGAATCGCTAATGAATGTTTCACCACAGCGGCTTCTCGAAAGTTTCTGAAGCTAGGTACGTTAAGCCCCTGGCCCCTTTAGAGAACACTGCAATTCATTTTCGCCGATCAACAACTACGTAGGCATCGGTATAAGCCGTCAAAATCCATGACGTCACGGTGTCTGGTGCGTGAATTCTCGAGGTGGCGTCGCCAGATGCGTAGTTTCCTTGTTGCGCGTTTTTACTGAGCGCCTTGTCGCCGCTAGTGTGTTTCACATCGCGAAAGGGCAATGCACTAATAAGAGAAAAAAAAATAGTATTTCGTTTTATGTTCCCTTTATAAACTCATTCTCCCATTCATTCATTCCTCGCTGTTTGTGTCTCGGTGTCCACGCATTTACTCCATTTTGGCCTCAGTGTCAAAGCATCGACTTTTCGCACCTTCGGTGTCCTCTACGAGATGGCGCTGCCTGTCTGTTAGACAGCAGCGTGACTTTTAAAACGCTTTCTCTCGCCTTCAAACACACGACTGCTGCGTGAATTCGTGCGCATGTGGAGATCGTCAGTGGTTGAGGTGACGGACCAGTTAGTGAATCGTTCCTGAAGTGAATATTTGACATGGGCATCGGTGTCCACTCTTTGGTTTTGCTTTCGGTCGTCTTTTCTGAAACGATATCTGCGATTCATGCCATAGGTGAGTGATGCCACATTTGCAGTCGTCCAACTACTTTGAAAATTACATTGAAGACAACGGGTGCTATCTTAAATGAGATAGTATCACAGTTCAATTAAACTCTGAAAAGAGAGGTGTACTTAGGGCATATTTGCGTTCCACAAAGGCATCCCGCTTGCCTACCCTTGCATTACATCGCAGTGCGGCCGGCGCATTACATCGCAGTGCGGCCGGCGCATTACATCGCAGTGCGGCCGGCACTTTCACGTCTAGCACAGCATTCACGTTACAATCGTGACTCGGCGTTTTTTTAATAAGAAAGTGTTGAACGGTTAATTTTTCAAGAATGGAAATGCAAAGAAGCCAGATTGTCGTCATTGCGGGACATGAAAACTCTCTGAATGCGCCGTCTGTATTTAGAGTGTCCTTTCCTCGAGAGCACCGGCTTTGGGGCGAGTTGATTTTGCACGCCGGAACACTGTCAAACGAACAGAAACAAGGGCAAGCGCGGGTGATGACAACACGAGTGCTTGCATTGTCTTACACTCGGCTCTGTCTTCGTGCACGGCAGTGTTCTGGCATTTTCGATCGTCACTAACTCGCTAACCTGTGCGTTGCAGACGCCCCCAAAATCCAACCTTTTGCATTTCCCAGTGACGAACAGCTGGGCAAGGACGTCACCGTGTCGTGCTTCGCGATGCGGGGACACCAACCGCTCAAGTTCTCGTGGCTCAAGGACGGCGCTCGAGTCGACAGCGACATCGAGGAAATCGGCGGCAAGATGTCCACTCTGACCGTACGGAAACTTTCAGCGGCCGACTTCGGCAACTACACCTGCCGCGTTTCCAACGCCGCCGGAACGGACCAATTCACGACCACGTTAGTCGTAAACGGTAGGTGCGTAAAACGCGCTTCGTAACAAGAAGAGCATTCGCATGGCTTACAGGCACATAGCTTTTGAATGGGAATTAGAATGTAGGTAATAGTGGTATTTCAGCAGCCGTCTCGCGTAATTAGCAGGCGCGTTGCAATGTTTCATGTCAACCGCATCATCGCGGACAGAAGACGCAATGCGGGGAAGCGCATCTTCCATTATGGATAACCAGGCGAGCGTGTGTGCGGAGTTGCTTCTGGTACTGCACACTAGCAATTCATTTATGAAATGGACTACATATGTTTTCGAACTTGGATTACATATGTGCTTGATGCGGGGCTTCGAGAGTCCCGATAATTTGATTTCGTATTTTCGGGCGACGCAAAACCACTGTATACCTCTCAATTTAAAGGCGCACATGACAGCGGCTTCTGTGCGAGGTGGTCCTGGTTTCATTTCATCGTGGGGCGGCATCTACAGGAGCGTCACAGAATTTGCACGGAAGTCCCATATCCCTGAGGTCTGACATTGAATGAAACGCGGAAGCGTACAAATAATGGCAACACATCGCGCGACAAAGTGATGAAAGCGTCAGTACATATGCTCGTTTCATCCATCCTCGCTGTTGTCTTTATCTGTTTAGGCATAAATACCTCAATTACATTCGAACTAGCGAGTACCAAGAGTTTCAAGCAAACTCGTTTAAAATTTCTTTTCTCTCTCTCTCTCTCTCTCATATCTCAAATAATCTAGTTAGCTCTCAAGGTTACTTCAGTGGGTATGCATTTCCGCTTCTAGCCATGTATAGTCGTCGGTTTGATTACTGCCTCCGGTAACCGAACTGCAGTAAGTGCGCGCGGACAGTCATTACTACTCATGTATAGTCCACATAAGGTGCATTGACACCACCCATTAACCCCTCACTCCCACCATCTAATATTTAGGACGTTACAGTTATGAACTTTCAATCAACAAGCTCCACATTTATAATACACCAATCGTTCGCGGTGGCTTGTTTGAATGAAGGGTTTGTTCAAACGCTTGTTCAAACTCTCGCGCTATGACCTTACACCACTTTCCACTATGTGGCGTTAGTTGTCCATGCACGGATTGAATCTTCGTCTGCGCGCTTTGTACACCGAACTATCAGTCGTACTTCATACAGGCAACACGCCGTACGAGGGCTCAGTACTGCGATCCCTTACGCGAAATGGCTCTAGCATTCGTGCTGGTGGTGCTCAGCGCCTCATTACAAACGGCTCTATGCTCAGGTAAGCGGTCCTATTCGGCAGGCCAGACCGATGCCGAAAGCGCCAGTCTATATTCCACGCCTTGTGTTTCAGTCGAACCACCCAGAATTCAGCCGTTCAGCTTTCCCACGAGCAAAGCCATGCCCAAAAAGGTGGTCGTGCACTGCGTCGTAATCGAAGGAAGCGAACCTTTTGAATTTGCGTGGTTGAAAGACGGCGCGAGACTCGGCGGCGATCATGCCAGGGTTCAAGTGAAGCAGGTCTCGGAGGCCGTCTCTTCGCTCACCATCTCCAGAGCAGGCGCCGAGGACATCGGCAACTACACCTGCGTGGCGACCAACTCGGCGGGCTCCGACAGTGTCACCTCCGAGCTACTCGTTACCGGTACTGTACCACTACCAAACCTCGTGGGTCTGGGAGCCAAGGCTCGTTGGTTTATGTGCTTTCTCTCATATCGGGTTACCTAAAATACCTATAAAGCGACGAATACTTCACCTGTTCGTCTCTTTGCTTGTTGATGATTCCTGTACCGAACGTCTAAAAAACTTTGTGTCGCGAAGATATTCGAGTAGAATATGTGATACCTTGAAAAAGTGATCTCGGTTCTTCGGAGAATATCTCCCTCACAAAAGCGTCAGGAAATGATCTTTTTCGTGGGTTGTCTTGCGAAATTTTTCTTCAGAAATTCAGGCGCCAGCAGGACCAATGTGCGTAATTGGTAGTCACTTTGTGCTATCTTTAATGCTTACCAAAGCTCAGTGTACACCGATCCTTTTGTCACATAACGAATTGAAACAGCTCCCGATAAATCAAGCCCTTTCACTGCACATGGTCCGTGTTTCGTGGTATAAAGCGAGCGCAAATCACAGCGAATCACGTTCCATGTAGAGAGAACCGATAGCTGATTGGTGCTTTCACACTTAGAGGTCGTGCTCGGAAGATAGCTTGCTCAGTATCATTTGATCGAAGGCTCGCTTTTTCAAACAATGCACGAACGTGAAATAGCACAAACACGGGCGCTGAGCCGCAACTCCTTATTCTTGAGAATTCTAGGTTGCTTTCTTCCAATGACAGCCCGTGCACCCTCTGTTCGGATTGAAATTTTCGTGTGCATTGACCATGCTTCGCACGAAGACTGTCCTCTCGCAGCATACCGAAACGGAGTTTGTGGACTACTATATATTAATGATGTAGCTACAGCAATCGCAGCGTACGCGCGGTACGACAGTGCTTCACCGAATTCACTAGACCCACAGAACTGATGCGGCACCCCGTGTGCAGAACAAGCGCCACTGAAGTCGCCAAATCGTGATCTGACGAGTCAACTCTGAGCGCTTTCCTCGACGTCTCCTACGCGGCGCCACTGGTCCCACAGTGAGAGCTTTTGAAGCGCGACTGCAAACAACGAGAGAGCACAGACGCCCCATTACGACTGCGGATTTTCAGTCAGTGCCAGGACAGCCAACCAGCAGCGTATGCGTCGGCTTCGCGACATCGCAATGTGGAAGCTCAGCGCTTTTACCGCCATCTTCGCTACGTCTTTCGCCCACGCCGGCACAGGTAGGGGTGGTGTAACATGTATGTACAGGCTGCGCCACACTGAGGGGAAACGCCTGTTTAGACTTCCAGACTTCACAGCAACTGATGTTCAGCACAAAGGTCTAACGGATGTTTAGCGTAAATTTTTTCCGGTGTTGGAAAATTTTGAATGTCGAATTGAATTCCATTTTATACGAATATCCCATGTTTAAGGAAAGCAATATTCGTAAATATCGAAATTTCTAAATAGTTGTTGAGTGTTCCATGTTTTCAACGGCACCCAAGGAAACCCCGGTTTGGTGTAAACAAACGAGAAATTATGTTTACGAGCGGGCATAGAATGGACATAAAAATAATAGCTAACATAGTGGATGGATCAGGCCTTCACACCCGCACAACTTAACTTAACCGCCAGATGATTTCTTCCTAAAATTACTTGAGATGCTAGTACGTGAACACCAATTAGCGTTAATTGTAAAAACAAAAGCATACATTCAGAAAGCTGGTCAAAAATATTCAACATACAATTCTTACAAATTCAAAAAAAAATATATTTATAGAACTGTCATCACCTTTGAATGTCATATATAAGATGCCAATAAAGTAGAAGAAATGTTGAGTTGATAACGACTCAAATACTAAATACGCGTTTCCCCGAAGTAAGGTCGAAGCTGCAATTGGATTCTGCGGGCTTTGCGATAGATGAATACAGCCAGCGTATTCTCCCCTTCGCCGACAGAGGTTCCAAAGCTGGTGCCCTTCAGTTTCCCCAAAGAGCAGCAGATCGGAGCCGCCGTGGCCGTCACCTGCATCGCAGGCCGCGGCTCGCCACCCTTGATATTCACCTGGCTCAAGAACGGCCTAGCCATCGATCCCCGCGGAAAGGCTACTCCCAAGACGCTGTCCGAGTCTATCTCGGCGCTGACCATTCCCAAAGTGGACGCCGACGACGTCGCCAACTACACCTGTCGGGTTGAGAACGACGCCGGAAGCGACAACTACACTGCCGAGCTGGTTGTTGCTGGTTAGTGGGGCTTGCCATTGTATGTATGCATTATTTCGACTCGCTTACACCCAACTAAATACTCGCGTTATGGCGGCAACTGATCGATCTGCTCAAGGGCTGACCATGGGTGATATACTTAGAAAATGAGTAGTTTCTAGGGGGAATCGCGTGGTCCCTTACGCAATCTCCAAGACGACTCGAAGGTGACAGCCATCATATCTTTCGTCTCAGACAACTTGTGTCAATTCCCCCTCCTTCCCTCCGAAAGGTTTTCCGCATCCAAACGTTTTGCTGCCTCCGGATTCAGCGGCATTGAAAGCTTTGTGAGCCTCGCGCCAGGGAACGTCTCACCTTTAACAAAGCGACCATATCACGATGACGTCACAAGTTTGGGCGACATCACAAGTTTTGATGTCGTCAAATTATTTTTATCACTCGTGTTCAAAACAACGGTCACTTTCAAATTCTGATGAGCCGTGTAAGACGTTCCCTGATGATGATGATGGTGATGATGATGATGATGTGGGGTTTAACGTCCCAAAACCACCATATGATTATCATAAACGCCGTACTGGAGGGCTCCAGAAAATTCGACCACCTGGGGTTCTTTAACGTGCACCCAAATCTGAGCACACGTGCCTACACATTTTCGCCTCCATTGAAAACGCAGCAGCCGAGTACCTTATTAGCCACTAAACCACCACGGCGGGCCGTGTAAGGCGTTCGCCTTAATAATACGGCAATTTGATGCACCGATTTATGGGAAGCGCTATCTCTTGACGGTTCGCAGGAGTCGAGCGATTGCCTTCACAGAGAACACTCCTTTCGAAAAGTGCAAGAACCGCGGATTCAAACGCTGTTTCTCGATACGCTCGCGGAGTGGCGCCACTTGTCTGGAGGAAGAACGGCGATATTTTTCTATATAAAGCCTATAGATCCTCGCTCCGCAGTTCAATAGGCTTTCCCGCTGACAGCAAAGTTGGTCCGTTCGAAACCAGGCGAACGCCAATCGGAAACCTTTTTTACCATGCACATCATTTCCGTTTCCGCCTTCCTCTGCTGCATAATCGTGGCCGAAACGTCCGCGGAACTAATCGGTGAGCTGGTCGCATTTTGCGCGCGCGCAGCAGTACTGCGCAACGCAGGCATAACGCCGTGTCCGCGCAATTTCAGAGCCTCCCAAGCTGCAGCCTCTGATATTCCCGAGAAACCCGACGCTCAACAAGAAACTCGTGCTGTCCTGCGTTGCCATGGAGGGCGACGCGCCGCTGGAGTTCGCGTGGACGAAGGACGGCCTCGCCGGGGCCGAAGGGAAGACGTACTCGACGGCGGTGCTCACCTCGCACATCTCGTCGCTCACCATCCTCGAACTGACGGCGCACGACGTCGGCAACTACACGTGCCACGTCTCGAACTTGGCCGGAGCGGACAGTTCCACAGCCTCTCTCGTAGTGCACGGTCAGTTTTCTTCGTACACCTCGGAATAGAACGAAAGACGGCCGTTCGTTCGTACACTCTTAATGAGTGCCCGGATGAGCACTAACCACATTAATTTGATCTACACCCCTGTATCGTACGTTACGCGAGACTCTGTACACGCTTTGAGTCACATGACAAGCATCGTACTAAAGATATATCGCACTGATTTTCAGCGTCACTTTCGGCTTCATAACTTGCATCCAAATACAATTGTACTATCGTGCCGTGTCAACCCTTCTGTGTGGAGTAAGAATGATCGGCCTGCATGGTTGCTCAACGGGGCGCTCCTTGCCTATTGTGTGCTGAGTGCAATTAAGTTGCCGATATAAACCACTTCATCTGGTCTTGCAAGCACTTTCGTCATAAATAGGAGAGAATTTCGTCATAAATAGGAGAGACTCGTGAACAACATGAAGAGGATTTACCCATCATTGAAGTGAAGATGTAGTGCTTCTAAAAGGCGCGCGCGGGGGATTCGCAAAGAAGTGTCGACTATTCTTTTGCATTTGCTGTGAGACTGGTCTAATTCTACGTGGTGAGACGTCTACTGCACGGAAGGAATCGCTCCGGCCTGGTCTGCCAGACCAACAACGCCTATGGCAACAACACCACCACGACCTCCATTTAGAACTTCATGGCAGCCGCTGCCGAGAATCGAACAAAATGCTTATATGCTCAGCTGCGAAATGCGACAGGCGCTCAACCGTACGCGCTTCGCTTTTCTGGAAATCTACGATTAGGATCAATGATGTCGCCAGTGCTAACGCTCGGTGTTATCTGTGCGCCCGAGTCTATGCGAACGTTTGTGTGCTATACATCGTAGATCAAATGGATCGTAAACCTGCGAGGCATGCGGAACAACGATTTTTGCTCTTTGTTGCTAGTGATGCGTGTCCAGTCCTGGCAGAATATCCGTCAAGACATAAATTGATGGCGCATAAGATGCAAAATTCCGTTGAGATGCAAGTCCCTTGAGCTCCGCGCTCAAGTGTACACCCACACATTTTGGTTCGATGTGACTGCATATACACCATACAATCTTTAGGCAGACATACAATTGCGGGCATACAAACTGCGAATGCCGCCGCCATTGCCAGTTCAAGGAAATCTAGGCGTACGCTGCTTAGGCACGGAAACCTGGAGTATAGGCCCACTGGACTACTGCACGCCAGCGGGCCTGGAACAGGTCCGCAGTCAAATTAAGTGCAAGTAATATCTAGCCTCACTGGAATGTTACGCTGGCTTATATAGCATGCAATTTATTCCGTACCAAGGCCTCGAAATGCCGGAAGAGAAAACAAGAAATAGGACAAACCTAGGAAACATTTGCTATCATGTATATTTTTTTCGCTCGCACTACACAAAAGTCAATATACTCTACGCTTAGTGCAGCACGCCATCAGTCGGTCTATCGCAGCTTCGTAGAAATATAGTGTATTTTATTGCAGCCAATATACACGCTTACGCCTTTCGTCGCACTATATTGCAGCTTTTCAACGCATAATTAAACGTTCGCAGAGTCACATTCGTCGAATCAACGCGTCTCCATTTTAATATAGCAAGTGCTTCATTATTGTCACACGACCGCCCAAGAAGAAAACCGCGTGTGCTTCGACACATTAATTAATTCATGCACTGATTTATTTAGCGGAGTGTATATTAATCAAAACCTTCATATGGAGCGAATGCTTTCTTCGGAAAGGTATGCGGTATCAGGCGCCTCCTGAGCGAAGTGCTCGGCTGATGACCCGATGTTGATTGCGGCCGCAACGACGTCATTTCGATGAAGCCGAAATGCTTGTGCACTCTACGATGTTATAGTGCACATTAGAGAACATCACGTAGTCGATATTTCTGGAGCCTTCTCCTAGGGCGTTCATCACAATCACGTCGTGGTTTTGGGCCGTAAAACCCCAGATATTATTATTATTATTATTATTATTATTATTATTATTATTATTATTATTATTATTATTATTATTATTCACCCAAATGCGAACAAGCCTTTTAATTACTCCCACTGCGTCTTCTTGCGGTGTGAACGGCACCTTTGAGAAGTCGGCAGCACTTTCACCGGTCGGGCGCTTCACCGCACACATAATATGTGGCGCCACTGGTCTCACGACCACTTCGTCATGCGAGCGCACGCATCGTCCGTGCACCAACGCCGGTCAGACACTTCAACCCCAGACTAACTACGTGTTCCGCATGAAGTCTCTGCCGTGCGCCATGCTGAAGTTGGTCATTTCGCTCGCTTTACTGGCGACTTCCTTCGTCCAGGCCGGAGGCACAGGTACTAGGAACAACTTCCCGTATTGCTGCCAAGCATCATTTCTATTGAGGTCTCGTTAACGACCAAGTGCTTACTGCAGTGCCTTTATCTGTATGTAGAGGCTCCCAAGGTTCTGCCGTTCAGCTTTCCCAAGGAACACCGTGTCGGAGATGCGCTGGCCGTCATGTGCGTCGCGAGTCGTGGTTCACAGCCTCTCGCGTTCGCGTGGCTCAAGAACGGCTCTCCCGTGGTGCCCGGCAGCAAGGCCGCACCCAAGATGCTCACGGAGTCCATCTCTGCGCTCGCAATGCCCAACGTGGACGCGGACGACATCGGCAACTACACGTGCCGCGCCACCAACTCCGCTGGAAGCGACAGCTACACGGCCGAACTTGTCGTCGCTGGTTAGTGCCCCGCCTTCCAGAATACTTTTATACAGAATTCTTTACTCAAGTCGCTCTTATACGATTACATTCCTAGCTATTGCAGAGCTACGAGTGGACGTTGAAACGCATCTACTGGAGATCCCATTCATTACACACGTGTCTATAGAGCAGTGACGTGCTCTTTTCGCATCTGATTCGTTTGCAAATGGTCTTTAATAGCTACACGACGCCTTGACCATCTAATATCCCTTGACCGATTTGCTTAACCTCATTATCTTACAATGTCTCTCTTTAGGAACCGCGAGTAGGAAATGTATATTTCGGAACTGAGCCTTCTTCAAAGTGGATCGACATTCTTTTCTCAATTGGTGTGACGGTCTCTGAGAATATCAGTAAGTGACCTGGGCGAGTTTAGTATAGGTTGATCACGAATTCAGGCAGCCCACAAAAATCAGCGCTTGTGTGCGTGCTTCTCTGTCTTTAGTTTTAGTGAGCTGAAACTTCGTTAGAATAGCAATCGATTTTGATATGGGACATTGCTTCCAAGTCAGAGATCACGAACTTTGCACGCATACTGTTACGTATCCGTAAAAACTGAGACGTTTTTATACTATTTTGTGTGTCTAAGCGTGGAACACTTTTTACCATACCTACCGACTGCGATGCTTGCAATCAAATTCACGCGCGTCTATTCGCCTATACTTCGGCGCGCGCTCGCGTTGTGGCGCTAGTTGTCCGAAAGCGCCAATGAAGATCGAGCTTTGAGAGGCTGCTGCGAGGGCATCCCTTCACAGCTTTTAGGGACTTCGTCGCAGCTCGTTCGTCGCTCTTCGTACACGACTGCTGCTAGAAGAGACGAGACGAGATCTTCAGGAGACGGTTCTTCTTGGAGCTTTAGCGGCACATCGACTACGCCACGTAGCGAAACGCCAGTATGGTTGCTGGAAGTGCTGCTCTTCATGTTCTTCTGTGCGGATGTCTGCTCGCCGAAATGTCCACGTTGACGATAGGTGAGCTTCTGTTCTACTGTTACTTAGGCCGGGCGATAGATAGGTAGTACGAAAGAGCTTTATTTAGTGGAGTACTGATACAATATCATTGCGCTTCATTTTCGTTTCCGTTACGTGAACGTGCTGAACAGCAATATCCCAGTGAGATTATCGTCAAACCTTACAGCAACCCGAGTAATTTAATGCAACAGCTTCTTCTACTGCGGCGTTTATACTGTCCTGTGACGTCACGATGTAGCAGATCACGCGGGTGCAAAACATTTCGGCGTTTTTTACGCACGATCCGGCTCGCACAATCTCAGTTAATGCAGCTTTTCTTTGTGAAGACCGACGCAGCAGCTTCGCAGACGAATCAGCGCGCAGGAACGAGTATCAAAGCACCGCAGAGTGACCGCCCTTTGCATCATGACGTCAAGACAAAGTACAACAACCGGAAAACGAGAAACAAAACTTACTGTAGAAAAGCCATCATAATAAATTATTCAGTTAGCTCTGCAGTTTGGTAAACAATTTTCATGCGATTTCCAGGTCGCAAACCCTCATTTACCTTAACTATTAAACGAAAAAAAATGTCGGTACTCCTCTAAAAAAACTTTCTCGTAAATTTCGCGTCATCACTAGAACGTATAACTGCACCGAGACTGCTTGCAGCGCAGAGCCACCGAAGCTGCAGCCATTCGCATTCCCGCGAAGCCCACTTCTGAAGAAGAAAGTCGTAGTGTCCTGCGTGGCCGTCGAAGGAGACGCTCCGCTCCAGTTCGCGTGGTCGAAGGACGGCGGAGCGGAAGGCGAGCGGAAGAGGTACACCGTCGACACTCTCTCTTCGCACATCTCGTCGTTGACGATACCAGAAGTGACGGCGCAGGACATCGGGAACTACACGTGCCGAGCGTCCAACGCGGCCGGAACGGACAGCTTCACGGCTTCGCTTCTCGTGCAGGGTCAGTGGAGTCGAGAACTAGGGCACTGCTTCTCGTAGCGAAAATTTTCAACCCACGTCGTGAAAGCCTCTGCATAGGTTAATACTCACAAAAACGGCTGCGTGAGCGAGTTGGTGATTCGTGATATTTAAAACGAGAGAGCGGGATTTAAACGTGGATTTAGAAAGACATGGACATCGGAAGACCATAGACATGTGCTAGTCGTTGCTTTCTAAGTCGATGTTCAAGTTACGCACTCGTATTTCAAGGGAATACATAAACTGAAAGAGTTCTTTTTTTTCGTTATCAATTGATCTCCAAATACACGAGTAATACGACAAAGTAGTCACGAGCAGCATTTCAAAGCTTCCTGTAAGCACACGTTGGAGATTGTATCACTCTGCCTTACACCCTTTTTGGCAGAATTTCGTCATTTTTTCTTTCTTTTTTTATGAACTACTATGATGGCTGGGGAGCCTTTGTGGATTTCTTCTCGTATATTTTAGATAGCGTTGGTCGACACCCTGAATCCTTAATGACTGCATGGCTGTTGAGATTTCTACAGATGCATGGAGGCACTACGGAATCGAGGTGTGGACGAACTACACATGCGTAAACGTATTGCTTGATTGCAGCAGGCACTGTACCGTGTTAATTGGCGAAACACGAAGGAGGCCCTTGTTCTTTAGCGGTCGTGTAGTCAGGCTAATGATGTTGGCGACTTACGAGTGGAATCTTTTTATTACGTTGGGCCCAAATCAGTGAATCTGTGTCATTGTAAGAGAAAAATGCATTCGTCATAAATATTTGAAGTACGAACATGTTAGGGCTAACAACAATACAAGTTCTTTCGTATTCGGCGGTACCGCTGTAGTTTGCATGATGTCGCCTTTTATGCTTAGTACCAAGCCTAAACAATTTTTCGTAACTGCATCATCATAGATAGGTCGATAGTCCTCTCGAGTTACCGCCGGCAGAAGCTATTCCACTTCGCAATTAATCGGTTTTTCATATACCCGTGACTGCAGGCACATATCAATGCGTTTCGCCTCTTTGAATGACACTTGACGGTGCATTGCGGCATAAATTATGCAGCTTAGGATATCATCACTGCTCACAGACGAGATCGCTTGAAGCACGGCATCTGCTTCTTTTGCCAGAGAAAAAGAATGGATGGGAAGTTAAGCTTCGAGCGCTGTGAAGAAAATGTCTCCTTGATGTGTTTACAACTCAAGGAGATACCAAGTAAAATTGTAAGAGATATGTCTCAAAATTTTCCCAAGTTTTCGCATATGAATTCAGTAGTAAGTTCACCATTCGCTGGATATATTGGTTGCACCTAATAACATTGGAGGGTGTAGCAGATAGGAGCTCTCTATGTAAATGAATGTAAATACTTGAATACTGTTTCAAACATCTTTGTGGCAAGAAATCCTCACATACGCATTCAACGAAAAATCGCCAGCTTCTGACGCAGCGCTGAAATTACCTACGTATATCCTATATGTGGAATAAAAAGGTTATTTTGCATTTGTACGCTGCTCGGTTGAACCAAACGTCGAGATGCGAACGTTACGTGCACGCTTTACGCAACGCGAGTAAGGCATATTATTTTTCTTGTTTTCCCGCCAGAGTTGCTTCACAGAAGCTTGTATTTCGTACTTATTAAGGACCAAAGTTATATTTTGGTTCGCTTAGGAATGAAAAAGCAGTCGCTATTCGATTCGCTATGCCTGAGGCACACCTGTGTCCAATACGCGTATCCACTTCGACTCGAAAATGTCGTCGTTGGATCACCCATGCTCGCAAGGCGAACGCGCACATTAGGCACCATACTCGCATACTGTGAATTCAGCCGGTCTTCTTACTTTATCGAAGTTAAAAGGGGCGCCTCTCAAAGTGAATCGTTTCACCTTTTCTTCTCCACGCGGCGCTAGTTGTCCGTTTGGTGTGGCTGAGTCGCCACGCCAATGCTCAGTCGCGGTGCTAGCAACCGTATTATACGGTCTGACAGAACAGCGCGTACACTGGCGAAGATGCGGTCGACATTCACAAGCTTCATTTGCGGTGTCTGCCTAACCACTCATCTCGCATCGCCAGCGGTCACGGCTCAAGGTAAAAGCCACCGTGGAACTTTCTTTTTCATCCTTATTGACAATACTCATCGGTAACTCGATTTCATTTCCCCAATGTTCATTCCTATGGACAACTAAAGACGCTCCGAAGCTGCAGCCTTTCTACTTCCCGAAAGAAAGTCAGCTTCTGCAGACGATCGTCGTCTCCTGCATCGCAGTGCGGGGAAGACAGCCGCTCGAGTTTTCCTGGTCAAGGGATGGCCTGCCTTTGGCGGCGAGCCGCAAGCGCGTGGTGACCAGGCTACTGGCCGACACCATCTCGACGCTCACAGTGACCGACGTGAGCGCCGAGGACATCGGCAACTACACCTGCCGCGCCTCCAATGCCGCCGGTTCCGACAGCTTCACGGCCGAGTTGATCGTCACAGGTGAGGAGTGCCACCGAAACACTCTAACGGGGCGCCACGTATCCTCAACACCCATACAAGCCACATGGCCTGTCCGCGCTGCAAGTGCTTCTGAACGGAGTTTAGGTTTGACATGCCTGTAAAAAAAGGGGTACGCAAGTCGCCCACTAGAGTCACTAGAATCCTAAGGCGCTAGAGACCTTGGAATTCTACTAACTGCAGCGACCAACGTTTGTAGAACCTGTTATATAAATGTTGGTAGCGACAACTGACCTTGTGAGTACCTGCAGCGGTTGGTACGTACATGCAGCAAACTTGCAACTTAAAAAAAAAAACAACAAGAACAGTAAGGTGTGAGAGGTGCCGATGTAGATTGAGGTGTACCGCACAAAATAATGTTTAATGTTCTACAACGCAACATTCAACGCAAAAACACACACGAGAAAACGAAGTCGTCTTTGCACACGTGCAAGATCATATGTATAAATGTACGCACCAGAAGAGAAAAAGCAAATGCGCAACAAACACTTCATGAATCTATAAGAAGGATATCTGGTTCATTGCTTGTATTGCAAGGGAAAGAAAAAGAAAGTTAACGTCGGGACATTTGGCCGTCCAGACTAGATCGCCTCTGCATTTGGGACGTTTACCCAAACGCCTGAACATTCCCGCTAAATGCGAGGCACTTGGCAGCCATTTCCAATCTTGAGGTGCTTGCGTGCAGCGCTACTACGCAACTATACGAGCCTCGTTTCGAAGCACTTTCACGACGTGGCGCTAGTCGTCCGCATACCAGTATATAAAATCGACGAACGGGAAGCTCTCGATCTTCGCGAGAGACTCATCACTGCGTCTCGCACACGGACTCAGACGGAGCACGATAACTCGATCGGCCTCGAAAGACTTTTCGTCTAAAGTTATCATCGCAACTTCAGTTGGCGCACACCTGACGGTTATGCTTTCACCTGTGCTTCGCCTTACCATCGCCACTTTTTTCCTCGGGAGCAGCAGCCACTGCAGCGGTAAGCATACTGCGACATCGTCGATATCTCGGACATCATTACGAGTGTGCATGGAATGAACGCTGCGATGGAATCGAGGATTGAATTGACCTTAAAAACCAAACGAAGCCAAGTCAATCATGATGAAAACTTATTTTCCCCCCGAAAAGTGAAGATGAATATTTTGAAACAGCAATCACACAAAATAGCCACCGGTGGGAGGCAGACTTTCAAACTGCATACACGACAAGCGCAAATCAATGTAACCGGAACGATCTGTACTATCTAACTTCGGACAACTCAATGCGACGCGGAAACAATTCAGTTTTAATACAATTAGCTATTTACAAGCTACCTTGCCTTCCAAACGCGCAATTCAGGAACCAGGAAACGGCGACGCTGAAGTTATCAATCAGAATAACGACTTCTTTCAGATGCGCCCAAGGTTCAAGCGTTCTACTTTCCCAGAGACCAGCTTGCGGGCAAGAAGGTGGTCGTGTCGTGCGTCGTCGTCGAGGGAGACGAACCCATGACCATCAGGTGGTTTAAGGACGGCTTGCCACTGGCGACCGCAGACAAAAGGACCAAGATCACTGAGCACACCGAAAGCATGGTTTCTCTGACTATCCCCGAAGTGACGGCTGCCGACGTCGGCAACTACACCTGCGCCGCGTCCAACAGGGTCGGAGAGGACAGCTTCACGGCTCCCCCAATCGTGAACGGTAAACTCCAGCCCAAAACAGTTCGTTGATCACAACAGCCTAAATCAGAGCGAATAAATTAGCCGAAATTCTTAAATGCAGGCAATGCAGGGTAATGGGCTTTTGTTTTCAAGAAATCAGTCTGCGCATGTGCAGCCATGTTGACCTCGCGCATGCCATGTTTTTTGGGTGCTGTGTGTGTGGGGGGGGGGGTTGCATACTTGGCGTCACAGGTTCGCAAAATATCCTGGAAAATACTAGGCCCCCGAGATTGTCTACTGGTGCGCAGCGGACAAATCCAAAGGCCACGTACCCCCCCCCCCCCCCATTTTCGAATTCGGTGACTTCCACTGGAGGCGCTGTTCGGACCTGAAAAATGCCCATTTCGGCGAATTGGTATCCCTTCATCGCCACCTACACACCGAGGCGCCCGAAGCGAGCAATACAAAAGAATGACCGCATAGTTATCGATTCAATACACGAATGAGTCTATTCAGAAGCCTCTGCTTCATCAAAGCCCACTATTTGGCTGAAAGCGCATTCACACGTTTCGGCTAACTCCTTTATATGAGAGAAACCAATCACTCCATATTAGTTATCGTTCTCAGAAAGTCAACTCCTCTAAATTGACTCCTTTTGGAAAGGAGTCAATTTCGTCCATGAAAATGTGCGTAGCCAGGTCGGTTTTTATCATTTTTATGCTCTCCTCCCCTGCTCATGATACAAGTTACTGAAAGTTACTAATAGAGAGTTTTAGTTTAGCGCGCGCAAGGCAGTACGTGCGCAACGGATAGCGCGTTACGTATGTTACCGCTGAGGCTGCTTCCTACAGTAATAGTTTAGCGTACGCGACAACGGACACGTGGACTGCGCCTAAGCGTCAACACCTTCGTCTTGGAGTGCTACTTGGCGGCACCTAGTGACTAGAGAATAAACTACAATAGCCAACCATAGTTGACACGAGTCAAGACATGAGACGTGAATTTGCGGACATTCCGGCCGTTGAAAGGCATCCCCGTCAGCTCCTGTATTTTTACAGCGGTAACTGTCCATTGCACGGGGTCCGCGAACGGATTTAAGCGCTTCACTTAAAGCAAGGAGCTCCAAATCGAGGTCAATCGTAAAATTTACTCGATATTTATTGTCGGTCATGGCCGCACTGCTGCTTGTGCTGCTGTTGGTCGCGTCCATATAGGTTTTCGTGCTCTCACCAGGAGGAGATCTCGCGAGAGCCACTGCTGAGGTACCCCAATAGCTGTAGCGTACGCTACGTAAAAGCCGAGATCTAGTGTAAGCATCCCTCGAGTGCGCAACAAACGCATCTCTCTTACGTACAGCGCATGCGCAGCCGGGCGATGCGTGCGCTAGGCCGTTGCGCGCGCTAAACTAAGCCTCTCTATTAGGTTATGAAAAGTGGACCAATTATTTTTGTTTCGTTTTTTTGCTCTTCTCATTCGTACGCAGAAAATTGCTCACAATCGCAACAGGAGAGCAAGAACGGGTCGAAAAATTTGCTGAATTGACATGAAGAGAGAGAGAAACGAGAGAAAAAAAAAGGAAGGCAGGGTGGTTAACCAGATGCTAGTATCCGGTATGCTACCCTACACTGGGGTTGGGGAATAGGGGGTTGAGAAAGGGAGAGTTAAAAATAAATAAGAGAAAAACACCGACACACACACAAAGTCTGTCCACTCAGAGATGTTAGGTTGGTACTGCATCTCATAAAATTTGCAGAACACATGTGGGCAACACGTTTCGAAATCGGCCGGAACGCACAGTTCCCACGGCGTCCCTCGTGGTGCATGGTCAGTGTTCTTAGTTCGTCGGCACAAGTTTCGTAAACGCGGCGTGTTGCATTCCACTGAACCTATGCATGGCGTGATACTGCGAGCGTTGTATTGGAAGGTTTTGTACTAATCAACTTTCGCACTGACGAAGCCGGTGGAGCAAAGTCTTGGAGCTTCCCTCTGAGGTTGTATGTGTAAATGTACGCACACGTACGAGCGGAAGCACGAGTATACATAAAGACGTGTCGTTGGACACCCCTATTCCTTTCTTAAAAAGCATTTCTACGGCTCTTAAGTATTGAGTGTTATCACGTGCCTTTTAATCTAACTAAGTGCAGTCAGATTCGAAAGTTGGTTGTTGCAATACTGAAATGCTAGCGGCATTTCACTCATCGTTGCGTAAGCCGCTTTTGGAGTTCGAATCAGCTACCTTAAATGCTCTTGCACCACTAAACGTAATACAATGTCATCATCAAACACTGGCTACAGCACCGTGCTTTGTTCAACGTCGACTGATCGCTCCTCCAAGTCTCCATCTGTCTGCGGACGGTGTTGTTTTCAACACGGGCAAACTGACCGTTCTAGATGGCCACAAAAAAGTTTCCACTTTCTGGCTAATCAGTGGAATAGTATTCTTGAAGTGTTTCCCACTTCGCATGCTGCGCGGCTATAAATTTTTTTTTCTTGCAGCGTATACCCAGTCGCTTGAACGCGCATCGGCTTGGGAGGAAGACGCTTATTGGACATCAATCGACTGCCTCAATTCGTGAACTGTCATCGCCGACTTCTCGTAATACGCTCTTTCTTTTGCGTGCAGTGACGTCTCGTACATTGGACATGCGTACAGATGTGCGGCCACCGATGCTATATAATCCTTCTACATTTCCATTGAAAATGAGCGTTTGTGTGTGTGTGTGTGGGGGGGGGTGATGAGTTACGTCCCAAAACCACGATATGATGATGAAGCACGCCGTACGTAGAGGACTCCGGAAATTTTGACCACCTGGGTATTCCTTATGTGCGTCGACATCGCACAGTAGACGCGCCTGTGTCACTCGGCTTCATCCAAATGCGACCACCGCGGCTGAAAACGGGCAAACGCTCTTGCTATAGAGGCGGCCAGTTGCTTGTATGCCTGATTGACACGGGATTAACGATATCATTTTTACGTATACCAACGCGCCTTCAGCACACGACTTGTTGCACATGTTCACTGACGGTGCAAGAGTAATCAACGATTGCGTCCGCAGAACAGTCAGTGTCGCCAGCTCCACATGCTCGTTACACGTTCATCGTAACATATTATGAAACAAGTATCTTATTTTTGTTTGTTTTTTATCATTCAGAGAACCTGCACTTGTAAGACTGCCGCACACTCAGCAAAGTGCACCGTACGTCAAAGATTGCATGACTTCGAGCGAATCATCCACTTTTATAATAAGCGCTTATAAAGATCCCCGAGCACCATGGGAGTTGGTGCACACCTGTGTCTCGTAGCAGTGCCGCGAAGTGGCGCTACACAGTAAAAATATTTGCACCCAAAAGGGTGTAAAAAGGGTGCTTTTACGAGAAAGCACCCTTTGCAACACCCTTTAACACCCATAAATGGTCGATTGAAAAAAAAGCACCCTTTTGTTTGGGTGCTTGCCTCGATAGCACCCTAAAATAGGCTCTAAGGGTGCTTTTGTGCCTGAGAAGGGTGTAGGTGCCGATTCATCGGATGGAATATGCAGCATAAGAAGAACACATAATTATAATATTTGGGATTTTACGTCTCAAAAACCTCGATATGATTATGAGGGTCGTCGTAGTGGAAAGCTGCAGATTTTCACCATTTGGTGTTCTTTAATGAGCGCTCATATCGCACAGTGCAAAGGCTTCCACATTTTCGCCTCCGCCTTAATTCGACTGCCACGGCCGGCATCGAACCCGCGACCTTCGGATTGGCGGCTGAGCAGCGTAGCTACTGCACGAATATGTGGACCTTGCGTTAAATGACGGCCTAATTGACTTAGAATGTGTGAAGGTGCTCTCCGAATACAGCAGAATGTCAGCAGAAGCAAAGCGCGTTTCATCTATAATGGCAATTAACTGCAATCCATGTTACGAAAGCTTTCCTTAGCGTTGGTTATAAGCTACATGTTTGCTGTGGATTATATACAAGAACATAATGTTCGCCCGAGTATGGGTGTGTGTGCGTGAGCCTGCGCATGTGTTCGCGTGTAAGCGCGATTGTGTGTACACCCGTGCATGTGTGCGTGCGCGTGTATGTGCGAGTCCGTGCTTGTGTTAGCGTGCCTGTGCACATGTGTACGCCCATGCATGCGTGCGTTTACGGTCGCGTGTGTGTGTTGCCGTATGTGTGTATACGTGTATGTGTGTGCGCCTGTGAATAAGTATGCGTGTGTATCAGCCCGTGCGCCCTCAAATTTCGTGTGTGTGTGCGGGGGGGGGGCACTGCTTCATAGTGTTTAAGGTCCCACACCTGTTCAGACTGGGAGTCTATATGGGAGGTGGCTTAAGAAATGGCGGTGGTCAACGCACTGTACACGGACTTTCAGTACATGGAAAACAGCTGCACACTTTCGTACCAAATTATTGCTTACGAACTTGCTGTGGTAGCTGATTAGGTCCGCTGAGGCGCTTCTACGCTCGAAAACGTGGGTTATGACCAATTCACACGGAAAGCCGTCACTGCACTTATGCACAACCATCGTTTATATTAACAACGTTTAACAAGAACGTGCCCTGCCTTTGCTACAGGTGCTTAGCTAGCTCATTGGGCAACCATATGGAATTATGTGCTGATCATGTGGTCAGCAAAAAGTTTGTTATAACAACCTCGGCACGTTTCGTGGTCCGTGACAAGCCTTGTAATAAACATCCGCGACTGTGGATTAATTTGTTCCAGCTTCGACTACGCATTCAGTGTTTGCGGCACCATACGCGGAATAGCCAGACACAGACAATGCGAAAAGAAATTCCTCTGGAAAAAGGTGTAGCGATGCTCTCCCGCTAATGCCACCGAGGACGAAATAATTATTGTTTCTGGCCATTCCATTGTGCACTTCGTTTTCCGCAAGATTTGCTTCACTATTTTTCGCCCACTGCAATCGCATTCCGTCGAAATACTCAAAGAACCCGAGGCTGGTAAAGAATCTGCGTCGCTGTGCGACTGGCTGGGAGGAGAGTTGCCGTTTACAAGGAGTCATTCCGCGCCGAACGACCGTCCGCCGTATGCGCCATAGCGTTTGCCTTTCGGCGCCGCCTTGGCGGGTTTTCGCTCCTCCCCCCCCCCCCCCCACCGCTCACGCTCACCCCGGCCAGCGTTGCTCCCACAACGGCGGCGTAGATAAGCGAAGGGTTGCGTCACCGAACACCTGCGTGGACAACTGCGGAGGAGGAAGGAGGAGGCACTGGCGCCGCCACGCCGCCGCCAGTGCCTCCTCCTTCTCTCTCTCAACGTTGCTCCCTCTGTCTCATCGTCTTTCAAATGCGTTGCGTTGGTCTGGGGTCTTGGTCGCTGTGTGTATTCTAGCGAACAGGCGCATATTCAATGGTGGTCACGCATGACACCGTGTTCGAAGTGACGCTCGGATTAAGGAATATTCATGCAGTGGCGGACACGGACAACGTGGGCCTATTAACGGTGAGTGTACTGTTTTCGTAGGTAGTAATCATACAGCGCTAGCTGGGCGCCTGCAGCAGCTCTGCCGAAGTAGGCTGCCAGCCATTTACAACAGCATGCGTTCGCGGGCCTGTTGCAGATGCCCGATTAAACGTGTGACTTAACGAGTTCACACTGCTATGCGCGATGTTGTGTAAGTGCCTGCATCACTCATACAGTGAGTGATGTGATCACTTAACAAGGGCGGGATTAGTTGCTGATCGCACATTGTCTCTACACTGAACAAAGTGATTGATATTGTTTTAAGATGTGCTTTGGGCTACATCGTAATAACAATTCTATTATTACTCAAATGTGCAACGTGCTTCTGTAGGTGTAAGCGTAAAAAAAGAAAGAAAAAGCAAAAATTATGTACAGAGGCGCACTGTACGAAATGGCTTTTTTTTTTGCTTAAAGACGGTAGAGTTGGAGGTGCTGATATGCCGCGATGCTCCCAGCACGTGCGCCTCGGACTTTTAAGCTATTTAGGACAAGTGCCACCAGCAACAGGGAAAGATCTAGCAGACTTGCAAAAACGCGTTGTTGTGGCCATCGCCGTGTGTTGTTTTCCCTCGTTTCTGTTTGCTGTTTTCGTGCTTCGCTTTCATCTGCGATAATGTTCGGCGTTATAACAGAATCGAGAGAGTATACGTGACTGTTGGAGCTATGTGCGGTTGCTCTAGCATAAGCCATGGCTGCTGCAACGTAGTCGGCGTCCGCGCGCGTTGCCGCGTTCGAGCGCTCTTACTTGCGTGATTGTGTTTAACTGAGTATTTAGGCACGGGTTACGTTTGTAAATCCCGTAGTCAATAATCGCTAACAGCGTGCCCCTGATTGCCATCAGAGGATGGGCTTGGTTGTCGAAATATGCCAGACGCTTTTTCTGAAAGCAAGCTTTGAATTTTTTTTTAAAGAAGTGCTTTAATACGTGCAAGGCAGTGCCTATTGCAGGCCCGCAACTCTTTAAAAACTGGACGAGCTATCACATATTTTATCAAATTACAATGAATTAAGAAGATTGAATTATAGATGACGAATTTCTGTGCTAGATTAGGTGCACAAAACACATGTTCGCAGCCCTACGTCTAGAAAGCAGGCAAATAGGAAGCACAGCGTCAAATTTGGATTAGATTCCATTGACGGAGCGTCTTGTGAGGGTAGAAAGAACGAGAAAATTGTTCATTTTTGAAGCCCTTATAGACGCAGTCAGAATTGCACTGATTGGTGACTTGTAATAATTCCTCAGATTGTTAGAGGCGTGATTTAAGTCAGTAAATCTCTTACTTTTTTTTTGCAGACCTCTTCGCTAGTGCCACGCCCAAGATCATTTGTTCTCATGTAAAAGAGAAAGCAGAGATGTCTTCACTGTTTGTACATGAAGAGGTGAGTTTCTTGTGCATTTTGATTAATGTTACATGTTCTGAGCGTTGTACTTTAGGAATTGTTTTTCACACTGGCTCACTACCCTATAAGGAATTTGATTCTTAGGCGAGTTCAGGCTTTCGTAAGTGCCATTTTCGAGCTGTAGTCTTACACTTCACCTCATTTCGGGAATTTGCTGTATGCTGGAAAACTCTTATCTTTATCATACGAAATTATTAGAATGTATGGGTTGTATGCTTCGAGTTCAGTGTAATGTCAATTACACGCCATTTCGAAGGATATACACTACACATTCTTTATATATGGTGCTGCCAGAAGAGCACGAACATCCTTTTAAGAGAAGTCATATTTGCTCTTATTACAGGATGAGAGGGTGCCGCTGACGTCCTGCGTAGTCTACCCCCCGGCCCCAGTCTAGAGCAAGCCTACTTCCTGAACCTCCACATGGATAACCGAAACATCTTTCGTGTCAGTATTGACGAACAAGGAGTGACAGCACTGATGAGTTGATTTTTTTTTATTTTCAACATTGTCTACGACCGCAAGGCCTTTAACAACCACCGTGATTGAGCGGATTTTTCTCGGCGTGAGTTTGGAGTTTATCAAAGAAGTTGTTCAGGCAGTACGACGCTGAAAATTTTAGTGTCACAATGCCTGAACAACTTTTTCTAGTGTGGTCATGGTAGATGAACAAACATTGTTATTTGTGTAAGTTATTTTGCTTAAATATAACTGGACCATTCCATGCCAAACGTCCCAGCCACTTTGGCGACCATCTGAATTGTATTTGAAAAAAAAAGTGCTGACTTACTGCGTTGAAAACAGTGAACTGCTAGAATATTTCAGCGAAAAAAAAAGTTTTGTTCATGTGGCTGGCTTATAACTTCCTGGCATAATGCCGTCTGTGTGCTGTTTGTGGAAATTTTTGTTTTAAAACTACCGCTTATTTTTTCTAAAGCAAATTCGGTCTACCTGTTAAGTAAATGTGCTTCTGTAAGGTATTTGAAGCTCAATAGTAATAGTGCAATTTTTTAGCCACATTCGCTTCCAAGAATAAAGCCAAAATGTGTTATGTTTGCATTTTTTATTGCAATATTGCACTTTGTATGAATATCTGAGCAGTGAATATTTACTCCACAGAAGGTATATTTTGAGGAAAAAAATATCTTTAGACCTCTCAAGCTGCTGAAATATACGAGAAAATATCACGAATTTCACAAAATTGTGATTTTTGTCCGTATTGAGATGCAATTTGCTCCATGTTGTGACACAATGAAAACTCATTATTATACCTAAATTGTAAGAAAATGAAATTCTTTCTGTAATAAAAATCTTATCGCAAAAAGGACAGGAAAGAGCGCTGTCAACTGAATTTTATTGAAGGTGATACGAGCGTTTTTATACTGAGCACAAGACCAGGGCTCATCTGCAACAACACATGTGTGACCATGACAAAATAAGTTTAACCGAGAAAAGAATACTCTTTTTCGGAAAAGATAAGTGAAGGTGTACTGATGCATTGATCCTTGGCCTTCCTGATAAAGAGTTCTAAAATCTCTCATTTTTCTGCTTGCTTTTTTTTCAAAAACCGTGTTTTATGAAACCTAGGACTACACTTACATTCTTTACGGTGTCCGGCCATGAGACTACTATAGCTCTTCTTAACATTTAAAGCATGCCATCTTGCTTGATCATTGAAGCATTGCCCAGTTTGTCCTGTTTACTTTTCCACATGTTAGCGGTATCTTATACACATTAGATTGGCATTCAGTAAACCTATTCTAGTGACGAATGGTGCAAGATTGACTATTCCTGTTGCTGTAAGTACATGCACTTTTGAAAGCTTGCAAGGGGTGGAAAACAACAATGTCATATCTGCTGGCTCTTTTCCTAAAATTGTGAAACACCTTATGTACGTAGTACCGTGTGACATGCAAAGGTGATTGGTCATTCTCTTTTTCTTTTGGTCCTGCTTCCTTTAACTTTACTTTCTGCAGGAGGGTTTCACAAACAAGTGTGATGATGCTGTTGGGGTATTGGCTGGTGCTATCAGCCCAGGAGTGCTAAGAATGTTCTGCCTTTTGATAGTGGGCATTCAAAATTAGTAGAAAGAGGAATTGATACCTCATGTACTCAGGCCACCCTTCAGAAGTCATGTTAGCACAAGGGTGAGGTCAGGTTTAAAAACCAGATTAAAAGACTAAAAGATGCTGGGTATCCCAACAGAATCATCACACCCGTTTGCAAAACCCTCCTGCAGAAAGTAAAGTTAGACAGCACCAACAAAAAACAATGACCAAAACCTTTGCATGTTATACCACATCGTGTGTCTCACAATTAAAAAAATAGCCAGCACATATGATATTAGCGTGTTGTTTTCCACCCCTTGCAAGCTTTCAAAAGTGTATGTACTAAACAGCAACAGGAATAGTCAATCTTGCCCCATTCGTCACGAGAATAGGTTTACTTAATGCCAATTTAATGTTTGTAGAAGTATTTTTTATCAGGTAAACCAATGATCAGTGCATCACTACACGTTCACTTATCCTTTCCGAGAGGGAGTATTCTTTTCACGGTTAAAGATTATTTTGTAGGGCTCACACGTGTCGTCGCGCATGAACACGGTTCTTGTACTCCGTATAAAAGCGCTCGTAGCACATTCATTAAATTCAGTTGACAGTCGGTGCTCTTTCCTGTCCTCTCTGTCTCTTCCGAAAGTTGTCGCGCTGTGACTAGCACACAACCACGATGAACCAACTCTCCCAAATTAAGCTCTTGTTACGTAACACGTAGACCGAGTTTCGTATGAAAAGAAGGAGCGGTGCTTTTAAAATAAAATTTTTCACATACAACACCTAGACGGCATTCCAGAAAGTTCAGAAGGCAGCCACGTGACCAAATATTTTTCCTCTCCTAAATATTCCAGAAATTCACTATTTTCAATGCAGCACGAGTTTTTCGAATACATTTGAGATGGTTGCCAAAATGGCTGGGACATTTGGCATAAAGTGACCCAGCTGTGTCATTAGCCTTAATTATGCATTACCTCTTTTGTTTTTTGTGTGTTTTGACTCAGTTTTGTGTTCGTTTTTAGCTCATTGTGTTTCTGATCATTGTATTGGTTTCTTAAGTATTCGCTAAAGTTATATGTGCAAAAACCCGTATATGTTTGCATGTACATCATTTCTCATAACCAATTGTTATACATCCAGGAATACAAAGCTTAATCCACTGTGATTATATACATTTGAAAACACTATCCATATATATTTTTGTGTGCATCACTTCTTGGGAACGATTGTGTACATGAAGGCATATATAGTGAAATCATGGTGATTGTATATATTTGAAAGAATCATAAGTATATATATGCTTGTATTTCATTCCTATTAACCGATTGTGTACATGAAGGAGTATTAAACTGGAAACCACTGGGATTGTAGATACTTGAAAGAATTATAGGGATATATTAGCGTATATTTCATTTGTAGTCTCTATGTACTTGAAGCAGTATACTAAACTGAAACCAGTGTAATTTTATGTTGCAAAGAATTGTCAATGAAGTGAAACTGAATAAATATAATAAACATTTGAGGTGTTGCATGTGTAGTGTACGTATACGTGAACGTATATCTGGTGAAAAAGTTGTGTGGCAGAAGAAAAGTTTGTTTTATTTGCCTAATAAATAAACGCAATATGCAAGGGCAGCAAGGCTTCATTTTCTGTAACGCGCATTATGCATATACTGTGAAGTATATATAGATCCAGCACAAGTTCATACACAATGGCACGCGTTTATATTTTTGCCCAGACGCAATGAATGGAGCTCGACAGGTGGCGCACCATTGATAATGAGGACCACTTTCTTCAAGTAGTGTGTAATCAGTGCATGCTGATATCTATTAGTGCAGTCTAAAAGAATACTGGCACCCCTGCAATGGGCACTCAACACCCTTGTGCACCCTTCTTGCACCCTCCTCAGAGGGTGCTAAAAAAGTGATGGACATCGAAGGCACCCTTCCTTAAGGGTGTTTTTTTAACACCCTACAGTTTTTTTACATGTACACCCTATTCTAAGGGTGCATGAAAAAGCACCCTTTTTGGAAGGTGCTGAATTAACACCCTTAGGGTGTCGTCCACGGGACAAGCTCATTTACACCCTTCTGGGTGTAAAAATTTTTACTGTGTATAGCTGTCCGTTCACCGGAAAGCGAATCGACGAGGATATGCGTATGCGCTGCTGTACATAAACGCAAACGATTCGGTGTATAGCGCAACGATTGGACAGTGCAGGCGGTAACAGCGCCAAGCTGAGGATATATTTGTCAACCGATATCGTGCTTGATAAGCGTAGCCTAAGAACCGAAATTTCATCCGTCACGATAGTGGCAATCCTCGCGTCTGTTTTCGTCGGGGACATCTGCCAAGGAAATCGTAAGCTGCCGGCCCAACGGCATCATTACATTACTACTCTCCACAGCACGCATCAATGACTTTTCTGCTCTAGCATGTTGTAGAAATAGTAGTTATGACAATTTTCGTCAATCCAAAATCTGTCTAACTTCACAAAATCATCTTGTTCCCCCAATAACATGCATTATTCGACAAAGCCTAAATGTGCGGGTACTTTTAAAAGCACTTGACGTAATTTTAGCAATGTTTTACAAATTCCAAATTTGCTTAACCTTATAATAAATTTATCTTATTTTTTTCCAGCCTATTGCACGAATGGTACGATATACTTAGAATGCACACGCATGTCTAAATGAAATTCGTATTGCGCGCCGTGTCGAGACAACATTTGCGAGGCAAGCTTCGTGCTAGTCTATAGTTTAAGCACAACGAGATAATTAATGACGCCTTTCCAGATGCCCCCAAGATTCAAGCTTCCAACTTTCCCCGGGAACAGCTGGTAGGCAAGAAAGTGATCGTGTCCTGCGTTGAGGGCGACGAACCAATGACGTTCGCGTGGTTCAAAGACGGCCACCCACTCGCGGCAGACGCCGGAAGAAGGGTTGCGAAACTCGCCGACAGCATTGCGTCGCTGACCGTGCCCGAAGTGACGGCCGCGGACATCGGGAACTACACCTGCGTCGCGTCCAATCGGGCCGGGGAGGACAGCTTCAGCGCGTCTCTGCTGGTCGACGGTACGTCAAGAAATCCTCGAGCGAAGCGGCATGCAGAGAGGTCCATTTCAGACGATTCAACAATGACACTGGAGAAAGCAAGCACGCGCGTACGCCACAGGCGTTTCATACTGTTTCATTTCACGGCCTGCCACTGTTCACTCCATTCAAGGATGCATGCGAATGGTATCCATTGCTTCCCATTCAATCACTGCTTCCGCAGTTGAAGTGTGGAGTATGGGCGGATCCAGCCACTCATTTAAAAGGGGGAGGGGGGGAGGGGAGGCTCCTTACTCTGTTGTTTTGAGTATTTCGAGTAGTTACTATCAATCAATCAATCATTTTATTTCCTTTAGATAAGGTGGAGTACAGGACTAAAAGCTCAAGAGCTTGACGAGGTCCTGACCCCGTTCACAAGTTGACTATCATCACAAGAACACCATAGTAGCATAAAAATGTTAGTTTGTGCTTACAGTGGCCCCACTCATTTGTCCTAATCAGTGATAGGAGAAGGATGAAGGGCGCTGAGCTATGGTAGGGTTACCGACAGAGGCTTTTGGAAGGGGGGGGGATTGTCTCCTGCACCCCCCCCCCACAACAGGATCTGCACCGGTGTGGAGCAGAACGCCATAGGAATGGATTTTTGTTATATATACGGGTCGCACACCACTTTCCTAGGCGAAAATAGTGCGCCCTCTGAAACCGCGTGACAACCACTACTAAAATTAGGATAAGATCAACGCCAAGAGCGAAACAATTATATTTTTTGCTGATTTATTAAGATATTCTTTACCGATATCACTGCAGAGAGAGAGAAAGAATAAATGTAGCAAAGGCATAGACTACGTCCAGGTGACTACCTTGCTCGTAGGGAGAGGGGAATGATGGAGTAAAAGAGAGAGAAGCAGATGCACATCGAGCACCACACACATAGTGCAGGGTTTCACGGGCGGTTGCTTTATAAGAACTAGCGCTACTGTTGCCACCTAGTATTTGCAGCGTTCGCCGGCTTTCGGAGTGACTGTGTATGCTGCAGTGGGTGAACAGCGCCTCCCGAAGCATCCGTGCGGCTACATACGCAACTGATCGAACCGACACGCTACCATGCAGTTGGGAACGCTTCAGCCAAATCTGTCTACGCATATTCTCACTTACGTGGAAACACCTACAGACAACTGTGTGGCTAGGTGACAGAATTCCAGATATTAACTGGCGTGAGCTACAGTTCGCAATCGTCCCGACGTTTCAAAAGCCGTTTGGTTTCTTCAGCTCAGGGCCTGAGTGGCACACAACCCCTGAAGATGAGATTGAACAAGTTTCAAAGCATTGGGTTAATATCTTAAATTATGACTGGCGCCAATTCATCATCGTCAATATTCGTAGTAATATATCAAGACACCTTTGCTCTGAATGGGGCGCAAAATGATTTCTAATTTTTCTTCACAGATGCCGCATAGCAAGAACTCGTAGCACACAACACCGGCCCTCCGCGCCGGTGCAAAGTATTGTGTCGATACATAACCGTGTGTACAACGCAAACGTCAGAAGTGACGTGGCAGTCGCGACACAATCTCGAAGACTTTACTCTGCAATTTACGAAATGCCGCCAGCGCCGACTATTTCGTTCTTCCCGGCATATTCGCCTGCTATAAGTTTTCGTTGAGCTCCTATGCGTGGCGCTAGCTGTCCACCACTTCCAATGCCCACTCTTAGCATCTCTGCCACCGCGACAAAGCATCTTTCAAGTGCGAAGTTGTGCGCGCAGTGCTGCCACTGCCAATTACCGTCTGCGGCGCCATTTGAGGATTCGGACAATGTACGCGAAGACGACATTGGCTATGACAGCCTGCCTCATCGTCGTCCTTCACTACAGCACATGCGCAGGTGAGTACATTGTTCTTTCGTCGATATATTTGTAATTCATGCCGGAACCGTTTATAAACTGAGCTTTATGGCGAAATTTCTTAGCTTGCGATGCTACGGCGTGAGGCAAGGGTACACTAAACAGATTTGTTATTTTATTACGTCGTTGCAGTAGCGCATGACTATCACAATTATTAAGCTAATACTGCTACTATACAAGTAAATACGGCAGGCTTCACACAGTAGAAGTCAGACAAGCTCATACACAATTTCCTGGCTTATTTTCGATTGGACAGGTTTACGTTCTATCGCAACACTAGGTAATTTTTTTTCTCTTTTTACATACTCGGCGTAAACCTTCATTTTACACTGATATAAAAGCTTCTCGTGATGTTCGCAAACACTGCCCGACTTCCTATACAGAACGCACCTCTCCGCATAAATTGTCCCGCGCAAAGCGCGCTAATTTGACGACACGAAGATTCTTCTGTGCGCATGAAATGCATTGCGTGAAATCTGACAATGCCTGCGACTTTTTTTTTTCTTTCGCCGAGAGCTCACGCTTCTTCCATTCCGCGTCCTCTTTCGCAGGAAGGCCTCCCAGGCTCCAGCCGTTCTATTTCCCGAAGCAGCCCGACCTGCACAAGAAAGTGGTCGTCCACTGCACGGTTCTAGAGGGAGACGAACCTTTCGAGTTCGCTTGGTACAAGGACGATCAACTCGTGGTGGCCGACAAAAACGTGCAGGTCCGCACGCTGTCGGAGAGCGTTACCTCGCTCACCGTCCACGAGGTGGCGGCGGAGAACGTCGGAAACTACACGTGCGAGGCGTCCAACGTCGCGGGTAGTGACCGAACGTCCGCAGAGCTTCTGGTTAAAGGTGGGTGCGACTCCTCAGAGAGAGAGAGAGAGAAACAACATTTTTTGCGCATCCGGCGTGCGGGAAGTCACCGGCCGCGCAGGGCGCGGGTATTCCCTATCTGAAGACTATGGCTAATAGTCCTATAGTCCCAGGCCCTAGATCTTGAGGACGTTGTGCTCTGGCTAGGCGTTGGATACTCGGGCTCCTCCGCTCCCGTTGTCCGGGGCGTCGGTTCCCTTTCTCGCCTGCTTTGCCAGGGCCTCCTCAAGCCGCTTGATGGCCCTTCGTTGTGTGTTTGAGTCTAGGAAGCGTATCCATGCTCCCACCTCTTCGGGATACGTGGCGTCCTGGCACTGCCCATTCCCTTTGTTCACATCACTGTTACACCCGCCCCACATGATTAAGACGGTATGTCCAGAGATGAAGGCACCGCGTTGCATGAGCGCGTAATTACAGTCAGCGCGGACTTTAAGGTGCGCATAACAGATAATATCTTAAGTCTTCCAATTAAACTTTACGCGGACGCAGCATGACGAGCCACTCGCACCAGGTGTACCACCGGTTGCTATCATTTTGTATTTTTAATACGATATACGCTTCTACAGTTATATACCCACTTTCACGGTGATTTTTTTAAACATCATATATATATATCGAGACGTGACGCAAGAAAAGTGTTATCATAATTACTAAACACACTTTGTTATGAACACGGATAATCTAAACTTCGGCCATTGCAGCAAGTTTGAGTAACAACACAAGGAGTTATCAGAAGCGCTCAGTTGTCATTTCATGCGCACCGTTTATAGCCTTTGTAGTCTTCCTTTACTCATGCTTGTATCAGCGCACTATCTTGAAATAAAGTTATTTTTTGTTTTGTTTCATAGAAAAGTGTTTCGTGCCATTGAAACGCAGCGCCCTCACGCCGCCATAAAAAGTTTTGAACATCTGCGGTGACGATGTCACGCGCAACCTCATTTGCGGCCCCGCACTCACATTCGTCGCCGGTTCTGCCTCCACTCGCGGTGTGGCGCCACGAGTTCCGAAACTACGAACTACTGTGCTACGAACTTTTTTTTTTCGAAATCACTCACGACGTCACTTTTGGACTCGTAAAGCCACTTCACAATTTCCCCAAGAGCGAGAGCGCACCCTCACCAGTGTCGCCACCTAGTCTTTCCTCGGAAGTTCGGGCTCAAGCGCCGAAGCGATGGCTTTCCCGAGCCTACTGCTACTGCTGTTTTGCTTTTCTTTAGTGCAGCATCTCCGCGCCAGTGGTGAGTGATAACAGCATATCATTGCATGCGTCTCGTGCGAAGATTAGTAGCGAGCTTTGGAAAAGGTGCATCTGAGGTTTTCCCTACGTTTGATTCGTTGGTTTCGCTCGACAGTAACAAATAACCGAAGAAAGCAGTTTTCGTCGCATATGCGGTAGGCACCATCAGCACACACGTGACGATCTTTCAGTGCATGACATATTGCCGTAGACGCCCGGAAATGGTCACGATTAGAATTACATGGCGACTGACTGAGAATAGAAAATCCACAAGTCCACTATTTCTTTTCGGGGGTGGAGGGTGAGTATGGGGCATTATTGTTGCTATTGCATTTCAACATTTAGTGCACGACACGAGGCCAGGACAGAGTGACAATCGAAGCGCCTGTCTTCGTCGGTTGCCGCTAGGTCGTTTTGTGTGTGCGTTATAGATGCTAAAATGTAAAATGGCAACATTCCCAAACTTGAGCGATTCCACCAACTTTCCTTGGGTACCGTCGTTCTTTCTTGTTTTTGTTTTCATGTAAACGTTACGGAATTCTTATCCACCGTAATCGGTCTGCATGTACAGCGTTCGGCACTGAATGCACGTGTAGTTACAAAAGTGAAGCGTCCAAAGAAAGCACTATTGCTTTTATGAAAGCTTGCAACGGTGGCAAAGTCCGGGAAAGGAGGACGGACGATGTTCGCAAGCTGCAGATTTGCTACGCTTAGTATTCTGCCAGCACATAAGCATTGCGACAGACACTGAAGTGCAAGGTATTGAGAACTCGCAACTCGGGCATTAATATGCATTTTCGAAACACCGCAAGCACGACTTTCTAAACAGGCAGAAAACAAGATTAGGTGAACTAAGGCACGACGCGCCTCTCGTACGGCGCTGTTTCCCTCTGCAGATGCGCCTCTGCTCCAGAAGTTTCAGTTCAAGGAAGGTCTCGGCGACC
The DNA here is from genome assembly GCA_013436015.1 of Rhipicephalus annulatus. Taxonomy (NCBI): domain Eukaryota; kingdom Metazoa; phylum Arthropoda; class Arachnida; order Ixodida; family Ixodidae; genus Rhipicephalus; species Rhipicephalus annulatus. The sequence goes on along the minus strand of WOVY01003701.1, from coordinate 213,465 downwards.
AGACCGCGCTCGTGTGCGCCGTAGTCGGCGGTTCGCCTCCGTTCACGATTCGCTGGTCCAAAGACGGACGGCCGACAACGAAGCGAGGAGCGTCAAGACGCTCAGTGACGGAGTGTCCACGCTGAGCCTCCGTTCCATCTCGGCCTCCGACGTCGGCAACTACAGCTGCGTCGCCGAGAACGCCGTTGGAAGTGCGGCGGTGTCGGCTGCTCTGCTCATACAAGGTATCGCAGAAATCGGCGAACCGCGAGCCAATGCGTCGTGCGATCCGCTCAAAAATCGTGACGCATGCAATCGAACACTAACAACTGCCGTGGTGGTCCATAATGGGGCACAACGGTGCTCTACGGCTGACCCGAAGGTCGCGGGATCGAATCCCGGCCGCATTTACGAAGACGGTTAAACGCTAGAGCACTTAGACAACTTATATTTAGGTACACGTTAAAGAACACCAGATGATCGAAATTTACCGAACCCTCCACAACGGTGTCCCTCATATCAAGCCGTGGCATTGGGACATAAAACGCGACAACTGATTAAAAACAACACTGTGGTTAGAACGACCCGAGTGGTACGGCTAACAGTCCTTTGCATCTCGGCTGCTTAGCGGGCAACCTGTACGACGATGTTGCCCCCATAACAGAGTATGCTGACTTCAGATCCGGAGCACTTAGTTATGAATTTCACAATACCGCGAATTGTGCATTGACGCCATCCGAATTGTTTCGCAGTCGGTAGCAATACTGCGAGCGATGGTTGTATGCGAACTGATGAAGATCTCGAAAACAAAGCACAGGTACAGTGTCGTTCACGTGTAATAACATGAACGCTCAGAAGACATCTGCTTTAGGCATAGGTCTTTTTTCCTTCCTGTTGTGCGTTCGTACACTGTTATACAGCACGTCTTACTAACAAGCCCGATCTTTATCAATGCTGAAAATATGGCCTATAAGGATGGGCTTGTTGGTGGTGGTACATTGTGAAACTTATAGGGCACGAAACAACACCGACAAAAAAAAAAACGCATCGTCCTGTCCTCACTTTATTTGTCCGTGTATTTCTTGTGTACCGAAACTTTCAGCGTGAAACTTCTCGACTTGTTCTACTGGAATCTCCTGAACGCTACACAACGTTATCATGTGAGCGATTCTTAAAAAGTACCAAGAAGTGGCTACTACTACAACATACTACTACTACTACGAGGACACGACCCACAAGGAGCTTCGCTTATTAAAAAAATGGTCACGTGTCGACGTTGTGTGCACGCAAACGAAACCCAGACCACCAAAAGTAATCGGGAGCCTTCTACACTGCTCCATCTACAAAATCAGTTAACGTGCACGCTACGTGCACTCGTGTACCATATTTTTTGACGGCTCTTCAAGGCATATGTATGAAACAAAATTAATCTTATAGATGAGATTGATTGATATGTGGGGTTTAACGTCCCAAAACCACTATATGATTATGAGAGACGCCGTAGTGGAGGGCTCCGGAAATTTAGACCACCTGGGGTTCTTTAACGTGCACCCAAATCTGAGCACACGGGCCTACAACATTTCCGCCTCCATCGGAAATACAGCCGCCGCAAATCTTATAGATGAGAGTTCAGCTGACAATTCTACGTGAGGTACATGCAGTGAGGGAAGTTCGCGCTGGTTCGCATACGGCAATATAGCCAACAAATTGCGGTTCACAGGCTCGTCTTTTTTTTTGTCTCTCTCTACCTTTCTTTCTCTCTTACAATTCATAAGTTCCCTGTCATCGAAGTTTTGACTCAACTATGTTTGTGCTTGATAATGCGATTTCTATCGCGACAACACCGTAATAAATAAAATGAAGCTGTGTGCAAGAGACATTCATTTGGTTAATATTTAGCGGCGTGCCCATGTCAATTTGGCACGTCGCAAGGAGTAGACATCCCTTCCTATACCCTCCCACATCCCTGCCGAAAAAGTATAAGGACACAGGTACGTACTTTAGTTTTATACGATTAAATTCTTCATTTGCATGCACTCGTGTCAGTTCAGAGTATACAATCACCTGATACTGTGTTTCCACACTTTCCTTTCAGATGCACGAAACGCAACGAGAAAGTTGACACTAGAAGAAATATGCGGGCCGACGGTTGCTACTGCCTAATAGGTGGTCACCAACCACCTTCACGTCCTTTCTTACCTTGTTTTCTTTTCTTTCTTTTTTTTGCAGCTAAGATGTTCCACTTTAAGACGTGGGGCATAGCACGTCTTATAGACATGTCCGCAATTTGGGCAGTTAGAAGGAAAGTACATAAGAGGAAAGTATAGCTTAGAACTGCTAAGCAAAAGCGCATCTGCCATTTATGTAACGGTGAACCCAGAAATCACTTCAGCACTAAAGAATGCAATATTATGATAGTGATAATAACCGCAGTACAGAGCATTACCTTATACGGTGAGATATTCCATGCTGAGTACCTAAATCAGCTTCCGAGCAGCTATAGGGGTGACGAGAGGCGGCTCGCATTGGTCTTTGCAGTCGCGACAGTCTATAGATGTCGCCTTGGCAGGGTCAAATATGCATTTTTGGGAGTCTGATAACACTGACATCTCAGATACTTCTCATTTCCTTTTTTTTCTGGTCTCATCGAAAGCGTAGTTACACAATTTTCCAGGGAGGTTTGTGTAAACCAAATTGGCTGCGTACTGAAAGGGTCGCGCAAAATATGTCATTCTTGTGACCGAATGTTCACGCGACATGGTGTCCAGCAGCAAACTAAACGCCCGGAATAAATTCATTCGGTAACTGGTGACGTCAGGGGGGCGGAGGTAAACAGCGCACCCTCTCCCCTGACTGCCCCTTGTAAGAGACGCCTCTGCTCTCGTCGGACAGTGTGCTAAACAATCAAGGGATCGACGCGATCACGAGCAAGTCCGAAACTTTTCCTCTTCTTCGGTCTACCGGGCCAAACGCTAGCCTCTCCCAACAATCTCCACATATTGCTAACGTTATTTCCTTCTTTCCGCAGCTGCTCCTGTCTGGCTGTCGGAACCAAAGGACACGGACGCTGTCCAGGGACGAGACCTTGTGCTGGCCTGCAACGCGGCCGGATTCCCAAAGCCACGCTTCACGTGGAAGATGCAGATCGGTGAGGAAACGAGCAATATCGTAATTTTGGAGATGGTGTATGCATAGCACGCTACTACATAGAGAATAATGTTGGAACCTTTAAGCGCGATAAGCGTACAAAGCCTGGAATAAGACTATGTTACGTGCACACAGACAATAACAGTCATAGCGTGCTCTAGACGGTGGTGGGGTAAAACATTTCTGGCTGTGCCAGTGCAGTGACGCTTTGTTCTTTTAAAAATCACAGGTAAATGCAGACAGGTGTGCTTCAGACGACCTCCTATAGCCTTGAACAGACAGTCTGTTGAAAGAGGATATTGATCCCCACTTCTGTGACTAACCGGTTAAGTACTGAATGGAAACGATAGATAGCAGTTTTATATAGTGCGCTGATACCAGCTTGTATAGTCCTTGTCTTTGTTTTTTGCTTTTTTGCAAATTCATACAGGTGTGATTAGTGTATCTGAGCTCACTCACTCACGTGCGCCATGGGCACGCAAGCACATAATAAAAAATCCACGGACCTCCACAAGGTGAATAATGACGAGTGGGCGAAGATAGGTCCTAAGGTCCATAATTTGTACGTTGAACTGGCCGACTAGTGTAAAGGGTTTACGCTTGTAGATGCTTTGTATTGCTCCGCCACAATTACTATTGATATTACTCTATTGTCAAACATGTTTTTTTAATGGGAATGCATTTCTTAGTCGGGCTATACGTCAGGCATCCGGCGTTGTCTGCGCCCCAGGCAGGTGTTCTCTCCGCTCTCCAATAGCAACAGCTGTGGGCGCGCGCGCTTATCCTCCCCTTTAGCAACCGGAGCATATGGTGCGAGAAAGTGTAGGAAAGGGTAGGCGCAGTTCTTTGCAGCTCCTTCTCTCGCCATTCGCTCTCCCTTCGCCCCACTCTCCGGTCCGCTCGCGCATCACTCTCGACCGTTCGCTGGCTGGGCGCCTCTCAAGGACATCCGGAAATGTGTGCTCGAGGCGCCGCTGTGAAACGCCAACGCCGAGCCGAGAACGCTGGCGCCCCACTCTCCCGTCCACTGGTTCCTCACTCTCGAAAGTTCGCTGACTCGGCAGAGGTCGATGAAGGCGAATGTCTGATGGCAACGGTACCCTCCCTCGGCGCAAAAAAATGCATTCGCATTTCCTCACGATTCCCTTCGGAGGCGGGGTGGGGCATTTTTTCAGTCTCACATCTACGAATCTCCGAGTGACAAACGCGGACGCCCACAAAGTTGGGGCCTCAGGAGTTTCACCCCTAAAATTTTACGCTGATATAAATTTTGTGACAAACAAAACAGCCAACACGCACTTAGGGACTCGCACAGACGTTTATTGCCGTCCGCATGAAACTTAGAGATGGCTATAGATCATGGACGAACAATTACAAAAGCTTGTCTTCTTACAGTAAGCACGAGGAAATTCACCAGATAACGCACAAGGATGCTTTGCCATCCGCAGGGGTGTACAAAAGAGACACTAGCCCCTCCGCCCCACCCCAAGCCTTACCAGAGCTTGTCCTCACCCAAGCTACACCAGTGCTTTCCCCTTCCCCCCGCCCGCGATGCATCACTGTTTAGAAACTCTCAAGATAAACGCGGCGGTAATTGTTCTACCAAAGTTATGTTTCATAAAGCTTTAACGTTTCAAACCCCGTGACGCTCTCTGGTGCAGGATCTCGGGACTTCGTGCCCCTCCACCCCGTAGGGCGGAGGAAGATCTACGACAACGGGACGCTGGTGATCGAGAACGTCGAGTCGGACGACGAGGGGCTCTACCAGTGCGACGTCAGCAATGGAGTCGCACCGCCACTCTCCAAGACTATCAAGGTATCCGTGCACGGTAAGCACGTAGCGTGAGCTAAACCTCCTCTCGCAGCGCTTGTCGTGGCCGCTGGAGTTACGGATGCTGCGATGGTTCACATGAAACAAGACCATTATCGAATATACCGTAAAGTGCGAGAGTCCGAACCGGCTCGCGCGTATGGAGTGCTCTAGCTACAACGGAATTGTCAAGTAAGATTTCGTTATGAGCGATATTTAGTTGAAATCGAATACTCCCGAGAGACATTACAGCAATAATCTTCTGTGCAGCACTCAAACGGTGAGGAGGCTCGTAGAGAATTTACATTGTGATTACAAGCCACATTTCAGGGTGACGCCAAGACGGTGACAAAATGCGGTTCACTCACGTATAGGCCTCGTCCGTCTGTTATCGGAACTTCTTCAAACAAAACCCGTAGGACACGTCTTCGCGGCGCTTTTTGTAACTGAGCGTTGGTTGAAGTAAAATGAGTGTCGCAATGACTTCCAACTTCGCGTTTTGTACTAATAGGAAATCAGCACGTGCAGAACACTCATTCTGTACACACTGGCGCTCATTCGCTGCTACAACCATCTTGAACCCGTGAAATCGGCATCAAAATATATCACCTTCAGGAAAGCTTCGCGTTCGTAAATCAGAAACATATGACGTTGCCAGCGCGCTGACAACAAGACAGAAATTTCGTGGTTGTTCAAAAGCCAAGCCGTTTCGATTAGCCCCCCGCACCAATATACAGATTGGGCAGTTGTCAAGCGACAGAACACTTGTCAGCGATAGAACCGTGCTTGCTTTCTAGAACCGCCAGATGAGTGCTAAGGGTCGCTATGCTTACGGCCGGGTGACCTGAATGTAGTCTAGCACGCATTATTTCACAAATAGGTGTACTACCGTTATAGCCTCGTACGCAATAGAAAGTTAAACTTTTTTAAAGCATAGACTGCACGAACTTCAACGCGACATTGAAAACATTAAGCGCAACGAGCAGTACGCGCAATCATTCGACATAACCATAATATATGTCACCGGAAGACTAGCCGCGAGGAATAAGGTCGGTTGTGATGTAAATATTCGAGTTAAAATTACGCCGACATGTGACAAACTGCAGCCGGCGGAAACAAAAGTACGTGTTTGCTCAAGCAAACAAACGGGCGAAGACAGAAAACACACGGAAAAACGCAAAGTCTCCGTTTGTTCAGCGCAAAGTACTTCCAGGAGTGCTTGCTCAGCCCCATAAATTGTACAGTATACGTAAACCTCTCTCCGACTAAGTTCCGCTGTGCAGACCATATAACAAACCTGATAATGACACTCGAAATGCCGGCCGCATCTCTTTCCCCTGCAGTTCCCCCACGCATCAGCAAGTCCTCGTCAGATGTGTCCGTCAAGCGCGGGGACATCGCCAAGATCGCCTGCGAGGCCAGCGGACAGCACCCGCTGGTCGTCACCTGGGAGAAGGACAACACCCTGCTTCTGCCTTCCGTCGACAGGTATACGCGAGAAATTACAGAACAACCGCCTTGTCCGACCTTAAAAAGATATATATCTCAGACGTAGCACGCGCGCGAGCCTCGTAATCTTGTCGAAACAAAAAGAGAGAAAAAGAAAGAATGAAGGAAACTCCGCAGTGTACGCGTTTGGCCTCGTTGGTTCGTGATTACGAGTAGAAAAACAGCGTGAAGACAGGACGAGTTAGCGCTGTTTTTTTTTTTTGCAGCCGCAGGAAAACTCTACTAGAAGTTCCTTTCGTTTGCTACCCTGCACTGAAGAAGATGGTAGAAGAATAGAAAGGGAGCACTCTAATTGCGTGCACACTGCACTCCACGAACGATCTCCAGGCGGAGGCCGCAGTTGGCAGCGACACATGCAGTCAATAACGGGATCGGCGTACGCATTACTTGTTGCGACAGCGACTATATAGGGACGCTCCATAGGAAAATTCGCTATAGCCATGATGTTTCGTATAGAGAGAGAGAAAGCGGGACGCCTGAAGGTTAACTATAGGTAGCATCAGTTTTGCTACCGAGAACTGGTGGCGAAGTAGGGGCAAGAAAGAGGCGGTAGAAAGAAAGAGACAGTAAAAAGGGGGCACAGCCCACACACGCAAAAAAAAATGGTCGTTCTAATAGCAGTCGTTCAAACAGACGGGCCAACCGTAAGAGGTGCCGAATGGAGCTTGCACGGCCTTCCTCTGGAACGTTTTGTGAACCATAGTTTCCTAAATACACACTAGAAGAAACTCTGGCGCTAGTGTCTACGGGAGCTCGAATGCTTAGGGCATCAGCGAGCGTGGGAATTATAAGTATGACATGGATTTGCCTCGTCTCCGTACTTTGCGTTCGTTCTCTATTCTCGTGGCTTGAAGCTGTTTTGTCGCGAAACAACAATCTGCAAATGTTCGGCAGTTATACGCTTCATTACTTTAATCTGTTCGGCTTACCAATCCAAATCGGATCACGAAGCGAAAAACGGTTTGTTCTTTTCTTCGAAACGAAACCAAACACAGCAATAAACGAATCCACAACTGCGTTCGCGGCCCGAGAGCACGAAGACTAGGCAAATCCATAACCACCATTCCCATGATCGCTGAACGATCGCAGCGATATTGCCCCCTCTCGTTAAATTTAGGAAACTCTATGGCGTGCACTAAGGCGTCCGACGTAGCACTCTGTCACAGGAATCAACCCACTCTGTCACAGGAATCAACCCACACAACATAGATTACGATAGAAAATCGGATGTCGTGGCCCCTTTAAAGTTTTTTCAGCTTCCATTTCACCGGTGAGTGCATGCTCACAGCCGACTGGTCGCAGGTACGAGACCCACGAGGAGATGAGCGCCACGGGAGTGACCTCGGTGCTGGTGATCCACAACAGCGCGCGCAAGGACGCCACAGCCTACGTGTGCGTCGCGAAGAACGACTACGGGCAGACCAAGCACACGTTCCGGCTCACCGTGCTCGGTAAGGGTGCGTCAGCTGCCGAACAGGCGTCAAGTACTCGCGTGAAGACGGTGTTGTTTTAGAAATAATACGTTGCTGAAGGATCGTAAGTAAAGCAAATCGCACATAAATTAATACGTTGATGCAAGATCATATGTAAAGCAAATCGCGCATGAGTTATTACGCTGTGGGGGGGGGGGGGGTGGAAGCGTGCGTGCGCAGTCGTCTGATGCAAACCTCAATCCCACTGCGATAGTTTCGTGGAAATTGCGTTGTAACTGCGACATTTAAATGTTGCGGGCGAAATTTATGTACACCGTCTACTTTGATGTGTTTGCATATCACAGAATCATTAGGAAGGCAATTTAATGCGACAAACGCAAAGCGCGCAAAGTTTGGTTTTTCACGATATTCGCGAGAGTTCCTTCATCACTTCTTTTCCTATTGATTAACTGCTTGCGGAGCACAGCGATTGCCTATACGCGCGATTCGATAACCTATTTCCTTTAAACTTTGCCGGATGGACAGTGCGAAGTGCATCCCACGGTATTGATTCAAAGATCATTGACCTACGTGGAACAAAAGGTCCAGGTGCCCATGCCACTTTCGGCTTTGAACAACATCGTTGTGCAGCACGCCACTATCGTGATTAACGCGATGCCTAATTTCCCTCAACGCTGCGACCTCCAGCGGTCAATGTGCGCGTTTCCATCTCTCAAGGGTTTGTGGGAAAATTCGTGCGAGGTACTGACCTAAGAGAAGACACGCCGCTATGCAGTGCCGTTGTGCAAATGTTTCACCTTCGCCCCGAATGGAACTTGGATCTCTTCAATTGTATAGGCAGTTGACATAAACAACCGTGAATTTTATTCAAACGCTTTTTATTACGCCAATAAATTTATGGCTACGTCTCCGATTCGTGTGCGACTTCTTTATTTTATCGATCGATTTATTGGCCGCGTTATCAGCGTTTCTAAATAAAAATGCTAAGCGTGTGTTTACTGACACGGTACCACCACTCAAACTTTACTTCTTTTTCATTGTTATCGTTGAGGCCCGTTCATAAGGAAATCATTTAAACCTACTCTTTCTGCGCGTCATCTTGGCGTAAGCTTCCGTCGTGACGTAGCGTTCCATTTCGAAGGTGTACTGCACGACACAATAATCCCTCCTAATTTAGTATTATTGTTTTTTATATGCACTCTTCCTCCGTGCATTAACCACGCAGAGCCCCCGGAGAGCCCGACCGACGTGGTGGTGACGGAGCGACGCAGCCGCTACGTGTCCGTCAAGTGGTCGCCACCCAGGAGGCCCGTCAACCGATACGTCTTCCGCTACTGGAGGAAGTCGTGTACGTATAACTGTCGGCGCATCAAAGGTCACGGCAAAGCACGCGCCCTTAGCTGCTAGAACGCGGCACAGGCCATCCAGCTCATGGCCTCCTACACACAGCGACGGAAACATGATTTTTTTTTCTCAGCGACCACAGCAGTAATGTTTATGAGGTCTGCTGCATGTTAAAAAAAGGTTTGTTTTATTTTTTCACATTGTTGTCGCAAGTACGTTAGATTGGTGAAAGTCGCAAAGCTTTTGAAAACGAAACTATGCATCAGATGATTTGATTGATATGTTGGGTTTAACGTCCCAAAACCACGATATGATTATGAGAGACGCCGTAGTTGAGGGCTCCGGAAATTTCGACCACCTGGGGTTCTTAAACGTGCACCCAAATCTGAGCACACGGGCCTACAACATTTCCGCCTCCATCGGAAATGCAGCCGCCGCAGCCGGGATTCGATCCCGCGACATGCGGGTCAGCAGCCGAGTACCAGCAGCCGAGTACCACCGTGGCGGGGCGAAACTATGCATCAGCAATGAGAAACAAAATTAAGCTAACCTTTATAGGGGTCCGGAACCACTTTTCTTTTCTCTTAGCTTCGAAGAAATGAAAAAGCATTAGAACGCGTCCAATGCCTTGCACAAGAAGAGTGCCAAAATAATTATAATAATTAATAATTACGCTAAGTCGTTAGGGCCCCAAGCTCTTGCGTTCTTTTGTGCTTTCCCCGCTTTCTTATATCTGCAAGCCGCTCCTAAGGAGAGTACAAAAAAATACGGAATAGCTTGGGTGCCCAAGCCGCAGCCCGCACTAAAGCACTCAAACGACCGCGGACCAGTGATGATTCGTGCAGGGGATTTCCCTTTTCCGGGGAATTTTCGGCTGTCATTTTGAGCCGAAGGGAAAAAGGGAATCTCTGTCATGTTGCGGGGAATTTCAAGAATCGTTAAACTCTCCTATGACGACTGATAATTAGCGGTCAAAGTGCGACTTCATATTCTGTTATAGGATCTAGCGCATGCACGCAAGCATAGACTTTCATATTTGCTCCCGATATTTACGCGGATCGATTTCTAGTTCACTAGTGGTGTTGGACTTGAAGCACACAATGTGCTGTGTACTAACCGTATATGAAATAATAAAGTCATGCGTTTGTTTTGCTGCAGTGGAGGAGCTAGTTCGCCAGTACGTGAGACAACTGTACTTATAATATGTGTGTGCGTGAATGGGGTGAGAATCAGTTCTGTTGTGCAGGGATTTCGTCAACGTTTGCAGGGAAAATTCCTCGAAATGGGAAATTTTTCATGCCTCTTAATGGGAATTCTCCGGCGTAGTAGGGAACATCACTGCCGCGGACAGCATCCTGATCGAAAACAAAGGTGCAAGCATTTCGGGAACTTTGAGATAACGTAACGTAAAGGCGTGCGAAAAGATTGCTCTACCAGCCAGCTCGGCCGACACCCCCGGTTCTGCCTTCGCGCCGGCGGCAGATTGCCCGATCCATGATAACGAGCGTGGGCCGTCTTTAGGCTCACTAAATGATACAGACGGCCCACGCATTGACACCAGCCTCTCCTTATATACATTTAATTAAAAAAACGCAGACGCTCACCTGATCACTTTCCTCCTATCTACCGCGCGCGCTCCCCTCCTTACTAACCCCTTCGCCGCATGCTATAAACCCATTTAACCTCTCTCCCTTTCTCTCTAAATGTAATCTTCCTCTATCATCCGATATGCTGAGAAAGGTCGCGCTATCTTCTACAGGACCACTTTCGCCGTCGCCAGGAAGTTTCCCATAAAGGCAAATGGCGATACATCATCAGGTGCATCGTTTTTCTATGCGCTAGAGAAAGCGTGCGCGGGCAGCCGGCGATCGCCGCTGAAGCGAAGAAGAAACGCGCCGGCTTTCGTCGCGCGAAAGGGCCGTTGGACTGCGCTGCTACAGCAGTAAACTGCGCACACTGAGCTGCAGCAGGGCGCGGCCGCCCGCGCCTTATCTTGACGGGGATTTGCGGAAGGCTCATACCTTCGAACGTGCGAACTTTTCGACTCTCAGTTTGCGTTCAAGTGGCAGGCAACACAAAGGTCGCTTCGCTTGCTGCGGCGGCCACGTTTTATTTCGCCAGCGTTTTGTTCCGAGTTACGCCTGCTCGGGTGCTAAGCTGCTAACCTTGCAATCGTATAACAAATTTCCAATTAATGGCTATCGCACTCATTGTTTCGCGACATTATCACTTCTTCGCGTAACAGTAACCACTTCTCTACCACGCTAGGGAACATGGCCGCATCCTTCTCGGCTCTACTTTGCGTGCCTTTCCGTCCCACCCAGAGCGTGCTGTGCGCAGAGGTGTAGTGATACATGTTTTATGGAACTGTCATACATGTCATATAGACCCCGAAATATCATGGGTTCTGCCATAAATTGTTTCAGCCAGGGTAACCCGTTATTCATACAAAAAGGGGGGGGGGGGCACATGTTTTCCTTTCTCTTTTCGCTTTCTTGCTCTCACATTCTTTGTTTCACCTTGTCTTTAATCCGTTTTCTCTTTCTATAATTTTGGTGTTCTCTCGCCCATAGCAACGCATTCATGAAGTTCCTATAAATGCCTGTTCTGCTGTCATGCCTTTATAGCAGGTTTGTTACAAAACTCGTTTTGGACCATGGGTACCTGGATTCTCAATCCTGCTCCCATTTTTGGCGCACGACACGCGAATCGATCTCCAGCTTAAACAGCTCCGCTCTTAATACAACCATACGCCGTATACCAGGCTGGCCTGGTACCGACACCTCTGACGTTGCGTTCTAACGCGATCCCTCTGTACCGCAGCCCGCGGCAGCGTGCTCCAGGAGCAGGAAGTGGACGGCATGCGGACGTCGCTTATGGTCACCAACCTGCACCCGGGTACCGAATACTTGGCCCTGGTCCTGGCCGAGAACTCGGTTGGCTTCGGCGACCCCTCCGACACCATCACCTTCCAGACGGCCGCCGAAGGTACGCGCGTGCGCGAATTGCGGGTGCCCTTTTGCCCATAACTTTCTTCGATCTGTTTCCTTCTCGTACCGAGATGGAAGATGTCTTTTCCTTGCACAATGTGGCCCACAAACGCTATTTTCTGCAGCCGCGCGAGCCGCTGCCACAGTGGTGCGTGTGCTCTTTTAAGGCTTCCCGCAGCTTTTCAAAACCCGCCTTAATATGCAACTGCGTCATACTGCATGTGCGTGCACGTGTTTGGGTTCCTCAGGCACTCCTGTAACGCATGTATTATAATAGTGCCATCCTCACTTGCAGAGCCCAGCGCACCGCCGATGAACGTCCAGTGCGAGGCTCTCGACACCCGAAACATCAAGGTCTCCTGGGAGGTGAGTTTTCTAACAGGGACGTATAGTTGCCGGTATTGTAAGAAATATTGTAGGTTTCTCCATGTGCTTAGCGCGAAAGGCAAGTTATAGTTCGGATATTCACTTTATTCCTTAATTTAGAGTTGCTACAGGATACATCGCGAATGGCCAGGCGCATTGTCACCGTTAATGCGAAATAAATTTCACACTTCTGTGGGTGTTTACAGCGACAGATACTTTATAGTTTCGGTTCGCGCTGTACTCCGTGTGTTCCTACAGCGGTACACCGAGAAACAGCAGACGCATCGTTGCCGTTCTAGTGAAAGAGATCCCAGGTCTCTTCACATTCTCACCGCGGAAGGTATGCTATTGTTTCGGTTTCCGCCACATTCCAAAGTGTCCGTTCAGTGGTACATTGCCAATGGTCAGAGGCATCGTTGCCGTTATTGACAAGATTTAAGTTCCTGCTATGTTCATCACAAAAGACACGCATAGTTTCGGTTTCTGTTACAGTCCGCAAATATCGCTGTAGCAGTACATCGCAAATGGGCATACGCATCGTTGCCGTTGTCGCGCAAAGTATTTCATGGTCATTCAGGTACATTCCGAGCAAAGCATTTCATAGTTTCGGTTTCTCAAGCACTCTTTTAGCGTCGCTGCTGCGGCACATCGCCAATGGTCAGACGCATTGTTGCCGTTCTTATCAAGGTCTTAAGTTCCTGCTATGTTCATCACGAAAGACACGCATAGTTTCGATTTCTGTTACAGTCCATAAATATCGCTCTAGGAGTACAATGGAAATGATGAGACACATCGTTGTCGTGGAAGAGATTTCACGTTCCTTCTTTTGTGCTCCGAGAAGAGCATTTCATGGTTTCTTTTTCTGCAGCACTCCTTTAGCCTTGCTGCTGCGGCACATCGCCAATGGTCAGACGCATTGTTGCCGTTCTTATCAAGGTCTTAAGTTTCTGCTATGTTCATCACGAAAGACACGCATAGTTTCGATTTCTGTTACAGTCCATAAATATCGCTCTAGGAGTACAATGGAAATGATGAGACACATCGTTGTCGTGGAAGAGATTTCACGTTCCTTCTTTTGTGCTCCGAGAAGAGCATTTCATGGTTTCTTTTTCTGCAGCACTCCTTTAGCCTTGCTGCTGCGGCACATCGCCAATGGTCAGACGCATTGTTGCCGTTCTTATCAAGGTCTTAAGTTCCTGCTATGTTCATCACGAAAGACACGCGTAGTTTCGATTTCTGTTACAGTCCATAAATATCGCTCTAGGAGTACAATGGAAATGATGAGACACATCGTTGTCGTGGAAGAGATTTCACGTTCCTTCTTTTGTGCTCCGAGAAGAGCATTTCATGGTTTCTTTTTCTGCAGCACTCCTTTAGCCTTGCTGCTGCGGCACATCGCCAATGGTCAGACGCATTGTTGCCGTTCTTATCAAGGTCTTAAGTTCCTGCTATGTTCATCACGAAAGACACGCATAGTTTCGATTTCTGTTACAGTCCATAAATATCGCTCTAGGAGTACAATGGAAATGATGAGACACATCGTTGTCGTGGAAGAGATTTCACGTTCCTTCTTTTGTGCTCCGAGAAGAGCATTTCATGGTTTCTTTTTCTGCAGCACTCCTTTAGCCTTGCTGCTGCGGCACATCGCCAATGGTCAGACGCATTGTTGCCGTTCTTATCAAGGTCTTAAGTTCCTGCTATGTTCATCACGAAAGACACGCATAGTTTCGATTTCTGTTACAGTCCATAAATATCGCTCTAGGAGTACAATGGAAATGATGAGACACATCGTTGTCGTGGAAGAGATTTCACGTTCCTTCTTTTGTGCTCCGAGAAGAGCATTTCATGGTTTCTTTTTCTGCAGCACTCCTTTAGCCTTGCTGCTGCGGCACATCGCCAATGGTCAGACGCATTGTTGCCGTTCTTATCAAGGTCTTAAGTTTCTGCTATGTTCATCACGAAAGACACGCGTAGTTTCGATTTCTGTTACAGTCCATAAATATCGCTCTAGGAGTACAATGGAAATGATGAGACACATCGTTGTCGTGGAAGAGATTTCACGTTCCTTCTTTTGTGCTCCGAGAAGAGCATTTCATGGTTTCTTTTTCTGCAGCACTCTTTTAGCCTTGCTGCTGCGGCACATCGCCAATGGTCAGACGCATTGTTGCCGTTCTTATCAAGGTCTTAAGTTTCTGCTATGTTCATCACGAAAGACACGCGTAGTTTCGATTTCTGTTACAGTCCATAAATATCGCTCTAGGAGTACAATGGAAATGATGAGACACATCGTTGTCGTGGAAGAGATTTCACGTTCCTTCTTTTGTGCTCCGAGAAGAGCATTTCATGGTATCTTTTTCTGCAGCACTCCTTTAGCCTTGCTGCTGCGGCACATCGCCAATGGTCAGACGCATTGTTGCCGTTCTTATCAAGGTCTTAAGTTCCTGCTATGTTCATCACGAAAGACACGCATAGTTTCGATTTCTGTTACAGTCCATAAATATCGCTCTAGGAGTACAATGGAAATGATGAGACACATCGTTGTCGTGGAAGAGATTTCACGTTCCTTCTTTTGTGCTCCGAGAAGAGCATTTCATGGTTTTTTTTCTGCAGCACTCCTTTAGCCTTGCTGCTGCGGCACATCGCCAATGGTCAGACGCATTGTTGCCGTTCTTATCAAGGTCTTAAGTTTCTGCTATGTTCATCACGAAAGACACGCGTAGTTTCGATTTCTGTTACAGTCCATAAATATCGCTCTAGGAGTACAATGGAAATGATGAGACACATCGTTGTCGTGGAAGAGATTTCACGTTCCTTCTTTTGTGCTCCGAGAAGAGCATTTCATGGTTTCTTTTTCTGCAGCACTCCTTTAGCCTTGCTGCTGCGGCACATCGCCAATGGTCAGACGCATTGTTGCCGTTCTTATCAAGGTCTTAAGTTTCTGCTATGTTCATCACGAAAGACACGCGTAGTTTCGATTTCTGTTACAGTCCATAAATATCGCTCTGGGAGTACAATGGAAATGATGAGACACATCGTTGTCGTGGAAGAGATATCACGTTCCTTCTTTTGTGCTCCGAGAAGAGCATTTCATGGTTTCTTTTTCTGCAGCACTCCTTTAGCCTTGCTGCTGCGGCACATCGCCAATGGTCAGACGCATTGTTGCCGTTCTTATCAAGGTCTTAAGTTTCTGCTATGTTCATCACGAAAGACACGCATAGTTTCGATTTCTGTTACAGTCCATAAATATCGCTCTAGGAGTACAATGGAAATGATGAGACACATCGTTGTCGTGGAAGAGATTTCACGTTCCTTCTTTTGTGCTCCGAGAAGAGCATTTCATGGTTTCTTTTTCTGCAGCACTCCTTTAGCCTTGCTGCTGCGGCACATCGCCAATGGTCAGACGCATTGTTGCCGTTCTTATCAAGGTCTTAAGTTCCTGCTATGTTCATCACGAAAGACACGCATAGTTTCGATTTCTGTTACAGTCCATAAATATCGCTCTAGGAGTACAATGGAAATGATGAGACACATCGTTGTCGTGGAAGAGATTTCACGTTCCTTCTTTTGTGCTCCGAGAAGAGCATTTCATGGTTTCTTTTTCTGCAGCACTCCTTTAGCCTTGCTGCTGCGGCACATCGCCAATGGTCAGACGCATTGTTGCCGTTCTTATCAAGGTCTTAAGTTCCTGCTATGTTCATCACGAAAGACACGCATAGTTTCGATTTCTGTTACAGTCCATAAATATCGCTCTAGGAGTACAATGGAAATGATGAGACACATCGTTGTCGTGGAAGAGATTTCACGTTCCTTCTTTTGTGCTCCGAGAAGAGCATTTCATGGTTTCTTTTTCTGCAGCACTCCTTTAGCCTTGCTGCTGCGGCACATCGCCAATGGTCAGACGCATTGTTGCCGTTCTTATCAAGGTCAAAGTTTCTGCTATGTTCATCACGAAAGACACGCGTAGTTTCGATTTCTGTTACAGTCCATAAATATCGCTCTAGGAGTACAATGGAAATGATGAGACACATCGTTGTCGTGGAAGAGATTTCACGTTCCTTCTTTTGTGCTCCGAGAAGAGCATTTCATGGTTTCTTTTTCTGCAGCACTCCTTTAGCCTTGCTGCTGCGGCACATCGCCAATGGTCAGACGCATTGTTGCCGTTCTTATCAAGGTCTTAAGTTTCTGCTATGTTCATCACGAAAGACACGCATAGTTTCGATTTCTGTTACAGTCCATAAATATCGCTCTAGGAGTACAATGGAAATGATGAGACACATCGTTGTCGTGGAAGAGATTTCACGTTCCTTCTTTTGCGCTCCGAGAAGAGCATTTCATGGTTTCTTTTTCTGCAGCACTCCTTTAGCCTTGCTGCTGCGGCACATCGCCAATGGTCAGACGCATTGTTGCCGTTCTTATCAAGGTCTTAAGTTTCTGCTATGTTCATCACGAAAGACACGCGTAGTTTCGATTTCTGTTACAGTCCATAAATATCGCTCTGGGAGTACAATGGAAATGATGAGACACATCGTTGTCGTGGAAGAGATATCACGTTCCTTCTTTTGTGCTCCGAGAAGAGCATTTCATGGTTTCTTTTTCTGCAGCACTCCTTTAGCCTTGCTGCTGCGGCACATCGCCAATGGTCAGACGCATTGTTGCCGTTCTTATCAAGGTCTTAAGTTTCTGCTATGTTCATCACGAAAGACACGCATAGTTTCGATTTCTGTTACAGTCCATAAATATCGCTCTAGGAGTACAATGGAAATGATGAGACACATCGTTGTCGTGGAAGAGATTTCACGTTCCTTCTTTTGTGCTCCGAGAAGAGCATTTCATGGTTTCTTTTTCTGCAGCACTCCTTTAGCCTTGCTGCTGCGGCACATCGCCAATGGTCAGACGCATTGTTGCCGTTCTTATCAAGGTCTTAAGTTCCTGCTATGTTCATCACGAAAGACACGCATAGTTTCGATTTCTGTTACAGTCCATAAATATCGCTCTAGGAGTACAATGGAAATGATGAGACACATCGTTGTCGTGGAAGAGATTTCACGTTCCTTCTTTTGTGCTCCGAGAAGAGCATTTCATGGTTTCTTTTTCTGCAGCACTCCTTTAGCCTTGCTGCTGCGGCACATCGCCAATGGTCAGACGCATTGTTGCCGTTCTTATCAAGGTCTTAAGTTCCTGCTATGTTCATCACGAAAGACACGCATAGTTTCGATTTCTGTTACAGTCCATAAATATCGCTCTAGGAGTACAATGGAAATGATGAGACACATCGTTGTCGTGGAAGAGATTTCACGTTCCTTCTTTTGCGCTCCGAGAAGAGCATTTCATGGTTTCTTTTTCTGCAGCACTCCTTTAGCCTTGCTGCTGCGGCACATCGCCAATGGTCAGACGCATTGTTGCCGTTCTTATCAAGGTCTTAAGTTCCTGCTATGTTCATCACGAAAGACACGCATAGTTTCGATTTCTGTTACAGTCCATAAATATCGCTCTAGGAGTACAATGGAAATGATGAGACACATCGTTGTCGTGGAAGAGATTTCACGTTCCTTCTTTTGTGCTCCGAGAAGAGCATTTCATGGTTTCTTTTTCTGCAGCACTCCTTTAGCCTTGCTGCTGCGGCACATCGCCAATGGTCAGACGCATTGTTGCCGTTCTTATCAAGGTCTTAAGTTCCTGCTATGTTCATCACGAAAGACACGCGTAGTTTCGATTTCTGTTACAGTCCATAAATATCGCTCTAGGAGTACAATGGAAATGATGAGACACATCGTTGTCGTGGAAGAGATTTCACGTTCCTTCTTTTGTGCTCCGAGAAAAGCATTTCATGGTTTCTTTTTCTGCAGCACTCCTTTAGCCTTGCTGCTGCGGCACATCGCCAATGGTCAGACGCATTGTTGCCGTTCTTATCAAGGTCTTAAGTTCCTGCTATGTTCATCACGAAAGACACGCATAGTTTCGATTTCTGTTACAGTCCATAAATATCGCTCTAGGAGTACAATGGAAATGATGAGACACATCGTTGTCGTGGAAGAGATTTCACGTTCCTTCTTTTGTGCTCCGAGAAGAGCATTTCATGGTTTCTTTTTCTGCAGCACTCCTTTAGCCTTGCTGCTGCGGCACATCGCCAATGGTCAGACGCATTGTTGCCGTTCTTATCAAGGTCTTAAGTTCCTGCTATGTTCATCACGAAAGACACGCGTAGTTTCGATTTCTGTTACAGTCCATAAATATCGCTCTAGGAGTACAATGGAAATGATGAGACACATCGTTGTCGTGGAAGAGATTTCACGTTCCTTCTTTTGTGCTCCGAGAAGAGCATTTCATGGTTTCTTTTTCTGCAGCACTCCTTTAGCCTTGCTGCTGCGGCACATCGCCAATGGTCAGACGCATTGTTGCCGTTCTTATCAAGGTCTTAAGTTTCTGCTATGTTCATCACGAAAGACACGCGTAGTTTCGATTTCTGTTACAGTCCATAAATATCGCTCTAGGAGTACAATGGAAATGATGAGACACATCGTTGTCGTGGAAGAGATTTCACGTTCCTTCTTTTGTGCTCCGAGAAGAGCATTTCATGGTTTCTTTTTCTGCAGCACTCCTTTAGCCTTGCTGCTGCGGCACATCGCCAATGGTCAGACGCATTGTTGCCGTTCTTATCAAGGTCTTAAGTTTCTGCTATGTTCATCACGAAAGACACGCGTAGTTTCGATTTCTGTTACAGTCCATAAATATCGCTCTAGGAGTACAATGGAAATGATGAGACACATCGTTGTCGTGGAAGAGATTTCACGTTCCTTCTTTTGTGCTCCGAGAAGAGCATTTCATGGTTTCTTTTTCTGCAGCACTCCTTTAGCCTTGCTGCTGCGGCACATCGCCAATGGTCAGACGCATTGTTGCCGTTCTTATCAAGGTCTTAAGTTTCTGCTATGTTCATCACGAAAGACACGCGTAGTTTCGATTTCTGTTACAGTCCATAAATATCGCTCTAGGAGTACAATGGAAATGATGAGACACATCGTTGTCGTGGAAGAGATTTCACGTTCCTTCTTTTGTGCTCCGAGAAGAGCATTTCATGGTTTCTTTTTCTGCAGCACTCCTTTAGCCTTGCTGCTGTGGCACATCGCCAATGGTCAGACGCATTGTTGCCGTTCTTATCAAGGTCTTAAGTTTCTGCTATGTTCATCACGAAAGACACGCGTAGTTTCGATTTCTGTTACAGTCCATAAATATCGCTCTAGGAGTACAATGGAAATGATGAGACACATCGTTGTCGTGGAAGAGATTTCACGTTCCTTCTTTTGTGCTCCGAGAAGAGCATTTCATGGTTTCTTTTTCTGCAGCACTCCTTTAGACTTGCTGCTGCGGCACATCGCCAATGGTCAGACGCATTGTTGCCGTTCTTATCAAGGTCTTAAGTTTCTGCTATGTTCATCACGAAAGACACGCGTAGTTTCGATTTCTGTTACAGTCCATAAATATCGCTCTAGGAGTACAATGGAAATGATGAGACACATCGTTGTCGTGGAAGAGATTTCACGTTCCTTCTTTTGTGCTCCGAGAAGAGCATTTCATGGTTTCTTTTTCTGCAGCACTCCTTTAGCCTTGCTGCTGCGGCACATCACCAATGGTCAGACGCATTGTTGCCGTTCTTATCAAGGTCTTAAGTTTCTGCTATGTTCATCACGAAAGACACGCATAGTTTCGATTTCTGTTACAGTCCATAAATATCGCTCTAGGAGTACAATGGAAATGATGAGACACATCGTTGTCGTGGAAGAGATTTCACGTTCCTTCTTTTGTGCTCCGAGAAGAGCATTTCATGGTTTCTTTTTCTGCAGCACTCCTTTAGCCTTGCTGCTGCGGCACATCGCCAATGGTCAGACGCATTGTTGCCGTTCTTCTCAAGGTCTTAAGTTCCTGCTATGTTCATCACGAAAGACACGCATAGTTTCGATTTCTGTTACAGTCCATAAATATCGCTCTAGGAGTACAATGGAAATGATGAGACACATCGTTGTCGTGGAAGAGATTTCACGTTCCTTCTTTTGTGCTCCGAGAAGAGCATTTCATGGTTTCTTTTTCTGCAGCACTCCTTTAGCCTTGCTGCTGCGGCACATCGCCAATGGTCAGACGCATTGTTGCCGTTCTTATCAAGGTCTTAAGTTTCTGCTATGTTCATCACGAAAGACACGCGTAGTTTCGATTTCTGTTACAGTCCATAAATATCGCTCTAGGAGTACAATGGAAATGATGAGACACATCGTTGTCGTGGAAGAGATTTCACGTTCCTTCTTTTGTGCTCCGAGAAGAGCATTTCATGGTTTCTTTTTCTGCAGCACTCCTTTAGCCTTGCTGCTGCGGCACATCGCCAATGGTCAGACGCATTGTTGCCGTTCTTATCAAGGTCTTAAGTTTCTGCTATGTTCATCACGAAAGACACGCGTAGTTTCGATTTCTGTTACAGTCCATAAATATCGCTCCAGGAGTACAATGGAAATGATGAGACACATCGTTGTCGTGGAAGAGATTTCACGTTCCTTCTTTTGTGCTCCGAGAAGAGCATTTCATGGTTTCTTTTTCTGAAGCACTCCTTTAGCCTTGCTGCTGTGGCACATCGCCAATGGTCAGACGCATTGTTGCCGTTCTTATCAAGGTCTTAAGTTTCTGCTATGTTCATCACGAAAGACACGCGTAGTTTCGATTTCTGTTACAGTCCATAAATATCGCTCAAGGAGTACAATGGAAATGATGAGACACATCGTTGTCGTGGAAGAGATTTCACGTTCCTTCTTTTGTGCCCCGAGAAGAGCATTTCATGGTTTCTTTTTCTGCAGCACTCCTTTAGCCTTGCTGCTGCGGCACATCGCCAATGGTCAGACGCATTGTTGCCGTTCTTATCAAGGTCTTAAGTTTCTGCTATGTTCATCACGAAAGACACGCATAGTTTCGATTTCTGTTACAGTCCATAAATATCGGTCTAGGAGTACAATGGAAATGATGAGACACATCGTTGTCGTGGAAGAGATTTCACGTTCCTTCTTTTGTGCTCCGAGAAGAGCATTTCATAGTTTCTTTTTCTGCAGCACTCCTTTAGCCTTGCTGCTGCGGCACATCGCCAATGGTCAGACGCATTGTTGCCGTTCTTATCAAGGTCTTAAGTTCCTGCTATGTTCATCACGAAAGACACGCGTAGTTTCGATTTCTGTTACAGTCCATAAATATCGCTCTAGGAGTACAATGGAAATGATGAGACACATCGTTGTCGTGGAAGAGATTTCACGTTCCTTCTTTTGTGCTCCGAGAAGAGCATTTCATGGTTTCTTTTTCTGCAGCACTCCTTTAGCCTTGCTGCTGCGGCACATCGCCAATGGTCAGACGCATTGTTGCCGTTCTTATCAAGGTCTTAAGTTCCTGCTATGTTCATCACGAAAGACACGCATAGTTTCGATTTCTGTTACAGTCCATAAATATCGGTCTAGGAGTACAATGGAAATGATGAGACACATTGTTGTCGTGGAAGAGATTTCACGTTCCTTCTTTTGTGCTCCGAGAAGAGCATTTCATAGTTTCTTTTTCTGCAGCACTCCTTTAGCCTTGCTGCTGCGGTACATCGCCAATGGTAAGACGCATTGTTGCTGTCCTGATCGCGGTCTTAAGTTCCTCCTACGTTCATCACGAAAGACACGCATAGTTTCGGTTTTTGATCGCAAATGGGGAGAAACATCGTTAGCGTGGAAGGGTTTTCATGTTCCCTCTTTTGCGCTCCGCACAAAGCATTTAATAGTTTTGCTTTCTCAAGCACTCCTTTAGCGTCACTCCTGCGGTACACCGCCATTGGTCAGACGCATTGTTGCCATTCTTATCAAGGCCCTAAGTTCCTGCTATGTTCATCACGAAAGACACGCATAGTTTCGGTTTCTGTTACAATCCCCAAATATCGCTCTAGCAGTACATTGCAAATGGGGAGATGCATCGTTGTCGTGGAAGGGATTTCATGCTCCTTCTTTTGTGCTCCGAGAAAAGCATTTCATAGTTTGGTTTTCTGCAGCACTCTTTTAGCATTGCTGCTGCGGTACATCGCCAATGGCAAGACGCATTGTTGCCGTTCTTATCACTGTTTTAAGCCCCTGCTATGTTTATCACGAAAGACACGCATAGTTTCGGTTTCTGTTACAGTCCACAAATATCACTCTAGTTGTACATTACAAATGGGGAGACGCATCATTGTCGTAAAGGGGATTTCATGTTCCTTCTTTTGTGCTCCAAAATGGATTTCATAGTTTCGGTTTCTCAGGCACATCTTTAGCGTTGCTGCTGCGGTACATCGCCAATGTCAGACGCATTGTTGCCGTTCTTATCAAGGTCTTAAGTTCCTGCTATGTTCACCAGGAAAGACGCATAGTTATGGTTTCTGTTTCAGTTCAGAAATATCGCTTTAGCTGTACATCGCAAATGGGGAGACGAATCGTTGTCATGAAATGGATATCACATTGCTTGTTTTGTGCTTTAAGAAAAGCATTTCATAGTATGAGTTTTTGCAGTACTCCTTTAGCGTCGCTGCAGTTGTACATTGCCAAATATCAGACGCATTGTTGCCGTTCATATCACAGTCTTAAGTTCCTGCTACGTTCATCACGAAAAACACGCATAGTTTCGGTTTCTGTTACAGTCCACAAATATCGCTCTAGCTGTACATCACAAATGGGGAGACACATCGTTGTCGTGAAAGGGATTTCTTGTTCTTTCTTTTACGCTCCAAGCAAAGCATTTCATAGTTTCGGTTTCTCAAGCACTCCTTTAGCGTTGCTTCTGCGGTATATCGCCAATGGTAAGACGCATTGTTGCCGTTCTTATAACGGTCTTAAGTTCCTGCTATGTTCATCACGAAAGACACGCATAGTTTCGGTTTCTGTTACAGTCCACAAATATCACTCTAGCAGTACATCGGGAATGGCGAGACGCATCGTTGTCGTGGAAGGGATTTTATGTTCCTTCTTTTGCACTCTGAGCAAACCATTTCATAGTTTTGGTTTCTCAAGGACTCCTTTAGCATCGCTGCTGCGGTACATCGCCAATGGTCAGACGCATTGTTGCCGCTCTTATCAAGGTCTAAGTTTTTCATGTTCAGTAGGAAAGACACGCATAGTTTTAGTTGCTGTTACTGTCCACAAATATCGCTCTAGCAGTACATCGCAAATGGGGCGACGCATCGTTGTCGTGGAAGGGTTTTCACGTTCCTTCTTTTGCGCTCCGAGACAATCATATGATAGTTTCGGTTTATGCAGCACTCCTTTAGCGTCGCTGCTGCGGCACATCGCAAATGGTCAGGAGCATTGTTGCCATTTTTATTGCGGTCTTTAGTTTCTGCTATGTTCATCATGAAAGACACGCATAGTTTCGGTTTCTGTTACAGTCCATAAATATTGCTCTTGCTGTACATCACAAAGGGAGACACATCGTTGTCGTGGAAGGGATTTCATGTTCCTTCTTTTGCACTCTGAGCAAAGCATTTAATAGTTTTGGTTTCTCAAGGACTCCTTTAGCATCGCTGCTGCGGTACATCGCCAATGGTGAGATGCATTGTTGCTGTTGTTATCAAGGTCTTAAGTTTATGATATGTTCGTCAGGAAAGACACACATAGTTTTGGTTGCTGTTACTGTCCACAAATATCGCTCTAGCAGTACATCGCAAATGGGGCGATGCATCGTTGTCGTGGAAGGGTTTTCACGTTCCTTCTTTTGCGCTCCGAGACAATCATTTGATAGTTTCGGTTTATGCAGCACTCCTTTAGCGTCGCTGCTGCGGCACATCACAAATGGTGAGGAGCATTGTTGCCGTTCTTATCGGGGTCTTAAGTTCCTGCTATGTTCATCACGAAAGACACGCATAGTTTCGGTTTCTGTTACAGTCCATAAATATCGCTCTAGCAGTACATCACAAATGAGGAGATGCATCGTTGTCATGAAAGGGATTTCATGTTTCTTTTTTCGTGCTCCGAGCAAAGCACTTCATATATTATCTGTTTTTGCAGCACTCCTTTAGCATCCCTGCAGCGGTACATCAACAATGGTCGGACGCATTGTTGCCATTCTTATCAAGGTCTGCAGTTCTTGCTACGTTACTCACGAAATACACCCATAGTTTCGGTTTCTGTTACAGTCCACAAATATTGCTCTAGCTGTACATCACAAATGCGGAGACGCGTCATTGCCGTACTTGAGTTCCTGCTGCGTTCATCACAATAAACCCGCATAGTTTTGGTTTCTGTTACAATCCATAAAAATGTTTTTACGGTACATCCCTAATAGGGAGACGCATCGTTTCCGTTGTCGTGGAAGGAATTTTAAAGTCTTTCAGGTGCGCTGAGCGAAATGCACTACATAGTTTCGCTTTCTGCTGCACTTTTTCAGCGTCGCTGCAGCAGTACATCGCGAATCGTCAAATGCACCATTGCCGTTCTTGTTACAAAGATTTAGGTTTACTATGTTCATCACGAAAGACGCGAGTAGCTTTGATTTCTGTTGCAATCCATAAATATCGCTCTAGGAGTACAATGGAAATGATGAGACACATCGTTGTCGTGGAAGAGATTTCACGTTCCTTCTTTTGTGCTCCGAGAAAAGCATTTCATGGTTTCTTTTTCTGCAGCACTCCTTTAGCCTTGCTGCTGCGGCACATCGCCAATGGTCAGACGCATTGTTGCCGTTCTTATCAAGGTCTTAAGTTCCTGCTATGTTCATCACGAAAGACACGCATAGTTTCGATTTCTGTTACAGTCCATAAATATCGCTCTAGGAGTACAATGGAAATGATGAGACACATCGTTGTCGTGGAAGAGATTTCACGTTCCTTCTTTTGTGCTCCGAGAAGAGCATTTCATGGTTTCTTTTTCTGCAGCACTCCTTTAGCCTTGCTGCTGCGGCACATCGCCAATGGTCAGACGCATTGTTGCCGTTCTTATCAAGGTCTTAAGTTCCTGCTATGTTCATCACGAAAGACACGCGTAGTTTCGATTTCTGTTACAGTCCATAAATATCGCTCTAGGAGTACAATGGAAATGATGAGACACATCGTTGTCGTGGAAGAGATTTCACGTTCCTTCTTTTGTGCTCCGAGAAGAGCATTTCATGGTTTCTTTTTCTGCAGCACTCCTTTAGCCTTGCTGCTGCGGCACATCGCCAATGGTCAGACGCATTGTTGCCGTTCTTATCAAGGTCTTAAGTTTCTGCTATGTTCATCACGAAAGACACGCGTAGTTTCGATTTCTGTTACAGTCCATAAATATCGCTCTAGGAGTACAATGGAAATGATGAGACACATCGTTGTCGTGGAAGAGATTTCACGTTCCTTCTTTTGTGCTCCGAGAAGAGCATTTCATGGTTTCTTTTTCTGCAGCACTCCTTTAGCCTTGCTGCTGCGGCACATCGCCAATGGTCAGACGCATTGTTGCCGTTCTTATCAAGGTCTTAAGTTTCTGCTATGTTCATCACGAAAGACACGCGTAGTTTCGATTTCTGTTACAGTCCATAAATATCGCTCTAGGAGTACAATGGAAATGATGAGACACATCGTTGTCGTGGAAGAGATTTCACGTTCCTTCTTTTGTGCTCCGAGAAGAGCATTTCATGGTTTCTTTTTCTGCAGCACTCCTTTAGCCTTGCTGCTGCGGCACATCGCCAATGGTCAGACGCATTGTTGCCGTTCTTATCAAGGTCTTAAGTTTCTGCTATGTTCATCACGAAAGACACGCGTAGTTTCGATTTCTGTTACAGTCCATAAATATCGCTCTAGGAGTACAATGGAAATGATGAGACACATCGTTGTCGTGGAAGAGATTTCACGTTCCTTCTTTTGTGCTCCGAGAAGAGCATTTCATGGTTTCTTTTTCTGCAGCACTCCTTTAGCCTTGCTGCTGTGGCACATCGCCAATGGTCAGACGCATTGTTGCCGTTCTTATCAAGGTCTTAAGTTTCTGCTATGTTCATCACGAAAGACACGCGTAGTTTCGATTTCTGTTACAGTCCATAAATATCGCTCTAGGAGTACAATGGAAATGATGAGACACATCGTTGTCGTGGAAGAGATTTCACGTTCCTTCTTTTGTGCTCCGAGAAGAGCATTTCATGGTTTCTTTTTCTGCAGCACTCCTTTAGACTTGCTGCTGCGGCACATCGCCAATGGTCAGACGCATTGTTGCCGTTCTTATCAAGGTCTTAAGTTTCTGCTATGTTCATCACGAAAGACACGCGTAGTTTCGATTTCTGTTACAGTCCATAAATATCGCTCTAGGAGTACAATGGAAATGATGAGACACATCGTTGTCGTGGAAGAGATTTCACGTTCCTTCTTTTGTGCTCCGAGAAGAGCATTTCATGGTTTCTTTTTCTGCAGCACTCCTTTAGCCTTGCTGCTGCGGCACATCACCAATGGTCAGACGCATTGTTGCCGTTCTTATCAAGGTCTTAAGTTTCTGCTATGTTCATCACGAAAGACACGCATAGTTTCGATTTCTGTTACAGTCCATAAATATCGCTCTAGGAGTACAATGGAAATGATGAGACACATCGTTGTCGTGGAAGAGATTTCACGTTCCTTCTTTTGTGCTCCGAGAAGAGCATTTCATGGTTTCTTTTTCTGCAGCACTCCTTTAGCCTTGCTGCTGCGGCACATCGCCAATGGTCAGACGCATTGTTGCCGTTCTTCTCAAGGTCTTAAGTTCCTGCTATGTTCATCACGAAAGACACGCATAGTTTCGATTTCTGTTACAGTCCATAAATATCGCTCTAGGAGTACAATGGAAATGATGAGACACATCGTTGTCGTGGAAGAGATTTCACGTTCCTTCTTTTGTGCTCCGAGAAGAGCATTTCATGGTTTCTTTTTCTGCAGCACTCCTTTAGCCTTGCTGCTGCGGCACATCGCCAATGGTCAGACGCATTGTTGCCGTTCTTATCAAGGTCTTAAGTTTCTGCTATGTTCATCACGAAAGACACGCGTAGTTTCGATTTCTGTTACAGTCCATAAATATCGCTCTAGGAGTACAATGGAAATGATGAGACACATCGTTGTCGTGGAAGAGATTTCACGTTCCTTCTTTTGTGCTCCGAGAAGAGCATTTCATGGTTTCTTTTTCTGCAGCACTCCTTTAGCCTTGCTGCTGCGGCACATCGCCAATGGTCAGACGCATTGTTGCCGTTCTTATCAAGGTCTTAAGTTTCTGCTATGTTCATCACGAAAGACACGCGTAGTTTCGATTTCTGTTACAGTCCATAAATATCGCTCCAGGAGTACAATGGAAATGATGAGACACATCGTTGTCGTGGAAGAGATTTCACGTTCCTTCTTTTGTGCTCCGAGAAGAGCATTTCATGGTTTCTTTTTCTGCAGCACTCCTTTAGCCTTGCTGCTGTGGCACATCGCCAATGGTCAGACGCATTGTTGCCGTTCTTATCAAGGTCTTAAGTTTCTGCTATGTTCATCACGAAAGACACGCGTAGTTTCGATTTCTGTTACAGTCCATAAATATCGCTCAAGGAGTACAATGGAAATGATGAGACACATCGTTGTCGTGGAAGAGATTTCACGTTCCTTCTTTTGTGCCCCGAGAAGAGCATTTCATGGTTTCTTTTTCTGCAGCACTCCTTTAGCCTTGCTGCTGCGGCACATCGCCAATGGTCAGACGCATTGTTGCCGTTCTTATCAAGGTCTTAAGTTTCTGCTATGTTCATCACGAAAGACACGCATAGTTTCGATTTCTGTTACAGTCCATAAATATCGGTCTAGGAGTACAATGGAAATGATGAGACACATCGTTGTCGTGGAAGAGATTTCACGTTCCTTCTTTTGTGCTCCGAGAAGAGCATTTCATAGTTTCTTTTTCTGCAGCACTCCTTTAGCCTTGCTGCTGCGGCACATCGCCAATGGTCAGACGCATTGTTGCCGTTCTTATCAAGGTCTTAAGTTCCTGCTATGTTCATCACGAAAGACACGCGTAGTTTCGATTTCTGTTACAGTCCATAAATATCGCTCTAGGAGTACAATGGAAATGATGAGACACATCGTTGTCGTGGAAGAGATTTCACGTTCCTTCTTTTGTGCTCCGAGAAGAGCATTTCATGGTTTCTTTTTCTGCAGCACTCCTTTAGCCTTGCTGCTGCGGCACATCGCCAATGGTCAGACGCATTGTTGCCGTTCTTATCAAGGTCTTAAGTTCCTGCTATGTTCATCACGAAAGACACGCATAGTTTCGATTTCTGTTACAGTCCATAAATATCGGTCTAGGAGTACAATGGAAATGATGAGACACATCGTTGTCGTGGAAGAGATTTCACGTTCCTTCTTTTGTGCTCCGAGAAGAGCATTTCATAGTTTCTTTTTCTGCAGCACTCCTTTAGCCTTGCTGCTGCGGTACATCGCCAATGGTAAGACGCATTGTTGCTGTCCTGATCGCGGTCTTAAGTTCCTCCTACGTTCATCACGAAAGACACGCATAGTTTCGGTTTTTGATCGCAAATGGGGAGAAACATCGTTAGCGTGGAAGGGTTTTCATGTTCCCTCTTTTGCGCTCCGCACAAAGCATTTAATAGTTTTGCTTTCTCAAGCACTCCTTTAGCGTCACTCCTGCGGTACACCGCCATTGGTCAGACGCATTGTTGCCATTCTTATCAAGGCCCTAAGTTCCTGCTATGTTCATCACGAAAGACACGCATAGTTTCGGTTTCTGTTACAATCCCCAAATATCGCTCTAGCAGTACATTGCAAATGGGGAGATGCATCGTTGTCGTGGAAGGGATTTCATGCTCCTTCTTTTGTGCTCCGAGAAAAGCATTTCATAGTTTGGTTTTCTGCAGCACTCTTTTAGCATTGCTGCTGCGGTACATCGCCAATGGCAAGACGCATTGTTGCCGTTCTTATCACTGTTTTAAGCCCCTGCTATGTTTATCACGAAAGACACGCATAGTTTCGGTTTCTGTTACAGTCCACAAATATCACTCTAGTTGTACATTACAAATGGGGAGACGCATCATTGTCGTAAAGGGGATTTCATGTTCCTTCTTTTGTGCTCCAAAATGGATTTCATAGTTTCGGTTTCTCAGGCACATCTTTAGCGTTGCTGCTGCGGTACATCGCCAATGTCAGACGCATTGTTGCCGTTCTTATCAAGGTCTTAAGTTCCTGCTATGTTCACCAGGAAAGACGCATAGTTATGGTTTCTGTTTCAGTTCAGAAATATCGCTTTAGCTGTACATCGCAAATGGGGAGACGAATCGTTGTCATGAAATGGATATCACATTGCTTGTTTTGTGCTTTAAGAAAAGCATTTCATAGTATGAGTTTTTGCAGTACTCCTTTAGCGTCGCTGCAGTTGTACATTGCCAAATATCAGACGCATTGTTGCCGTTCATATCACAGTCTTAAGTTCCTGCTACGTTCATCACGAAAAACACGCATAGTTTCGGTTTCTGTTACAGTCCACAAATATCGCTCTAGCTGTACATCACAAATGGGGAGACACATCGTTGTCGTGAAAGGGATTTCTTGTTCTTTCTTTTACGCTCCAAGCAAAGCATTTCATAGTTTCGGTTTCTCAAGCACTCCTTTAGCGTTGCTTCTGCGGTATATCGCCAATGGTAAGACGCATTGTTGCCGTTCTTATAACGGTCTTAAGTTCCTGCTATGTTCATCACGAAAGACACGCATAGTTTCGGTTTCTGTTACAGTCCACAAATATCACTCTAGCAGTACATCGGGAATGGCGAGACGCATCGTTGTCGTGGAAGGGATTTTATGTTCCTTCTTTTGCACTCTGAGCAAACCATTTCATAGTTTTGGTTTCTCAAGGACTCCTTTAGCATCGCTGCTGCGGTACATCGCCAATGGTCAGACGCATTGTTGCCGCTCTTATCAAGGTCTAAGTTTTTCATGTTCAGTAGGAAAGACACGCATAGTTTTAGTTGCTGTTACTGTCCACAAATATCGCTCTAGCAGTACATCGCAAATGGGGCGACGCATCGTTGTCGTGGAAGGGTTTTCACGTTCCTTCTTTTGCGCTCCGAGACAATCATATGATAGTTTCGGTTTATGCAGCACTCCTTTAGCGTCGCTGCTGCGGCACATCGCAAATGGTCAGGAGCATTGTTGCCATTTTTATTGCGGTCTTTAGTTTCTGCTATGTTCATCATGAAAGACACGCATAGTTTCGGTTTCTGTTACAGTCCATAAATATTGCTCTTGCTGTACATCACAAAGGGAGACACATCGTTGTCGTGGAAGGGATTTCATGTTCCTTCTTTTGCACTCTGAGCAAAGCATTTAATAGTTTTGGTTTCTCAAGGACTCCTTTAGCATCGCTGCTGCGGTACATCGCCAATGGTGAGATGCATTGTTGCTGTTGTTATCAAGGTCTTAAGTTTATGATATGTTCGTCAGGAAAGACACACATAGTTTTGGTTGCTGTTACTGTCCACAAATATCGCTCTAGCAGTACATCGCAAATGGGGCGATGCATCGTTGTCGTGGAAGGGTTTTCACGTTCCTTCTTTTGCGCTCCGAGACAATCATTTGATAGTTTCGGTTTATGCAGCACTCCTTTAGCGTCGCTGCTGCGGCACATCACAAATGGTGAGGAGCATTGTTGCCGTTCTTATCGGGGTCTTAAGTTCCTGCTATGTTCATCACGAAAGACACGCATAGTTTCGGTTTCTGTTACAGTCCATAAATATCGCTCTAGCAGTACATCACAAATGAGGAGATGCATCGTTGTCATGAAAGGGATTTCATGTTTCTTTTTTCGTGCTCCGAGCAAAGCACTTCATATATTATCTGTTTTTGCAGCACTCCTTTAGCATCGCTGCAGCGGTACATCAACAATGGTCGGACGCATTGTTGCCATTCTTATCAAGGTCTGCAGTTCTTGCTACGTTACTCACGAAATACACCCATAGTTTCGGTTTCTGTTACAGTCCACAAATATTGCTCTAGCTGTACATCACAAATGCGGAGACGCATCATTGCCGTACTTGAGTTCCTGCTGCGTTCATCACAATAAACCCGCATAGTTTTGGTTTCTGTTACAATCCATAAAAATGTTTTTACGGTACATCCCTAATAGGGAGACGCATCGTTTCCGTTGTCGTGGAAGGAATTTTAAAGTCTTTCAGGTGCGCTGAGCGAAATGCACTACATAGTTTCGCTTTCTGCTGCACTTTTTCAGCGTCGCTGCAGCAGTACATCGCGAATCGTCAAATGCACCATTGCCGTTCTTGTTACAAAGATTTAGGTTTACTATGTTCATCACGAAAGACGCGAGTAGCTTTGATTTCTGTTGCAATCCATAAATATCGTTGCAGCAGTACATAATGAATACGGAGACTCAACGTTTCGCGGATTGGATGTCACGTTCTCTCAGGTGTGCTCCGTGAAAGGCACTTCATAGCTTCGTATATGCGCCACTCCTTCAGCGTCACTCCAGCGGTACATAGCAAATTAGCTGACCTATCATTGCTGTTGTTGTCAATGACCTCAAGTTCCTGGTATGTTAATCCCAAAAGATGCTTAGTTTCGCTTTTGTTATAATCCATGCTGTAGCTGTACACCGCAAACAGGAAGACGCATTGTTGCCGTTGTCATGAAAGAGATTTCACGGTTTTTCAGGTGTGCTCCGCGAAAAGCTCTTTATAGTTTCGGTTTCTGCAGCACTCCTTTAACGTCGGTGCAGCGGTACATCGCGAATACTCAGACACATCATTGCCGTTCTTGTCAAAAAGATTTCAATTCCTGATATGTTCATTATAAAAGGCATGCATAGTTTCAGTTTCTGTTACAATCCAGAAATATCGCTGTAGCGGTACATCGCAACTGGGGAGACTCATTGTTGCCGTTGTTCTCGAAGGGGATTCACATTCCTTCAGGTGCGCTCCGCAAAAGGCACTTCATAGTTTCAGTTCCTGTAGCACTCTTTTAGCGTCGCTGCAGCGGTACATTGCGAATGGAGAGACGCATTGTTGTCGTTTTTGCAAAGGTCGTGTTATGTACATTACGAAAGGCGTGCATAGTTTCAGTTTCCATTATATTTGATAAGTATTACTGTAGCGGTACATCATGAATGACCAGGCGCATTGTCGCTGTTGTCGTTATTTCACATTCCGTCAGGAGCGCTCCACGTAAAGCACTGTATAGTTTTGCTTTCAGCTACATGCCTTTAGTGTTACTGTAGCGGTACATTGCAAATGGGGAGATGTATTGTTACCGCTGTCACGGAAGGTATTTCACGCTCCTTTAGGTGCGCTACGCAAAAGGCATTTTATAGTTTCCATTTCTGCAGCAGTGTCTCAGTATCACTGCAGTGGTACATCGCAAATAGACAGAAGCATCATTGCCGTTATGATAACAGAGATTTTACGTTCCGTCATACGCACTCCCTGAAATGCACTTTGTAGTAGCAGTTTCTGCTACATTCCTTTATCACTGCAATGATTCATCGTTATTCTAAAGGAGATTTTACGTTCCTGCTGTCTTCATCACGAATGGGCAGACGTATCATTGCTGTTTT
The DNA here is from genome assembly GCA_013436015.1 of Rhipicephalus annulatus. Lineage (NCBI taxonomy): Eukaryota > Metazoa > Arthropoda > Arachnida > Ixodida > Ixodidae > Rhipicephalus > Rhipicephalus annulatus. The sequence goes on along the minus strand of WOVY01003701.1, from coordinate 180,335 downwards.
ATAACAGGTATATTTCACATTGCTTAGGATGCACTTCGCGAAAGGCACTTCGTGCAGCACTCTTTTAATGTCACTGCATTGGTAAAATACCAATACCCAGACAAATCTTGGCACATTATCAGCGACAATTGTTTATGCATTTCTGCCACACTGCACTGCAAGGTCGAAATACAGCATACACATATCTTGTGCTTTTTGGCATTTTCCTCCTTAGATGAAATTTTTAGCAGCATTTGAACAAGCTAACTGGTGAACACATTTACTAGATTTTTCTTGATTTTATGTTTACAGTTCCTTCTCACACTTAAAATCAGCAGTGCATTGAAGCACAGGTATTAAAGGCAGCAAAAAATTAAAGGCAGCAAAAAATATCAGTAATTTATTTGTGCGTGCCCCCACTGCCTGCACTTCAACGCACTGCTGCCAGATGGACAATGTACAATTCAGGGTATCTTCTATAACAAAATATTTTGCCACTCTTCTCAGAATCAAAGGCTCTAAAATTATATCATGTGAAGCAGATTTGTTAACCCAGCTTCAGTAACCGGTTTTATGAAGCAGAATGCACAGTATACAAGCTCGAGCATTTGCTGCTCATCAAATTTTGCTGTTGCTGAGCTAGCCTTCAAGAGCATAATTTCTGGGCACACATGTTAAGCTCTAGTCCAGATGCGTGTTTGTAACAGTCACTCTCCTTACTTATTCAAAAGTATAGCTTATAAATAGTTGTTTTCAGCCAGTCGGCCTTCATTATTTAGTCGCAGCAATTATAATTTACCCCTAGCCTGACACTGACTGTTGCGCAGCCTCCACCGGCGGACCAGCTGAACGGTGAGCTTAAGGGCTACTACATCGGCCACAAGATGGATGGCACACCATTTGTGCACGACACAGTAAACAGGGACACCGAGCAGCGCACCTTCAGGGGCCTCCAGGCGGCATCCACATACCGCTTCATGCTCAAGGCCTTCAATGAGGTCGGCTCGGGACCAGCCTCCGAAGAGGTTGCTTGCACGACATTAAACGGAGGTACTGTATGTAAACGCATGCCATCCTTTTCTGTAGCATATGCCCAAATGATGCGCTAGCAGGTAGGAAAAGAGGAGTCATTCATTTTTCAGCCCAGCATTGGGTGGTCAAAGCCATAAAAATGGTGCGCTCTGTGCTGCACAAGTCATAAAGAACTACATATGTGCATACACTATGTAGCAAGTAATCTACAGCCATTCTTAAGGTTGGCAGTCATATGACGCTTTGCCTGCTGCTCAAACTGTCTAGCTTGAGTAGTAGACATGTGAATTGCAGTCATCAGCAGATGAGAAAAAAGTGAAGGACAGGGAGAGAGAGAATAGAGAGGAATTATGAAGATATGTATAAAGATGGACAAAATTTACAATAGTTCGCTTGCAAAGTGACCTCCACTGAGAGATTGTCAGTGATTCAGTGATGCTCGGCAAAGGAAGTTGGTGGCTGGGGATCTGGTGAAGGTGCGTATGGTTTGTTGCAAGGAACAGGATTTACTTTATGGTCTAAACATGGCTATACGACAGGGCTCGCTCTGTAAAATGTTTGCTTAAGAGCTAGATTTCACTCTTGTCATTTTGTATGTTCGAGAATGTACTAAACAATGAGGCCAAGCACACTTGTTTGAACAAGACTGCACATAATTGGAAAGGCTGCGTATTTTCCTGCATATACTCACCATGAGTAGTCACTGCTTGGATCGTTGCTGGATGTCCATGTTTGCCTTTCCTTTTGTCTTCCCTCGTTCACAGACCCACCAGCGGTTCCAAGCCTGCGTGTGACAGGCATCACATCGAATTCTGTCAGCTTGCACTGGAACAGTCCTACTTCTGCAGCATCGCCAGTCATACGTAAGTACATGCTCGTTTATGCAGCTACAGTTCACTATACAGCAACCGCGGCTGGACTCCAAGACTTTGCAACACTGCACTGATTTCACTGTCCTGCCAGAGATATGAGGCTATGCCACAAAATGATTATAGTGGCCACAATCATTCATTCCATGCACAATGAGTTCCTATGATGATTACCTATGCCTCTCTCTATTCGTGAAGTCAACTTTGCATGCAACAGTGTCTCGGCTATATTCCTTACATAATGCTGTGGAAAGTACACAAATAGTGGTCAAACAAGTGCAACACCAAGTGTTTTCCTATGCTGTTATTTATTTGTGACCTTGCTATAGAATGCCTATTGACATACGGCAACTAAAACTTATAGATACAATTAACGACTGTTTGTTCGGACGCTGAAAATTCAAACATACTGATTTATTCGAAGATGCTTATTTATTTAGACACCTTTGTGGCACCACTACTCCAATTGAAGTAATGTAACTAGAGGCCAGATTTTTAGGCATAGAAAAGGCTTGGTTTAGGCTTCAAAAATAGGCAGGCAAAACAATATTTTAGGCTCCTTAAATTGTGAATACAGGCACAATAAATTTTGTAAACCTTCACATGAATGCAAATAAGTCCGAATTGAAGACGTGCACGACCACTTCTATCTACGACAGGAAATCTAAAATTTTTTTGCTTAAGACAGGTGCCAACACTGTAACTTAGCCGTGAAATTGTGCTCAGAACATGGTCTCTCCTGTGTTCTGCGAATCACTTTTACCCGGCTGTAACTTTCTAGATTTGCATGTGTATATATACACACCACATGCAAATATACACACGATTTTTTATTAAGTATAGTTGAACCCCCCCCCCCCCCCCGAAACAAATTTCTCGCTACGCTTCTGCACTGAACACCTTGCCATGTAAACTAGAAACAAAACAGAAGCCAGTGAACACTATATTTTTTTTCTTTCTTTTTCGCTCTTCACTCTCCGCTGGCGGCTCTCTGCAGTCTTGCATTTGCCAGCCGCTCGCACCATGTCAGTGCAGCAGCGAAAGTTCACCAATGTGTCCCAGTCCACTGCTGCCACATGTTGTTCTAGGAGTTGGTTTAACTGGAGCACTAAGTCGAACCCCTTACTTTGGCACAGTTAATCTTGTGGGGTAACATGAATAATGGTATAATGGTCTCAAACTGAACTCGAGAGCAAAACTTGAGCCAAAATAGTGTTCTTATGAGTGTGACCTTTTGAAAATAGGCATTTACAGGCACTTGTAAGCTTTTGGGCACAAACACAATAAAAAAGCATCTATAGGCAGTATAAAAACGCTAAAGATGTGCTTCCTAACTTCTAATTCATCCTCAAATACAAAAGTGATGCGATAGGAGCGCAAAGAAGGAAATAGGCATTTGCTGGAAACCTGGACTCAGCTTGTGACCAAAAATCTGGTTGCCCCACAGTGCACCAATCAATTTTTTTGGACTCCAAGTGGCTGATCAAGTTGATGTGAAATGCAATGAGAAGCTGTATGTGATGTTTACATTATTTTGCAAGGTTGCCAGCACTGGCTATAGCAGGAGATCATGCCAGTGTAAAAATGCACGTAGAAATTACAATTATGGATCTCTTACGCTATATTTGTTGGCTACACATTATGGCAGCCTTTCAGCTTTAGCCAGCCAAGTATCCGTCGAATGGCTCCATGACCAAACCACAAGCTAATCTATGCTCTAAGTCAGTTTGGTATGGCATATAAGACTCCCCCTACGTACGACATGGAGAAAGACAGAACTACCCAACTACACTGACTACTCCACAAGCACTGCAACACAAAGTAGCCTAACTTCGTTAGGAAGGGACAAGCTAGCAAAAACAAAAAAACTAAAGGCGCTCTCAAAATATGTTCTTCTTTAAGCTTAAATGTGTGCATGACCTCACCGAAATTGTACTTAGCTGGACTTGTAATTTAGTCTCACAAATAGTACCACCAATGCCCCCCATACAAGCTCAGTCAAATTCCAAGGTCGGGCTGCCTTAGTGATTCAACCCGTAAGATTGCCTATTATTGATCTGAAGGCTACCCGCTCGCCCCACCCAGAGTACGAGATCCAGTATGGCACAGATGATGGTGACAAACGGCAGCTGCATATCCCAGCCACCAAGGAATCGGTGACACTGACCGAGCTGCGCAGCGGCACCCGCTACAACTTCCGCATGGCTGCCTTCAACCTGTACGGCCGCGGTGACTTTTCGCATGACCTGCCCGCAGTCACACACCTGTCAGGTGAGAGTTGCCTCCATGCATGGCTACACCAATATTTATAACTACTACCTGGTCACACCTATTTACGTCACTCAGCATCAAGGTTAGGCAGCTATGACATCCTGTGTTTAACCAATGATGTTATGCTTAATCTAACCAAGTTAATCTGCTGGTAATAACAAAAAGTACAGCACAGAGTGAGCACGAATATTGCAGAAAAAACAGACGAAGTAAGCGTGGCTCAGGAATGCACACTTTCCTGGCAAGACAGCACTCATGTCATCCGTCATTTTTTTTTTTTTGTACTGGCAATGTGAAACCAACATGAAGGACGAAAATGTTTTCATGAGTGCACGTAGTTAAAAAATCTCGGTTAGCTCTGTTTTCCCATTCTCTTAACAATCCCATGAGGCTGGTCGCATAAAAGCAATATAATTACGTTTTTGACACTCGCTACCATTCACTTAGTCCAGTGTAATATTACATTAGTCTTCACCGCAGTTAGAAGCATAGGAAGCAATAGAGCAGGGCAGAGCCAGGAGTGCCAGAAAATCACGAGTTACACTCATCAATATGCTCAATATTGTGCAATTACCATTCCCTGTACCTTCCTTAGCTTTATTATCTGCTGGTTTTCATTAAGGTTTTGTTAAAGAAACGAGCTCTAGAAAGTTCCCTTCCTTCATTCACATGACCACCTTCATCATGATGATGCATGGTAGCAATACGTCGCGATGCATAAGCTTGTGTTCACTGCACAAAAGGTGACAGAGGTGATATTAAGAGAAGGGCACAGCCTCCTGCGCCCTTAGACATCATTCTCGGGGTGGAAAAGGTGTAAGGTAATGGCTCTCTCAAGCCACACCACCACAGCCCCTTGCACAAGTCCATCTACCTCTTACCCCACTCTGATTCAACACGTTTGCACCCCCAATATCTTGGCACTGCCCATGAATATGCCTATCATTCATAATTATCCACACTTAACATTTATGCCATAAACTTAAAAAGGTGGTGCCATCAAGTTTCAAGGCTAAGAAAAGCCTGTTACGGGTTTCCTTTGTATGCAAGCACACTCCCCACGAAGGGACAAACACAGCAAATGTTTAGAATATACATGTTTGAATTCACTTTTAAGAGGAGATGCTACTCAAAGACACTTTTTTTTAATATTCACCCTAGAGCAATGAAACTTCAGCTGTTTGTGGAACTTTTTATGCTGATTTCAAATATATAATTAGTTTTCTTGCAAGTTTCACACTTTTAGTTCTGCAACATGACAAAGTGACAACCTTAACCCTTTTGCCCCCCTCCTTCTTTTCATCCCTAAACTTCTGTAAAATTGTACTATTCATAGTTCATAATGTTTCAAATAAAGTGTAGAATGCAAATAACTAATTAGGAAGCAGATACAAAATATGTAATATGCGTGAAAAATAACAGATGTAAAAAGTCCACATTTCACCTACCCTAAAAATGGTTTACACACAATTTTTTATTATACAATAAAATATTGGAATTTAAACTAGATACTTGCATTTGTCATACTTTGGAAAAAATGTGAGCAATGTTTCATGCAGATCCGAGCACTAGAAGTGCCCAAAAAAGAAGGGGGCACTTTGGAAAAAATGGCAAACTTTACATTTTGAGAAAAACGAGTTTTAATGTTAAAATTGAGTTTTTAATAATAAACGATATCATTAAATCTGATGAAATTTGCACACCAAAAAGAACAATCCTTCTTGTAGTGGCCACTGCACCTAAAATACGCCAGCACCACGAGTTTGTCCTTCTCGTCTTCTTCGAGCCAACTCCTCACAGACATTTCGCTCACAGACAGGGCCATGAAACGCTTGCCAAACTTCCGCTCCATCTGGCAGAGCCTTGTGCCAATTGAAAGCTAGGAAGAAGTTCGACAGGACTGCGATATCCAAACCAAGTCCAGTGTCATGCCATTTTGCGGCCATGTTTGTGCCACATACCATCGTACATAATGGCAATGTCGTCCCTGCTAAGTTCTCTCACTGCGAACTCTTTCGACCTCACAAGATTGGCACTGACGTCATCCATTGCCGCATCACGAACTTTCCGGCTGACGGGTGTGAATAACTTAATTTTGCAAGCCAAAAAATTACCTGCCACAAATCGGACCAGCTGCTTGTAGCCTATTCCTACAGAGCACGCCGCACAATGGCTTTCACTTGCGAGCAATTCCTTTTTTCATTCATAACGAAGATAATTACACTAAAAAAGCATTGTTCAGCTGCGCTGCTCGACAAGACATGGACCCCGCAAATAGGTTTCACAGCACATACAGGCGCACAGCGGCCAATGATGGTCCCCAATCCGTACCACGTGATAAGCCAGTCGTAGCGCTCGAAAAATGCGCAGAAGCGTGCTTCTTTTTATTATTTGTTGCGCTGCATCAGCGAGAGAAACTGTTATTTGAAGAGTGAGGCTAGACTCTTCGACTTATGCGATCAACAATGGCGAGCGGCGGCGCATTATTGGCAGCAATGGGCCCGAAGACTGCACACTTTGGACCTGTTAACAGGCACCTTGTGCTCTTTAGATGCTATTTTAAGTCTCGATCTGTTTAGTCCCGTTAAGTCTCGATGTGTTTTTTTTTTTCATAACAGTATAGGTACTAATCCTATTAAAACAGGCGAAAATAAAAAATAATGTGTAATTTTGAAAAAAAAACTCGCGTTTTTTGACCCGCATCTCCCCTTAACATGTACCCAAATGCCCATTCTCCTGATTGAGACTCCTCAACAGCGCATCCAGCACTGGTGTAGCTCTATAATAACACGCAAGGGCGCTAAAAGTTGTTGCGGCGTGAGTGACCTCCAGGCCTCCGCCATCTCCACAACGTACATACAAGCTGCTGCAGATACCCTACTACAGATAGCCTTGGTAACTGCCGACGCACTTGTTATGCTGGTGCTTATGTGGAACACGTGCATGAGAGTAGATGATACTCAGCACAATGTGCATTACAGCCTTGTGTGACTACGTGACTAAGCTACCTACATTGATACGTCACTGCTCTGATCGGTGCCCATAAACCAAAACCTGATCGGTGCCCATAAACCAAAACCAATAGTTGTCCAAATAGAAAAGGCATTATTAATTTATTTATCGAGAATAAATTGATCTTAGTGCGCGTATCATGCTTCCTGAAGCTATAAGAAACATCTGTAGCAAATAACACGCAAGCCACAAATTTGGTGACTCCACCCTTTTAATATTATGTATCCCCAACTAGAGCAAGGAGCCAACCTGCCTGTCATCATGGCACCCAATCAATAAGCTACCGTGTCGATTCCTTCAAACTCAGAAGCTCAATCCCCCTTTTTTTAAAGCCAATTCGTTGTCTGTTTATTGCCCAAGTGCATCCTAGAAAAGCTGCGACTAGTACCCGTAATATTCTAGCTCGAAATAAAATGATGGAACGTTTTTCTTAGTATTATTTTTCTATGACCTGTAAGGAGCTCTATGATCTGCAAGAAAAATTGAAGATGTGTTCTTTAAATATTAACTTTTCAATACCCTTAACTGTCACCTAAATTGAAAGTTTGAGGCCATTTATAAAAATGTTTCTTTGAGTTACAGCAATGGTGTTAGCCGACAATATTTTAAACATTATATTGTAATAGGTTGCCAAGTTATGAAGCACTGGCTGATTTACCTTAGGATAAAAAAATCTCAAATATAGCAAACTGCAACTTTTAAAAAAATGTCACCCGTTCAGACATTTTCAAAAACAGTTTATTTCAGTCCACAGGCTTCAAACAATGATGCTTCACTCTTCATTATGTGCACATTTATTACAAAAAAGATAATCTTTGCAAAATTAATATTTGTGTTTTTATATCGTTGTTAACTTTCAAGAATGACAAGGAACGAAATCGGTCCCTCGGTACAGAATGAGTTCGATATTTTTTTCCTCCTAAACTATGCAGTTAAAGAAAAAATGAAGTCAACTTTCAGACTACTGGATAGTATATGCACGAAATATAAAATACTCAATCAAATCCAAAATATCAACATTCGGATCCGTGTCAATCTCTCGTGAAATTACCGAACATATTTCGCAGGCAGCCTTGGCATGAAACTTTGTTTTATAAATAATTATGCACGCCACAGTTACTTTCCTCATGCAGTAAAAGTTAATTCCTCCAAAGTAGAAGGGGACTGTAAAATTGTTCAAATTAAGCAGTGGTTGCATTGGCAACTAGGCGCTAGAATGAACAGACATCATGCCACACTGTGTAGTGAAAGCCCAGAGAAGCCACCTGTGGACATGTTTGTGGCAGGCAATTTCGTAAATTGAGTTCATGCACTAACAGCGAACAGAATTCATCGATCAGTCAGTGATACACCAGAAACAACCAGCCACTTGCATTCATGTGAGCCTTAATCCCAAAATATGCACGGTTTTTTGTGCTTCAAAGCGCATTCATTTGCGTGGCAGAGTTAAGGCAATCAAAATTTAAATTCTTTACTTCTTAGTTTATTTAGAACAATATTGAAATCGTCCGAGGGGACCAACTAAAACCCAGCACTGTCTGACTGGGCCATGCCACTCATACAGCAGTAGCAGCAAACAGACGACATTTGCAACCATAAAAGCATACATGGAAACCAATCACTACACTCGTGTTACACAGATCGCAAGGAATGAGTTATTTTGGGTGATCATTCTGGGCAGATCGCTGTGAGAAGAAAGGAAAGCCAGGGGTTTCCCAGTTCGAATCAACTGTTGTGGATACTGGCATATTCCAATTATCAGAACTTTTCCCCCTTAGGAATACACGGGTCTGTGCCAGGGCCAGGATGTCAGTTTGAATTATAGTAAATTCAAGTTGACTGACCTTTAATTAACGAGCTTTAGCTGAAAGCTCTCTACAGCTCACTGCAAGTATTCATAAATGTGCCATGCTTTTCACAGATGGTGGCTCCTTCCCTTCACTGGTGGATGAGGAGATGCCCTTCTACTATCGCACCTATTTCGTAGTGCCTGTGGTAGCCTCCTTCACAGTCATCATCACGGCGATTGTGATTGCCTGGGCATGCCTCAAGAGGGCCACTATTCTACAGAGTAAGTACTGATCATTCACTACAGGGCTGAAGCTATCAGTGAACATAGAATCGATGCTCGGATTGTGTGCCTTGCTCAAAGCCACAAAGACGCATTCAGAAATGAGCGCAATCAACACAATACTTTTCACAGTTTTGTGTTTTGAATTGCTTGCTCTTCTATCCTAGTAAGCAATAAGCGTGGAACCGAAACTTGTCTAACCCATGTTAAATGTCTCGCCCCAGATCAAACCAGTACCCCTAGCTTCAATGTCAGAATCATCATTTTGTCATTTATTGTCGCCCGAAAACCCTTGCAGGGCATTAAATAAGTGGAGAAAGAGGAGAGTAAAGGCACCAATAATATTTTGGTAATTATTATACAATGGTAAAGACAAAAGAGAAAAGAAACTACAGTATACATGTTCGCAGGCAGCACAACTGGTAGTACAACTGCCTTACATGTGATTGCAGTGGTTTTCTGCTTGACTGTGTCCTTGTTGTACAGTCAAACCCGGGTATATCGAACTCGCCAAAAAACGTTTATTAGTTCGATATATGGCATAATTCGATATAGGTATAGGTATAGGTTTAGATATAGGTTTAGCCCGGTATAGGTTTTGACACAAAGGCACTTAACAAACTAGAAGAAAAGTACTTTATTAATATGGTGGCTTACTTGTGTGCCCTACTGTGGAACAAAATAGTCCCGGATTTTCTTCTGTGTCAACGACTTCGCTGCCTGCGACAGCACGCACGCCTCCACGTTGTACAACGTGTCGGAGCAGCTGAGGCCGCAACCTTCCACGTTGAAGCAAAACCGCCAGATCAACGCAAGTGCACTAATCACTTCGGATGATGTAGGCAATGGGCCGTCGTCGATTTCCATATTGCTGTCGTTGGCTCGTGGTCGGCACAACGTCTGCAATGTAATCCTCATCCTGTAATTGGCCCATGATGGGGACATCATCGTCCGCACTGACGAACTCGTCAAATGTCGATCCGTTGATAGCACCCGGGAACTCTGCCAGCTCGTTCCAAACTTCGGCAGAAACACCTGTGGTGTCTTCAGTGCTGTCAGAATTTGGGGTGTCATCACCAGGCATGCGGAAGCCGGCATGCTTGAAGCAGTTCTGGATTGTCTCCTTCTTGACATCTGCCCACGATCTACTCAACATAGAAATAGTTCCGAGCAAGTCGATCTCAAGCTCCCTGCCGACACGAAGGTTCTGCAGCAGCCTCTCCACCAGGCGCTTCTGATAGCCAGCTTTCATAGCGCGTATAACGCCTTAATCCAGTGGTTTCAGTACAGACGTAGTGTTAGGGGGCAAAAACGCAGCTCGATGTTGCTGAAGGTCATACTGCAGTGGTGCGATAAACAATTGTCTACAAGCAGGCACACCTTGCGATTTTCGCCTACCAAATCATCATTGCACGACGATAGCCATCTGCTGAAAAGCTCCCCGGTCATCCACGCTTTTGAGTTTGCTCGGTAGGTAACTGGAAGTGACAGCGCATTTCAAAAACACCGCGGTGCCATGCTTTTCCCGATAACCAGAGGTCGAAGCTTTTTCGATCCGTCTAAATTAGCTGCCAACAGCACGGACACACGAGCTTTGTTTGCCTCGCGGCCGCTTGTCTTGTCGCCATAACACGCAAGTCTCTTGTTTGGCAACATTTGCCAAAATAGAGCGGTTTCATCCGCATTGAAGATATCTTGGGCTTTATATCTTGCTGGGATATCTCGCCAGTTTTCCTCGAGCCATTTTTCTACGCTGTCCAGGTCCGCCGCTCTGCTTTCACCTGTAACAGCTTTGCCAACAATGTCGTGCCGTTCTTTGAACCGCTGAAGCCAGTCTGAACTGCCTTGGAAATCATTCCTGCCAAGCAGAAAAGCAAGGTCCTCGGCTTTCTGTTCGATCATAGGGCCAGACACCAGGATGTTTCGCGACCGAACGTCCACAAACCACTTGTAAACGGTCGCTTGAACATCTTCGTACACAGCAGCGCGCACACGTCAAGCGCCACGGGCACCTGGCCTTTTGTCCAACTTGGCCCTGATGTCTGCCTTGTTCTTCAGGATAGTACTCAAGGTGCTCCTTGAAATTTTGTACGCGGCGGCGACGTCGGACTTCTTTTCACCGCGCTCAACCGGATTGATGATTTCGAGTTTCGCGGCAAACGGCAAATTTTGCCTCTTTGCGCAAGCCATGATGACAGCGCGCCAATACAGTTCACAGAGCACCAACAGGCAACACCACAGATTACGCTGAATCGGCAGCAGCAGGCACACAAGCATAAAGAAAGAAAAAATGGCGCTCACTTCTACCGTGCCTCGAAAAAAGCACGACGGCCTCTAATTGGCTGTAAGGGCTGCGAGCGGGCCAGGATCATTTCTTGGAGGGGGGTGTTCGCCCGCGCACAACCGGGTCTAACCAACTTTTTCTAGGGTGGCGCCGGCAGTTTTCCCCGCCACCGCGAGGGAAAGCAAACTTGCTGGGGCACTTTTGAGGCACATGGAGTTTGATATATCAGTTGTCGTTGCTATTTTCGTTCGATAAAACAGTAACTTTTGCTATATATTTTCAATGTAAGCTTACCGTGTTTAAGAATTGTTCGATATGCGGGATAACTTTATATAAACGGGTTTAATGTAGTCAGGCTTGACTGTACAAGTATGTTTTTGACCGTCTAATTGAAATTTCACGCCTTAACAATGATGCGCACTTGCTGGGAGATGCTGCCACCTCCTATGATTTAGGACAAACATTGGAAAATATTGCGAAGCTTTCTTACGGAGATAAACATGGCTGATTTCTAGAGTCAGCGCATCACGCACTTTTTGGCAACGCCGATGGGCAGCACGCTTTCGTAGTTTCGGCGACGGAGGCGTGTGACACTTGAATTTGATCTTCAACCGCCATATCTTGCAGGGGTAGTGAAAGTTGGTTTCCATCATTATTGGCAATGGTCTTAGCCTGTTTATCACGAGCACTCGCAAGGTACTCTCATTCCCCATGATTATGGAGTTCACTTGGCCCAAGGCAGCCACACGCAAGAACGTGTCGTGTGTGTTTGTCAGCACAACTCGTCCCTCCAAAAAGAGAACAGAGACTTTTGTCACGTGTGCAGACTGTGATAAGACACTGTGCAGGGACCCATGTTTCAAGAAATACCATGTTTGAAAACACTGTGTTATTGAACATTTAGAAGTTGTAATGCTGACACAAAAAACTGTTCCATTTTTTTTACACTTATTCTCGAACATCACGCAATTAGTACATTAAAAAACCGTCATAAAGTAACCTGACCATCAGGAAAAGCTTTTCTAGAAAAACTTTGGCACTGAAATGATTACAAAAGAGCAGTACAACTGCAGTAGAATAAGGGTCTCAAGGACGTGACTGCTGGGGCCTAAATTTTCTGGAATACCGTTCATTCACAATCCTCAGGTAGCATTTTCCATAGTTTTATACCAGTAGATTAGAAAAATTTGCTATAAGCTTTAAAGGTGCCATGCAAGCGTAGACTAAGGTTATTAAACAGGCAGTGAAAATTGCGGCTGGGTGAAGATAATAGAGTACTCCCGAGGTTCGGAAATTTGCAAATACAGTTTGTGGAAAAGGGGAGAGTGTGTAATTTTACGACAAAGTGCTAAGGCTAGGTATGCCGAGTTGTTAAGGACAAGGATACGCTGAAAACATGTGAACACTGCAAGTAAATGTTGCTTGTGGTCGTGTGATATCACATCGCTGGTTTGCGATGCTGCAATGTACCGAACTTAATATAGTACAGCATTGTTCCTGAAAGTTGGGCTCACCAATAACCTTGAAAAAAGGCTCTGTGCATACTAAAAGCAGTATCACGCCTGTCCTGCGCTTGTCAGGTTCAGTTTCCTGTGGCTTGATATGTAATTAATGCATCAGGTACTGTGAAAATTTGACTATGAAGGGGCATGGTCAGCATCTGACGGAAAGCTGAAGATTAACTAAAGAGTGGGCTTTTTAAGTACAGTGGCACAAGGCCATTTCCAATGCTAATGCTTTTCATTCTTGCTCACTGGTGAGTGTCACGACGTGGCCATCATTCTGACCAAAAGCCAAGCAGGGGTGTATAGCAAGTCATTCCTACAAAAGAATGACCCAAGACGATCATTGCAAAGCAAACAAATAAGCATACCGCAAAGAATAAAGAGAAGCTGGTTTTACAATTTTCACCAGTTCTCTCTCTCTCTTTCAAAAAAAAGGGAGATAGCATACAGTACGTATCAATGTCATGACAGCGATTTCTCATGAGGAAAGAAATATTTGCATAATACAGTCATGTCGAAGGGGCTAGAATCTTGCCGGAAGGAGCGAATACAAAATAAACAATTTTCTGTTGGGCAATCTCAGGCTTTGAAAGTTAAGCAATGATACTGGAGCACCCAACATATAGTCATCAAATTGTATTTCTCTGCCTAAGCTCTTCATTTTTGCATACACCAAGTGTTGCAATTGGCACCTGCAACATATAAAAAAAAATTTTTTTAAGTTTTTAGAAGATCAAATTCCAAGGAAAACAAAAATTTCTCGAAAAGAAAACGGCCCTGTGTGGTGAATATTTATGTTATGATAAGGCAAATTATGAACCATAGATTAATTACTGGTGGTAGGTATTGTAATGTGTTGCTGATGGTGAAGAAAGTGGCAGTCACTGTAGTAAAGACTAAACGCCTTATTGCCGAACCTATGCCCAGAGAATCAAGTAATGAGCAATGCGCGCTGTACACCGATAACGGCAATCAAAGTTGTTAGCAGGTCTTGAAGGTACTCAAAGAGAAAAACTATTTTTCACGTAAGAGTAAAGTACTACACAGTATTTTACAATCTTGAAAAATCACTCTGACCGTGACATCACACTTGGTAAGCAAGAAAACATGCGAAAAGAAAATGCGGGTGAAGACACCACCTTGAGATTCCTGCACCAAACACAGTGATGTCATACATTTTTAAAGCATCTACTTGTGGGTCCTACATAGCTTCCAGTTGGTAAAAATGAAGTACATTGTCACCTGTGGATGTCGTGGACCCATGGACCTGGCATACGAAGTTTCAGAAAATTTCACTGAGCTAGCGTTGTGAAAATATGAAAATTACATTTTGAAATCTTCACCATCTTGCATGGAGATTTGGATGGGAAATTTTCAAATGAAACTTCGACCTTGACTTTTTCCCCTAATAATGACTTTATGATAGTAAAACTTGTGGCATTAGAGTTCTTGGAGAGCAGTTTATCAATCTAAACCAAGTCGGCTTCCCTTTACTATCGTTAAGTAATCCAATCATCAGCTGAACACAAACTTTTATGGATAAGTGAGGGAACAGTGTTACCGCTGGTACTCGCATTGGCTCCAGAACCAACTCAGCTACTCATGTTGTGCCCACTATTTTACCAGAATAGTAGTCTGACACTACCAAAAAGCTTTCTGCATGTAGCAGCACGGCCGGCACCAAGCAGTGATAATGACTTTTGTTATTGAAATCCTATCTTGTTAAAATAAATAAGTGAATGTGACAATATTGCAATTGATGAACTAGAAAAAAGACGAGTTTGGGAGGCCTATTTTTTTGGAACAAGATCTGATATCGGTGCATGTTTGGAACTATTTGCTGTAAAAGCTGCAGCAAGCACGTGCGGTCATTACAGTCTACCGAGCTGAAGAACAAATATGACTGGAATATCCTTCTGTTTCGTAGCAATACTTTTGGAATGAATATTTAAATATTGCTGTATCTGTAAAAGTTTGTTTCACATTGCGAACTTGCCAGGTACCATTATTTATTTGCAATATGTGCGACAATGTGATTAAGTGGCGAGGTAATTACCGAGTTTCGATTGTTTCGCCACTATCAGTGCAACTCTTGTTGTTCATGCACTTGTGTTACTTTCTATAATTTACATTTGAAGGAAGTTTCTCTTGTTTTTTGTTTCCTTGAAGTAACAGTGTTCCAAATTTTTTTACGTGTTACGTTACAGACTTAGTGTATGTACATTATTAATTCCAAAGAACCTAGTTGTGCTCTCCTCTGTTCAAGAATATGCTGGCAGTTTCATTACACACACTCAGGCTGATAATAGCGAAACATTGCACGTAAATAGCAATCTCAGATGGGTGGCACCAAATTTACTGAATTGGTGAGATTGAGAACTTTGCAAAAATGAGATAGAAACGGCTGATGCGAAGGAGGGGTACCTAACAGGAGATCAGTGTTATATGTCTAGCATTTTACGTGGGCTTTATTAAAATAGGCTGAGGATAAGATAAAAGATTGAAATAGTTCTGCTTTTACTGTTGGACTACTCTTTTTGCTGGGAGCCAACATTTGGTGAGCAGTAAACACAAAACACACGAAAGTAAACACAGCTAACAGCATTGTCTTCAAGTTATCACACCAGCTTTCAATGAAAAAGGAGAGGGAAATCAAGGAGGAAAGGGATGTGCCGTATATTTATGGCTTCTGCTGGGCCTATATAAATTTCTTTTTTCTTCTTGGTAATAATGGCTTAGGTTTATATCTACCAAAACCAAGGCACTGATGCACAGGCTTCAGCAACTTTAAATGAGCCAGCATCACAAAAATAATATGCTTTGAAAACTGCGACTAGACACTGAGGTAATCATGACGTTATAGCACAAAATTTAAAAATTTAAGGGGAGAAGGTACTCGAAGACACTTTTTTTTAATATTCACCCTAGAGCAATGAAACTTGAGCTGTTTATGGAACTTTTTTATGCTGATTTCAAATATATAATTAGTTTTCTTGCAAGTTGCATACTTTTAGCTCTGCAATATGACAAAGTGAGAATCTTAACCTTTTTGCCCCTCCCCGCTCTTTTCATCCCTAAACGTTCGCAATTTTTTACCATTCATAGTGCATAATGTTTCAATCCAACCACGTGATATCCACGTGTTTCAATTCCAGGTGTTTCAATCCAACCACGTGTTTCAATCGAACGCAATCCAACCACGTGATAAACCAGTTGCGATGCTCGAAAAACGCACAGAAGCGTACTTCTTTTTATTACTTCTTGCGCTGCATCAGTGAGGGAAACTGTTGTTATTTGAAGAATGAGGCTCGACTCTTCGGCTCATGCGATCAACAATGGCGAGCGGTGGAGCATTATCGGCGGCCAGGTGCTCGAAGGCTGCCCACTTTAGACCTTTTAACAGGAACTTGTTCTCTTTAGATGCAATTTTAAAGCATTTTCAGTGAAGTCTCGACCTGTATTTTTTTTTTTCATAACAGTAGAGGTACTAACATTATCAAAACAGCAGAAAATAAAATATTTGTAATTTTGAAGAAAACTCGCGTTTTTCGACTCTCATCTCCCCTTAAGCATTGGCCTTCATTTCGGTTTCACGTGACGAGCACAGGAATGTTAAATTATTGACAATTCGGTTCAGATGCAACAGTTCACGAGTATAAGCTGGTTTATTGTTCTTTTATTAGAGGTTTATCAAAAGCGCTGTTTTGTGTTGCATACGAAAATTGACAGTGCAAGTTTTCTCCGTGAAACTATACTTTCGCTGCATCTTCTTTTTTTTTTTTTCTACAAGCATATAAGTCATGTTATTTCTTCAGAACTATATAATAATACCGGGTATATTGTCAAAACCATCACATGATTATGAAGAATGTTGTAGTGGAGGGCCCCAGATTATTAGATCTCCTGGATTCTTTCATGTGCACTGACTTGACACAGTAACACAGGCCTCTAGCAATACAACCGCTGCATCTGCATCTTTCTGGGTCAGCAGCTGAGCACCATAACCACTATGCCACCCTAAAGTTTGTCGGGATTTGACCCCTAAGGTTCTTAATGTTCAGCTAAATCTAAGTACACGGCCCCCTCTAGCACTCTCCCTGAATCAATATATGGCCGCTGCAGCCAGGATTCCATTCTGCAACTTTCAGGTCAGCAGTCGAGCACACTAGATTGCCACAGCACATCACTGTGCCGCCACGACGGCCTATGTTGATTCTTCAGAAGTGAAGCCAGTGGTAGTAAACTCAATGCAGCCATTGCTTCCACAGGTACACCCCTTGTCAGCCAGTACGCCCGCAATTCCTACATGAGGACAATGGACCCGAGGAACAGCCAGGGCCTGGAGGAAGCCTACGACGTGCCATGGAACGGACCAGCCACTAGAAACACCATGGTACGGTAGGGTGTCCCTTTTCTCTCTCTCACCACATCATTGCCTCACATAGCTCGCATCCACAAGCATTTCACCGACGCTGCCTGGGCAGTTGCTTCCGGGCAATGCATGACGAGCATGACGCCGCTGCTTTGCACCCTGCAACCGGCGACAGCTTTCACAGCACCCTCGAGGACTGCCAACAGGGAGCAAGGGCAAGGACCTCGTTTTCCATCACTAGATTGCTTCTTTCTTGCCTGTTCTTTCACTCCAAACACGTTTGCTGCTCTATGAATGCCCAACGAATGCCACACTCCAAGCACTGCAGGAGATTCTAGTCTAAGAGTGCATTTCTGCACACTTTACATGTTTTAAATTTCACGGGCATTGTTAAATGGGTGCCTGCTTACTTTTTTGTGGCCATTCAGTTTCAGAAATAAATTAAGGTTTGGGGCTTCAGCATGAGAGGGGAAAGTGCTGGTAAGCCTCAGTGCATAATCAATGACTTGAAGGGACCCTGCAACATTTTTTGAACATCGTTGCAAAATGCTCTCAATGTGTAGTTAAAATTTCTCTTATCATACGAGCCAAATATTATTGCACTGCACACAGGGAATTCGAAGTTTCACGCATAACACAGTTGCAAAATCACTTGCTTTCTTTTTGGTAATAATGTCTTTCAACTGTGCAGATGGTCGGAGCAAGCATGTGTGACAGGTTATTAGCGTACTTTATTAACTGTGTGCTAGCAGATGGTTTCATTGGCCATGAGCCGCATCGCATAGGTACTGCGACTGTCCATGGGGCACCACCATGTGTCCGCAACATGCACATCAGAACCAAAACTGCCAGGCATTCACAGTCAAAAATGAAAGAACCAAAAATATTCAAGAAAACGATGCTCGATGATGTAACTATCTGCCGACGCATCGACCCTAGTGCACTCGCTTTTTTGTCAAACTAGCAGCTCGAAGTAATCAAATTATAAAGAATGTGCTCATTTTGTGCAATAACTCTGTCTATACTCAACATACAAAAAACATTTTGTGGCTGGAGGTTCAAGAAGCAACAGACTCAAATAGCAAGAAGCAGTTCTGTGATAACTTGGAAAATGCCACGTGGGCGCTTTTATACAGCAGCTTTTTACCAAACACTCTTAGTGTCATTCCTGGAATGCTAGCTGCTATGTAGTGACATGTCGCAGAAAGTGGTTGTGTGCAACCAAGTATATCAAATTGCAGCCTGTCTCTCTGGTTAGCTTAGTAACATTCTCAGGTGCCACTATTGACAACTAGCAGTGTTAAAAGACAAATGAGCAAGGCGTAGAGAGTGTCAAAACATAGTAGAATATCAATCACGCGTGACCACTTTCTCCTGATAGCAACATCACAATATTGTCACATTGCAACGGTGAGGAAGTCGGCATTCCAGGCATAAATCTTCATTGCACAAATCCATCCCAGCAAAACAAGTGACACTCACAATGGAAATATAGCTGCAAGCCAGTGGTCGATAACCTGTCCCTTTGTTAAATACAGAGGCTTTTGTATGAGCGGCATTGCACATTCCATGGTTATCGCTGTTGCTCACATAATCGTACCTGCCCATCTAGCAACTTCTGCAATCGGGAGACTTGCCACAGAGGTGGGCGTGGGGACCGGTCAGGAAAATTGTCGTTATCTCGAAGGGTCCCTTGAACATTTTTTGAACTTAAAACCAAATTCATGTTTAGCTCGGATGGTCACTTCAAAGGGGCCTTGCAACACTCTGGACATACTCAGAATTCACTACATATCAGCAGTTGGGGCACTTGTGAACATGTGAAGCATAGGCGTGCACACGGGGCAGGGCAGGAAGGGGCGAGATTGGCATGATAGAAAGAGGGGGTGCTGCAACGAACCTTCATCATCTACCCCTGAAGGGAAACTTGCGCACACTTTTACTGTGAGGCACACAGACCACTGCACCCGTGCATGGAATTCCCGCTTTCATTTCATAGACAGCCAAAAATGGCTCGCACTCCTCTTGGCAAACGGAAATAGACACGGCAAACCACTAATCTCTTGATCACGAATGCATCCTCAGTAAAGTTTATGTTGGTAGTTTTTAATTCAACAAACAACAAATACAAATTTATCGGAATTCAGATACACCGAAGTAAGCATTTTAGTACATCCCATCTGAATCAAAGGTCGTTTTGCTTTTTTTGGGGGGGTTTCTTCTCGTGTTAATACGAGGTGATACGGGGCTCAGTAAAGCTTGTGCTATTTTCAATTTTACCGGTCAGAGCGGGTCGCTTGTCTCACAATGCACCTACCACCACAGCACTTGTCGATATTCACATCACCAGTTCCGAATCCGCCGGCAAGCTGGCAAGTGCATGCTTTCTCTTTTACGTGCCTTGCAAGCTATACAGCTTGGCCGACACCGCTTGGTGCTTCACTAACTAAAACTGCTTCAAAATGATGTGCTGTCTGGGTTTCGCTTCTATCCACCAGTCAACCTGACAAAGTACAGCGCCGGTGAGCACCCAGTACTTCTTGCTGAGCTTGGCCATCCTTACAATAGCTACAGCACGGTAGCACCACAAGTGCTGGCATGCTGCACGTTAGGCACAGGCAAAAAGGGGTGCAACAGCAGTGGTCTCATAATCACACGTAATTGTACTGACACTGTAGATCTTGCAATTTAAATTGGGTTAAGACAGTTTATTGGGAGATTCATAGATCGTACTAATCAGGAAAAGAGGCAATAAATTAGGAGTCTCTCAACCAAATCGGAAAAGTTGGCAAGTGTGAATTCAGTATGTGGCTTTTCGTATTGCACGGGCAACACACGAGATTTATTGACAATACTGGGAAATGTTGCAAGACATTCAGCCATGGCTTGCACAGAGTGATAATGTATAAGGGCTTTGGACTGTGAAAGTTATCACATTGAAATAGAAAAAGCAGGTACGTGGGCCAGTATATAGCATAACATCCACAAATAAAGCCAATTTGTGGTTGTAAAAGTGCTGTTATGATCAATAATAAAGGGTGGTTTGAGGCTCATCAGCATTTTTTTCCATGCTTTTGAGACCCAAAACCTACACTTAGCATGAAAAAAAGAAGTACTGAGAAGTTTGTGTAAGTAGTGTAAGTGTAAATGTAGCTTGCACAAGAGATGACCATCCTGACATTATTTGTGCCACTTTACAAATGCAAATTTTCTTAGTTTGGCATATTATTATTACAACTTTAAAAAAATATGAACCCAGTTGTGAGTCAGTGCCTATCTATTCACATACTTGTGTTCATCCTTAAGGCAAGCTGCAGCTTGAAGAGGCCCTGAACCACCTACAAGCTCAATGAGAAAACTCATTCCGCACATAGGAGACGCTAGTGCTATAAATGCCTCGACCAAAATTTTGTAGTTATACAGGGTATGTGGAGTGCCAAACCTGGCCACTTTCTAAACACCTTTCTATCAAACATGGGCCTGCTTATTACAGCAGTGGGATGGTCACTAGAACAGTAATGACATTTCGCAGATTCGCATGGAAGGCTGCCATTAGCTGATCCTTCAGATGAAGCAGACAGGACGTTTTGATCACTGTGGTTTTCCCACAATTACTGTTTATCCTAAATGATGAAGTTAACCATAAAGAGTACAGGCTGTGTAATCAAACCTGTCTTTCAAATTCTGATAGAAACCAGCGGCCATGTAATCACCCAGCAATGACAATCCATAGGAAATGAGATGTTAGCAATGCCCGTGCTTACCTTTGGGGAAGCCATGCTCGCTTCTGAGGAGCTATGTCCCCGAAAATG
The DNA here is from genome assembly GCA_013436015.1 of Rhipicephalus annulatus. Taxonomy (NCBI): domain Eukaryota; kingdom Metazoa; phylum Arthropoda; class Arachnida; order Ixodida; family Ixodidae; genus Rhipicephalus; species Rhipicephalus annulatus. The sequence goes on along the minus strand of WOVY01003701.1, from coordinate 159,128 downwards.
GCAGCATGGCTCAGTGCCACAGGAAAGCGAGTTGGAAAATAAAACATTACAAATGAGAAGAAATGCAACCATTTAAACCTACGTGCGGCACGGATGTCCCTACATGTACGACCTGCTTTGATTATCGGCAGCACCTCGCTTCTCTGGGAAAAGATGATGCTGAGGAGATCTAGGAAAGGTAAACATTGTGCTCACAATTGTAGACATTGGCAAACATTGTGCACACAAGTGTTTCTAAGACTACAAAGATGATCGGGACCCCTCTAACAAACATCATACACTAGGCCAGCTTTCAGTTGTATTACTTTCATAGGCACAGTTCTCCCAGCTTGACATGGCATGGTTCTTTCAATGCACATCTCACTGAACATCATAACATGAATTGATGACTTCGGAATCTCACATTTTCCATGGACAGTGCACTTTTCAAAATTCCATCAGTGTGTGAACCATATCGGAGGCTTTCATTGGCTAACACAGTTCAAACAGTGAATAACTGAAGTTCATCCATAATACACTAATATTTTATGATTGCAAGTGCAAATTAAACAGTGCAGTGACTGCCACTTCACCCTAACCCACCCGTAGCTGGTGTTTCAATGCTAGGATTAAGTAATATGCTGGGCTTTCTTGCTAAGGTAGCAGCAAACATGTTCTTCATGTTTACTTGCCACGTGCAAATCTCTTGAAAGTATGTCAGGATATAAATTCAATTCATGATAGCCTCTCAAACATATATGCTGTCACACTAGTCTCCCTAGATTGACCCCTCCGAGGAAACCTGCTTGTATTTTCCAGCTGCTTAAGTGCATGAAGTAAGATGCATCTGATCTAGTCGGTGTTTAGAGTTGTAGATTTAAAATAATTTTAAAAACATCTCTGGCTTACCACTGTTTGGTATTGCTCAAATTTCACAGCTAGCTCACATTTCACGGTCCTGACCAAGTATTTGTGGGACAATTCGTATGAATAGTTGCACGGTTTGTCAAAAAAAAAAGCAAGAAAAAAATTATAGGAGCCTTTTTGTGCAACTCTCGCGATGCTGACACAGGCACTTGTTTATGTCTTTACCTGGCGCGAATTGTTCACTGGCTAACAAGCTTTACGAAGCTCTCGGCTGGCACAATTATATGCGCCTATATGTGCCAGAACCTTCTAGGAAGTAATTGCTGATGCTAAATGGGCTGTATATGTGACACAAATATCAGTGCACATTCCAGAGCTTGCACAAGCTCAAATTTATGATGACGCATTTTAAATAAAGGGCCAAGGCATTCCATACAGGGATGAGATTTTCTATAATCGATATCTACGCTTTCCACTATATCTCTACTGTTAGTGTGTTTGGTTCTTCTAGCTTGTTTATTACCTTACACCTTCGGTTACCGTGTTCTTTGCCGTCACAACACTGCCATGATGCCCACATTGTTGAAGCCAGTGTGTAATTGAAACCAATCTGGACGCTATACATTTGAATGTTGCCAAGAGATATTATAGCTCTGCCATATGAGTGAGCACTAATTAAGGCACTTACAAAACATATTTACGCTGATTTCTTGACAAACTAAACAAAGTGGGGTTGCCTGCATTACTGTGAATGATCAGGACACCGAAATGTGACATGTGATCATGCTGAGAAAATGGAGTAAAATCGAAGCAGGCTTAGAAGAAGTTTTTGTGAAGAATGTTCTTTCCATAGCAATGCCACTATAGAGTTGAAGCTCTGCACATCCACAGCAGTACAATTAGACTGCTTCTCTGCTGATGGCCCGTGTGCTTTCGTTATAGACTACCCAAGTTAGTGCTTTGCTTTCACTCACACTTTTATCATGTGTGCTTGTTTAACTATCACTGATAAGAATGTTAAGCAAGCGATTTATAGCACAAACAAACATGACATAGAAAATACAAGGATACCGAAGCATAACCCAAGATCTTGTCAAGATCAGGGACACAGGATATTATTTAAGGAAGGGAATGTGTGGTGAATCAAGGAGGGCTGTTCTATCTACAGTTTTATGTGTGTGTATATTATATCTATCATAAATTGAGTGTAAGAAAATTTCATCAAGAAGTGAGGTTGAAAACACCCTCTCCCTTCTCTCCCCTCTGTTATGATTGTGCCAGTGATCCAGGCTTACTGATGAAAAAGAAAAAAAAAAGGTTTTTTTTTTTCTCTCCACTACCTTTGTTTATAACTATGTGGTGAAATTTCAAATACTTTGTTATTTGGTACTAATAATGGTACCCTCCTGACAAAGGACATATAAGTAACCTAGTTTTTGAATGAATACTACTGGCAATCTTGAATAGTATATAATTCACTTCAGCATTCTTTGGGAAACGGCCATATTTCATTCCTGCCTCACAAGTGACACTCATTTTCAAGTTTTACACGCATTTGCTACAACTCTACTTTGAGCACGGCAGTGTGATTTTGTGCATAGAGATGTGCAACACAACTCATTTTCATGCAATTTTACATCGTCTAGAACTAAATATCCTCAAGTACATTATGTGACGATTTCAATAGGAATAAACGTACTAACCTCACGAACCGCACTATAACACTACCATATGGTAAAAAAAAATTTTTTTATAATCACATGTCTACGCTGTGGCAGCTTCCCAGCAAACTGTAACACTGCACTATATTGCTAACACTGTCACCCTATGTGAATACTGGATAACACAAGAGATAATTTAGGTGTGCAGGCCCTAGACGCTTGTGATAGGTATTGTGCAGGTTATTTATTGGTGAGCGTTTGTTAAAGTTGGTTGAAACTGAGAATGCAAACTACTACACAAATTCTAACTGTGTTTTATTTTGCCGCTCTGTCTCTTCCAGAGAAAAGAAGGAACCTACACCCGCCTGAAGAACAACCGGCAGCAGAACCTTGTGTGAGGCATTAACTATTCCTGCTAGTCATGTGTACCACTAGACTTTCTGTTGTTCAGCTCAAGTAGTACTAGCAAATGCATTTTTTTGTTTTACCTATGTTGTATCACAGCTAGGCACAGCTTAGTGTATGGGCATTCCAAGACTGCTGGGCATTACTTATGCGTTATGCCTCACTACAATTTGGCTGTATCTGAATCTCCAATTGCTGTAATGAGGAAAATATACTTTCTTAGATTTTCTTCAGTGAAGCTAAATTCATACAGTGGGATGAATTGCCGAGTCATTCTGCAGATGACCGTAACAGGGCATTGCTGCAAGAATCACGTTGCTAGCAGCTCTCCGGTGGAGCTTTTCAGCATGATTTGGTAATGTTGCACGACGTTGCTTCATATCTGTTGGCTGAACCAGCGATACATCCTGCTGTGAAAGCCTTGCTTTGTGAGGCAAGCATTCGCAAATGCCCATTTCTTAGCTGGCGCAAGTCCCGATATTAAAGTGCTGCAAGAGTAGCCCAGCAGTCCACCTAAAAGGCCTGTCAGCTGTGTTACAAATACTCAACGTTTTATCACTTGCTCCGCTACAGCAAACCTACTTAGCGTGCCAGTCAGTAATTGTAGATGACGTGTTTGGGAATAGCTCTCAGGAATGTCACTCCTAGTTTAATGGTCATTTACACGTCTGCAAGTGAAGGTTTGATGGGGAGATCCCGAACAAGTGCTCCCCCAGCCCTTCTTCAATTTAAGATAACGAGACAAGATTTGGAAAGAGGAGGTGGGCCTGCCTCGTCATGGACCAAAATTCAAGATGGTGATGAAAGAGCCACAAAGAAATTGTTCTTATGAGGTGCTCTATTACACATGCACTAGGTGTTTTTACTGAACTGGGAAGAATCCTGGTATGAAATTTCATGTTATGACAAGGAGGGAAAGACGCTCTTCAAATGTGTGACAATTTGCCACAACTAGGAATGCACCCCCAAGTTCCTGCGAACTACCGCTGCAGGATTATTTAGCGGAGAACAGGTTGAAAAGACATAGAGGAGCGCGCTTGCTTGCTCCCCATTAGTCCATATTTCGAATCTCCCAAAAAAGGAAAGGGGGTGCTTTCTCAGGATCTTATGTTATGTCTAAACCCTCAGCAGTACGTTACCATAGTGTGCATGCTAGCATTCAACACACATTACTGCACTTATGTGCTCTGTAGCTGAAAAGATGTCTTTTAATATCAGTCTCTCACAATCTCCATAAGAAAGTGTCAGTTCCAAGACAGGACTACTAGGCTTTCTCTACCAATAAACATTCTGTACCCTCATGTAACATTCGGCACCAACGCCGTTATACATTTTAAATGTTTACACTAATGTACACCCTCATGTTTGCAGCTCTAATTGCGGTAACTCGTGTCAGAAAGTCCTGTAGGAAATTCAAGGCAGCAGTGATACCATGTAAATAAGACAGCCTTTGGCAGCTTACTCCTGAGATATTTCAGGAGGCATTTTCGTACAACAGTGAGTAACTGAGCATTTCTGTATCTTGCACCTTCGTATTATCATATACTGTGGTGTGACTGTGATGCATATGAGAACAGTTTTATTTGTAAAGAAAAATGTTTTTGTGTTGTGTGCACGTAAGTCATGTTTATGTGTGTGTTGTTAGCCATTGTCACTTTATATGCTCTCAATAAACAAAGTGGAAATCTCCATACTGTCTACAGTCATTCGTTTTGTGGTGCTACATTCAAAGCCTTGTTGTCTTCATAAAAGCCAGAGTGAAATGGCACCATGAGTTTTTGAAGTATTCTAACATGACATGAGATACCGAGTAACGTGGTGGGAACATTGTGAGGCTCTGAATGCTCCCACTAGGTAATCGCAAAGTATTTTGTGACAATGAGCGATGATCAACAATGAGCGACGATCAAGAGAGGTGGAGCAAATAGGAATGAACATTATTTAGAGCATAAGCACAAAGCTTAGACACATAGTTTCAAACAACTTCACAAACTCAACACTCATAGGACAGAATCGCCCAAGTTTTCAAAGAAATCGGTGAACAGGGAATGACGCTGAAGCAGGCATTCTGACAAGCCAACTGTCTATGTCAAGGCAGGTCTTCTCGTTTGGCACTTTGGCTCCAGTGACATTACCTGCTCAATGATTTTTCATGACTTTGGCCACCGTGTTGCTCTGAAATTCTGTGAAGCTTTCATGGCGATGTGCAAGATTTCTGTAAACTTTTTTCTATCAGGCTAAATCTGCACATCTTCTTATGTATTAAAGAAACAGCATAAGAAACAGCAGGACAGAGAAATTAAGAAGCACAAATCACTTCTTCTGTACGTCCTGTTCTTGTTTTTGCACTATTCCCTGAAGTACACATAACCAACAAGCCAAGCTTCTGGAACCCATTTACATTTGTAAACATCTGCCCATGCAGAAGTAGGCATAACCATAATTTAGCCCAGCTGGTCATTGATTAACACAAACAAGCCACTAGCCATACTAGTAATTATACTGAAATGACAGCTATATCACCTGTGCTGCAAGCAATACCCTCTTAAACTTGCTATGAGGGACACTGACAAGCAATGCTCTCTGTCAAGCTCAGATGCAGTATGAAAGCTAGTATGCTAAGCCAGCAATGAAGCTGAAAGACTACTGCCTCAAAATAAAGTCAACTGCTAAATCCACAAGAAGAGTGTCATTAGTTCTTAGCACAGTTCCTTGGGAACTTTCAACATGACATGACAGCACACTCTGATTATGAATTCTGGAAACAAACGATGTGTGTCTGGGAACACGAGTTTAACATCGGGTGCTGAAAACAGCCGTGATTTCTTTTTGCATGTTGGCTCGTTGACCAAAAGGTTCAGGAGTAGGTGAATTAAATGTGTGGGAAAATGAAAATGTTATAGTCGGGCAATAGTTTGTATGTCGCCCCGCCGTGGTGGTCTAGTGGCTAAGGCACTCAACTGCTGACCCGCAGGTTGCGGGATCAAATCCCGGCTGCGGCGGCTGCATTTCCGATGGAGGCAGAAATGTTGTATGCCCGTGTGCTCAGATTTGTGTGCACGTTAAAGAACCCCAGGTGATCGAAATTTCCGGAGCCCTCCACTACAGCGTCTCTCATAATCATATGGTGGTTTTGGGAGGTTAAACCCCACAAATCAATCAATAGTTTGTATGTCACACGTGCATTGTGTCTCATAAGCTTGTATGATCACACGGGATTTTACAATACATGTGTGCATGTGAGATAATCAATTTGGTTGCTCATATGACTTTGGCACAGCCAGGTGAATTCAATCCTTCTCTGCCCTACTTCTAAATATTTAAGAGTTCGCTCGCGTGAACTACTTTACCATACTGCATATACTACGCATTTGGACACACCGCAGCGTTTTCCAGAAAAAATTGAGATTCCCAGTATCAATTTGTTGCCGCTACTACCACTCATTGGCGAGTGGTAGTCAGTGCAAGTGGCAGTCAGTGGCAGTCAGTGCAAGGGCAAATTCCACGAATGCAACATTAATACTCATTTTTGTCAAACTATCACCTCATTGTGTCCCTGTCCCATGTGAACAGCTGTTGTTTTTCATTATGGCACCTTATAAAAAAATGAGCGAGCTGACAACACTACAGTACTGGACTGCAACCTAAAGACAGAGGCAAACAAAACTGACGTAGGCTCTTTTACGGGAGGCTGTCCTTACTCTCTGGATAACACACAGTGAATGTCATAAATCAATGCTCGACTGCCGCCTACTCGGTGAGCAGAATCTAGCGGAGGAGAAAGCAGTGAATCCGCCTGAAGATCTTTTTTATCATATTCTTTCAATATTTTTGCACGACATCCATACACTAGGTATTTATTTTGAATACCTTCAGTGGCATGAGGAAGCGGCAGATTAAACAAACAAAACAGTGCAAGTAGTGACAAAGCTACAGTGCTACTGCTTAACACGTTCATCTATAACAGCGCCAAACGACGTTTTAAGCTTTCGGAAGTTTCGGATTAGTTTGATAGCTTTTCATTTTATTTTCATTTTCTATCAGTCATGCTGTAAAGCATTTTCCTCATCGGATAACGCGTAAATGTCACCAGCGCCGACTACTATGAGGTGCTTAGGTGAAATGATTTTCTATTTTAATAGAACGAAGACGTAACAACTTATTGCTGACATTCGCAAAGTCATCATTGCAAGCTGAGTGGGTCCTCGCGTACAGAAAACTACACCAGGCACGAAAAAAAATCGCCTTAAGTAAGACGCAATAAATCCGCTTAATCAGCACAATTGTACCGCATATAGCACCATTACGCAAGACAGGGCGGGACCCAAACGCCTCATAACGCTGCTTGTGTTTTCACGGTGCGTACTGCTTGTTTCTAGCGGAGGAACGAAATTCAGCCACTCAGTTGTATACTTACTGCGAAAAAGAACGAAACCGATCGAACTATTATTACGAAGACAGTGCGCGGATCAAACGCAACCAACCAACCCAACCACGAAGAAGAAGCAACCTTTGAAACTCCCGCCCTTCAGGCATAGGGGGACGAGTTGCAAACGAATCTTAAACCACCCGCACCGCGATTTCAAGCTGGCCCCGGCGTTATCCACGAAGGAACTGCTGCAGGTTAGACGAAGAGCTCACTGTAACCGGTTATAGTTCACAACCATTCGAATAACTGGGCGGAATGAAGCAGTGCATTTCGACGCCTCCGCCAGAGCCGCGCGACCGTTGAAACGGTTTCGTGTTCCCGTTCGCACACGCAGCCGCGGCAGTGGAAACGATAAGACAGCGACGCTTACCTCAGCGGATATCCGTGATGCACGTTCGCTGAAGTGATCCGGCTCATCGAAGCGACCAAGCACACCAAAGTAGTCGATACGCGCACTGAAACACACAGAAAACGCAGCCTCTCCACTGGCACCCATCCCCGCATCCGAAAATACAAACGCACGCACGGACACCAACGGCCGTCGCGCACATTGTTGCTATACGAGCGCGCTCTCCTTCGGCTACGCGCGCAGCAGACGAGCGCTAGACAGCGGTGCTAACGTATTATGCGTGTCTATTTGTTGAGCAGTCACTGTACGGAGTCTCAGAACGAAACTAGAACAGTGAAATTTTGTTGACTAGATGAGGATATAAAACTGAGCGTGTTGAAAGAAAGGTAAAAAAAAATTAAAAGTCATATACTGATCGTGTACCACTAACGGCCCGGAGGTCGTGCGGGAGGATGCCGTTGTTTATGCGGCTTGAAGCTTGTAAAAAGATGCAACCGTGGGCTGCCTGACATGTATACAATTGTTAAAGAGGTTATCGAAGCCGCACCTTCAAATCTGGAGGCAGGTTTTCGTCACACATGCCAGGCCTGCAGACATGCAGAACCCTTGCCCGCTTTCTCGCGCCAAGTGCACCGCACACTATGACAGCTCTTTAGGTCGTATGAAATTATGTATACTTTGATATTTGCGACTACATGAAATCGCGCGTGCAGTAAAAGGGGCTGCGTATCTTGCCGGCGATGCCACAATCTTTCTCGGGCTGCGCAAATATACAACTGAAAAATCGCCTTTGCCAAGGCGGCGGATATCACACCTACGTAAATCCAAAATATCCCAAGATATGCTGACGATGAAAGCTTTTCTATTTGTTAGTGAGAATACTAGTGTCCTTTTTTTTACTTTTTCTTTCCACTGAAACGTGAGACTAGTCAAATTCGTTCGGTGAAGCGATCGATCATTAATGCGAAATGAACTCGCAAGCACTTAGCAATGACTCAAGATTTTGTGCATGCTTCTCCGCGTTTTACGTTTCATCGAATTAATCTGTTATCACTCTTGCCGTGACTCATGCCGACCGCTTTCTGCATTTTTTTTTACTTTAAAACAATGACTTGTTAAGTCGCTTCTGAGCACAGTTGACAGACGAAAACTTCCCCATCTAGAGATGTACGTGCTGATTACAAAATACCGCAGCTACACGTTTCCAATGAAATGTTACTGCACCACTGACGGTAGATGACATATGTATGGGTCATTATTTATTTAACGCTACTTTTTTAAAATAACAAATTTCGCAGTCACTCTAAGCAATAGGCGGTAAAACATTTTTTTTTGAAACCTTCGTTCAAGCTTGCCTCTACCTCTGGTAAACTTGAAAAATTGTGGCACAAAGCCATCTGCGTAAGCGGCGAGATAAATTGAGCACACGTGCATGCCCTCGCCCTAAACAAGCGTATGTTGTCGTGGGTGCAAAACCCTGTAAAATGCCCCGGGCTGTTTTTGTTTTGTTTTTTTCACGCGATAGATTCTGTGAGCTGCGCAGAAAAAAAAATATCGACATTTGAGAGTAGCCAATATGACTTTATTACCATAAATAGAATGACACATAAAAATGCCTTCGTTTTTTTTTTCAAATATACAGACTTCTGCAGGTTAGAAGAGTCTGAATTTACTTCGAATTACATGCCACGCGTGTAACGCGAATTTTCCGCATGCCAGCAGCGTTACCTCGACGGTAGCTCGGTTTCGTCGCTGTGGGGCAGAGAAGCGAGGTAACTGTTTCGTAACTGTGGCGCGAACAATGAGAATGCAGCACAATGGCCGAGCATACTACGTCACAGGCGAACGACTGTACTTACACAATTGCGAGTCTTCCGGTAATGCGTGATCCAACCCTTTCCGCACAAAAGTCTCATCCGGCAGTCGTGGCCGAGTGGTTAAGGCGATGGACTAGAAATCCATTGGGGTCTCCCCGCACAGGTTCGAATCCTGTCGACTGCGAATCATTTTTTAGCTGCTCTTTGTTTTTTTTTTTACAGATGAATTTTTGAACTTGCGGCATTGCTACTGTGGAATGCTGCGAGGTGGATAAAAATGAATACACAAGTTGTATTCGAGCAAAAAATATGTTTGTTGCTAGAACGTAAAAGCAAAGCGAAAAAAAATAATAAAAACAGGCTACAGTGTTACTGCGGTTTAGTGCTAAAAAAAATTCGACGAAATAGAAGATCAGAAAAGCATCTGTTGGGAGGATGAGTGTCGCTTTGTATTGAAGAAGCCGGTATCGCGCCCACCCGTCAGCTTTCAAGCTGACGGAAAGGTCATTGTATGTGATGAAAAAGAAAGCAAGCGTAAGGCTTTTAGAAGAAAGGCCACCATGATGGTCGTCACAAGAGGCTAAATCTAGCAATAAACAAAAGAGCTTGCCTAGAGCTATGCCCTCATTCAACCTATCTTGATAAATAAACACCTCAGGAAAATCTAAGAGGGCTTTCTTAATCGGCTGTGAATTACATCATGGCAAAACAGTGTTCAATGGTTGCCAAATTAGTTTTGGTTAGGCAGGGTTCATTCCAACGGGCAGTCGTGGCCGAGTGGTTAAGGCGATGGACTCGAAATCCATTGGGGTTTCCCCGCACAGGTTCGAATCCTGTCGGCTGCGTAAACTTTTTTTTAAATTTTCCCTACTTTGCGAAACATCAAGAATCACCAGTTGTCAGAATTGCAACTGTAGTCATACAGGTGCCAAATGTGTGCGCCTGCGCTTCAGGATTTGCGGTTCCTTTCTAGTTCCTCACCTCTCTATCTTAATCTGCTGTGAATTACATCATGGCAAAACAGTGTTCAATGGTTGCCAAATTAGTTTTGGTTAGGCAGGATTCCTTCCAACGGGCAGTCGTGGCCGAGTGGTTAAGGCGATGGACTCGAAATCCATTGGGGTTTCCCCGCACAGGTTCGAATCCTGTCGGCTGCGTAAACTTTTTTTAATTTTTCCGTCTTTGCGAAACATCAAGAATCACCAGTGTTCGAAATTGCAACTGTAGTCATACAGGTGCCAAATGGATGCGCCTGCGCTTCAGGATTTGCGGTTCCTTTCTAGTTCCTCACCTCTCTATCTTAATCTGCTGTAAATTACATCATGGCAAAACAGTGTTCAATGGTTGCCAAATTAGTTTTGGTTAGGCAGGATTCCTTCCAGCGGGCAGTCGTGGCCGAGTGGTTCAGGCGATGGACTCGAAATCCATTGGGGTTTCCCCTCACAGGTTCGAATCCTGTCGGCTGCGTAAACTTTTTTTAATTTTTCCGTCTTTGCGAAACATCAAGAATCACCAGTGTTCGAAATTGCAACTGTAGTCATACAGGGGCCAAATGTGTGCGCCTGCGCTTCAGGATTTGCGGTTCCTTTCTAGTTCCTCACCTCTCTATCTTAATCTGCTGCAAATTACATCATGGCAAAACAGTGTTCAATGGTTGCCAAATTGGTTTTGGTTAGGCAGGATTCCTTCCAACGGGCAGTCGTGGCCGAGTGGTTAAGGCGATGGACTCGAAATCCATTGGGGTTTCCCCGCACAGGTTCGAATCCTGTCGGCTTTGAAACTTTTTTTTAAATTTTCCCTTCTTTGCGAAACATCAAGAATCACCAGTTGTCAGAATTGCAACTGTAGTCATACAGGTCCCAAATGTGTGCGCCCGCGCTTCAGGATTTGCGGTCTTGGTTATGAACTTAGAAGTGTGGCAGTTTGGGCTAGTTGGTATGACATGACGATAGTTATAGTGCGAGAGAGGTGAGTATATACAATTTCTTCCAGCTGAGAAAAATGTTATAGCCGCGCACATAGTTCAGTTGCTTTTTAAAACGCTATAGCTGCTCTTATGACCGCAGTTATGAGAAGTACATGTTTATAATACGCATGCCTGAACATATAGCCTTATTAACGTAAAGTCATCCACTTAAAAAAGTTATTGATGGTTTAGGAGAACGAATATGTGGAAATCAATGACAGAAGTGAACATGGGCTTCGTCAGGATTTTCCCTTGTGGGGTTCAAAGCAGGGTAAAATCCTAGTGAGGGGGAGGAGGCATGCACCCTGCTGGCGATGCTCATGGAAGCGAATGTTTAGCACTCGTAAAAGCAAGAACAACAAATGTTATGGAATTATAATAGTGCTCCAAAAAGAAAGCAACAGAATACCAATCAAGAAGAGTGTAAGGCAGGGGGACACAATCTCCTCAATGCTATTTACCGCGTGCTTACAGGAGGTTTTCAGATGCCTAGAATGGGAACAGTTAGGGATAAGAGTTAATGGAGAGTACCTTAGTAACCTGCACTTCGCCGATGACATTGCATTGCTGAGTAACTCAACGGACGAATTACAACTCATGATTACGGAGTTAGACAAGGAGAGCAGAAAGGTGGGTCTACAATGAATCTGCAGAAAACGAAAGTAATGTACAACAACCTCGGAAAGGAGCAGCGCTTCGAGATAGGTAATAGTGCACTTGAAATTGTAAAAGACTATGTCTACTTAGGGCAGGTAATAACTGCAGAGCCTAACCACGAGATTGAAGTAACTTGAAGAATAAGAATGGGATGGGGCACATTTGGCAAACACTCTCAAATTATGACGGGTACATAGATTGCCACTATCCCTCAAAAGGAAGGTATATGACAGCTGCATCTTGCCGGTACTTAGCTACGGAGCAGAAACCTGGAGACTTACAAAGAGGGTTCAGCTTAAATTTAGGATGACGCAGCGAGCAATGGAAAGGAAAATTGCAGGTGTAACATTAAGAGACAAGAAGAGAGCAGAGTGGATTAGAGAACAAACGGGGTTTAAGGATATCATAGTTGAAATCAAGAAGAGGAAATGGTTATGGGCTGGTCATGTAGCACGTAGACAGGATAACCGCTGGCCATTAAGGGTAACTAGTTGGATTCCTAGAGAAGTAAAGGTGGTTAGGGGGATACAGAAGGTTAGGTGGGCAGATGAGATTAAGAGTTTTGCGGGTATAAAGCGGCAGCAGCAAGCACAGGAACGAGTTAACTGGCGGAACGTGGGAGAGGCCTTTCTCCTGCAGTGGACGTAGTCAGTTTGATGATAATGATGATGATGATGATAGCGCGAGAACAGAACGAATTCTTGTCTCTTTGTCGTCGTTCTGTTTTTCTGTCATCGTTGGTTATGAAGTCGCATTCCAGAACAGTTGTAGTTCTTGGCTTTTACGAGGGCTAGACATTCGCTTCTATGAGCGTCACCAGGAGGGTGCACTGCCCCCCCCCCCCCCTCATTAGGACTTTACCCGGCTTTGCACCCCGCACGGGAAAATCCTGCCGAAGCCCATGTTCACTTCTGTCATTAATTTCCACATATTCGTTCTCCTGGACCATCAATAACTTTTTAAGTGGGTGACTTCACCTTCGTAAGGCGATATGTTCAGGCATGTGTACTATAAACGTGTATTTCTCACAACTGTGGTCATAAGAGCGGTTATAGGATTTAAAAAAGCAACTGAATTATGTTCGCGGCTATAACATTTTTCTCGGCTAGAAAGGATTGTATCTACTCACCTCTCTATGTCACCTTCGTCATCCATTACACTTTTTAAACCTATTTTCCCTCCCCCGGTGTAGAGTAGCAGGATATACAATGCTATCGCTCGGGCCGACCTCCCTGCTGTTCTGTAAATAAACATGTCTCTCTGTCTGTCTGCATTTCTCATTGTACAGAATACCAAACCGAGTATCAGAACAGAACGCAGCACAAACACTCCTTCACGGTGGTGCGATGTAACTTTATTCCGTCAATGTGCCTCACGTGGTAAATGTGGTAAATCAGGCAGAATTTACAATGTGAGTAAATGATAGCAATTAAAGCTTTTATGTCCCGGAACTGCAATGCTGCAGCTTTTCTGAGTTATTTTGTTTCATTTGTTTAATATATAACACCGCCTTTTGCTTTTCATATGACTAGGAGGAGCTTACAATTTCAAACAGTGGTGAACTACTTATACCTAAAGCAATATATATATATATATATATATATATATATATATATATATATATATATATATATATATATATATATATATATATATATATATATTTATATATCGCAACAGAAGTTGTTAAAGTGCACTGGGAAGGCTAATCATAACCATTTAAAAAATTCCCTGTTTAAGTATATAACTTTAAAAGTGACATGGTCTTTTATGCATTTTCTAAAATTACACGCCGATTGTCAGTCACTTGCGTTCTCTCTCCCTCTCCCTCCTTCTAGAGTTTTCTGTACTCATAATGACTTTCTAGCGTCTCCATAATTGTCCAAAATTTGAGCAGACGAAGATGTCATGTGATGAAGTCGCAAATTTCGGCGACATGGCATGGCATGATGACGTCAGTAGTGACATCACCCGATTTTATTTGATAGTTCGTACTGACATAGAATATCAGTTTTCTCGTTTGCTGATGCAGTAGCGTAGCATAAAACTTTTTCGGAGGCGGTTCAACCAAACTTTGTGTGTTCGTGCGTGCTTGCAATGTGTGCGCGATAATACGTAAGCCAATTTGAAAAATTTCGGGAGGGGTTGGAACCCCAATCCTCCCTGCCCTGGCTGCACTCATGTGTTACATCTGTACTCTGTTTCACCACTTTGATTCAGCGCTGCCAAAGCTACGGGTTGTAAGAAAGCCGGCGGAAACAAAAAAAAAGAGAAAAAGGAGCTTGGCAGTGTGAGACGCGAAGGCACGCGTAGACGGAGAAACAGACATACGAGAGCCACGAAGAGCGTCTGAGAGAAACAGCCACAAAGTGAGGTTATTCACCGGCGTAGGATTCCAGCAGAGCAACAAATTGACGATTATTCAAGTTCCCGGTGTAGTTGCTTGTTTAATAGTTTTACTGCGTTTTTAATTTAATAAAATAGCCATACTAACTAGCCGTGAATACGGTGGGCAGACGACACGGCACGAATGAATACACGTGGAAGGGCTGAGCGCCTTTCTTATTGGCTGAGGGACCTGTAGCCTACACAGTGCTGAAGGGAACCTCTGAAACAGAGTATAGGTATGGTATAGGGCTTTCGAACACTAATAAAAAAAAACCCAGCGAGAACCTCACCAGTGCACTATAAAACACGTCATTGACCACAGTCACGTGTCTCGCGTAAAAAAAGAGAAACAATATCACAGCTGTAATGTTGTATCACAGAGACAGACAATGAAAACTCGAGCACTACATTATTGCATCCCACTTGACGTAACACCTATTGTATTCATTGTGCTCGGCGAAGCAAGTCAGGCAACGCTTACTTCCTTGAAAGCGTTCCCTGGCGTGCAGTCGTGGCCGAGTGGTTAAGGCGATGGACTTGAAATCCATTGGGATCTTCCCGCGCAGGTTCGAATCCTGCCGACTGCGTTTAGCTTTTTTAAATGTTCGCTTCAGATCTTTTATTAGACCACTCGATGCAGTAACCTCAAACTGGTTGTGCGCTCCGACAAAGTCACTTCTTCCTCTTTTTGGTGATTCGACTTGCCACTTACAGAACTTATCGTTAAAGATCAATGTGAAATCTGTCTTAGCATTGTTCTTTCCTCGGTACCCGCCGGCTCGCTCGAAGGTTGTGGGATCGAATCTCGGCCGGGGCTGCCGATTTTCAATGCATGAGAGAAGCTTGAAGCCCATGTACTTCAATTAAGGTAGACGTTACAGAACAACAGATGGTTTAAATTTTCGGAGCCCTCCACTTTACGGCGCTCCTCATAATTTTATCGTAGTTTTGGGACGTAAAACCTTATAGCAATTTCTCATTGATCTATTCAGGAGGGAGGGGCAACTTTCCAAGGGAGAGTTAATGACACCAAATTAGAAGGGGTGCGCTCATATTTGGAGGTTGAGAATACCGATTGCAATTAGACTTTCTATTCCATTCAACCTTCGTATCGCACAACCGTTATTCGTAAATGCGATTTTTTTTTCTAATGCCTCACAAATCTTATAAAATTTCAACATCACCCAACTGAGTACTCATTTGTTGAAAAACTCCTGTTTCATTCCGGTATAGGCTTAGAATAGGGTTAAAACATGAAAGCTTTATACGTGATGTGCCAGATCCAGCTTGTTTGTTCCTATTTCGCTTTATTTGAGCTTATAATGTGAAATTAATTAACTATGCTAACATCCTTATGCATTAATTTTAAGCGTGCACCCCAGGGAGGGGTGGGGCGTGGGGCTAATTCGTCGTCTTTACATTGAGCAATGACCTTAAAGGCCTCAGTAAAACTTGTATATTCATAACGGTGTCAGAGTCACGACAAAGAAGCCACGTCGAAGTCCCTATGATGATGAATACGGTGGACGTCTAGGAAAACCATCAACAAAATGGTCTCGCTTGGCCCTGAAATCTGCTGATGACCTCAGGTGAAGCCCGAGAAAGAAAAAAAAGAAGAAAAAAAGAAGACGCATGTAATACGACTGGGATACGAAGTGAATAGAACGACGAAATGAACTTGGAAGGCTGCGGCTGCTGCTTATTCAAGGCTACGACATTCTTGAAGAATGTTGTAGCCTTGTAGATGACAAGTCGGCTTGTGGAAACGTCACCTCCAATGACGCTCCGCGTTCCTAGGACTTTTCATCACTTCAATATTCCATCTCCGACTAATTTTCTGGCTTTGTTTAAGTCATATTTTGTTTGACCAAGTTTATGGTTTAGTCCATAAAGGCCGATGATTGCGATAGCACAGCCCAGCCAACTTTTTCTTCGAGGCCACGTTCACGTGAGACATGCAGGGCTTTCGCGTTAAGGTTAAATTTATTGAAGCTTTGGTCAGCGCTTCGGTTACTTAGTTATAGCCGTGAACGAATATTTTCCGAGTTTGCTAAGCACAATATGCTGCAGGGTGCTATGCACACATATCCCGCGGGAGCGAGATTGACTGTAGGCTTGGAATAAACAGCCCGTTACGGGCTTCGATCAGTTATATGTATTAATTTCCACTCATCGACACTTATCGCGCATCTCCTTCCTTCAACCGAATTCCGTGCGATAACAGATAACCTTGAATCCCCGATGGAGGAACGTGCTGCGAGATGAAATGTACCCCTGGCGGTCTCGCTTATCAGACATGTATACACTTCTCGGTATGTCTTATCAATGGAGTCTCTGGTCATCCAGATAACCTTGACGTTCACGGCTGCCTCAATTTTTAAGACAAGGAGACGTAGTAGAGGGTTTATCTCGTACACCGATAGGAAGAGAAACAGAGTAAAAATGTGTTCTTCATATATCTATAGGGAGTTAATTCTTTCAGTCATAGTACCCCCATCAATCTTGTCACATCAATATTCGTATAGGCGACATTACTAAAAAAACAAAAACAAATAAGTAAGCATTGCTTGTGTTTACTTTGTCAACGCAAAAAAAAAAGCAGCTAAAGAACCGATTTGCACAGCTATATGTTATAATGTCGAATTCGAATTACTTGATCTATGCGTAACGTGATAACTGTTGAACGGCTGTCAACACGTATTTTTGTTTGTTTTTTTTGTTCTTCCCCCCATCTGGTGCAATGATTGCCAAGCTAACACTGCATCTGCACCACATCGTCAACTCGGTCGAGCAGTCGTGGCCGAGTGGTCATTCTTTCGTCGGCACTCACGCGCGTCGGACGCAGGAATCATGTGCTCCGTAGGAGCGGCGTTTGCGGCACATACTAGCCGCGGTAACAGGATGACCGAAGACCAAGACGCAGGATATGAGATCATTTTGCCACCACTGCCCAAGGGACGCGTCGCGCAAAACACCGTGTTTTTACACGGTGATGTGCGCGGCAGACCATATCGAGTCGAAGATTTCCGAGACGCGCTCGGACCTACAGGACTGCTGCCGGAGGTGTTGGCACTGGGGGCCTACCAGATTAATCATGTCTGGGCAGTCACCATGAACAACGCGGACGCTACGAAACGCTTGCTGGATGTGAAGGAGTTGAAAGTCAAGGGCCGACGCTGCATCATCGTAGACCCCCAGGATCAGCAGGTGCGGCTGCGTCTTCATTGGCTGCTGTACGGCGTCAACGATGAAGACGTGCGAACGGCGTTGGCGGCTTTCGGGAAGGTCGTACAAGTCACAAGGGAGCATTGGCGTGTTCAGGGTGTCAGCGACAAGGGTTCAACCACACGGACTGTGCTTCTTAAGCTCAAGAGTGGCGTGAAGGTTGAAGATCTCCCCCATCAAATCAGGGTGGCTGGTGAACTGGCACTTGTGGTTGCACCTGGTCGGCCAATGCAGTGTCTGCGCTGCCAAGGTACCGGCCATGTAAGAAGAGAGTGTAAGGTACCCCGATGCTCGCGTTGTCGGCGGTTCGGCCACAGCGAAGATGCGTGCATGCGCACGTACGCATCGGCTATCGGATCAGCCGAAGGTGACGACACAGCAGAGTTGGTGATGGACGTGACCGAGGCTGAAGACGCGGCGAAAGGTGCAGGCGACGCGGTGAACCCTGAAGCATCAACAGGTACAGTCACGCCGACTGGTGGTGATGAACCAACAGCCAAAGCAGACATAGCATCTGGGGAGGTGGTTACTCAAGAGCCAGCCGGCCAAACCGAAGAAGGCCTCGCAAGCACCTCATCGAAGGAGCATGAGCCGGTGGAAGTAACCGAACTTCCAGTGTCGTGCGAGAGCATCAGTGGTGGGGCGCCAAGCAAAAGACCCCGCGAGCAGTCTGCAGGACGGCGTGAGGCGTCCAGCGAAAAGCAAGAAGAGGGGCCACCTGCGAAGGCGACTTCGTTCAGACGCAGCAGCACGAGGCTGCGTCCCAACCCGATATCAGACAAACACTGGCCACCTTTGTCCTCCAGTGGCACGGGTCCACCTGGAGACTCCGAAGATGTCTAGCTCTATGCTAGACGCCGAAGGTAAGCACCTTGCCCCGGGCTAACTTCTTCACTGTGTAGACATGGCTGTTGCACCGAAACTTAGAGTGGCAACGTTAAATGTTCGAGGTCTCGCCGCCAAGCGGAAACAGAGCCAAGTCTACAGGCTACTTGTGGATCTTGATCTGGATGTACTAGCTGTTCAAGAAACAAAAGTAGACGGTGAGGAGGAGACCCGGGGCATGGTGCTGAGGTTTACGGCGCGTTACCACGCTATTGTAAGTCAAGCAATAGGCACGTCTGCAGGCTGCGTTTTGTTCATTAAGAAGTTACCGGGTCTGGTAGTGCAAGATACCTTCGCTTGCCCATCTGGTAGATTGGTTTTCTGTGATTTTGTATTCAATGAATGTCAGTGGCGTATAGTGTGTATTTATGCACCAACCATTTGTGAGGAGCGATCACTCTTTTTTTCAAACCTAAAGCAGCACTTTATTTTGGAAAGGAAGTCTGTATTACTTGGCGATTTTAACTGCGTCCTCAATGGGCGAGATCGAGCAAATGGACGCGCCAATTACGATAAAAGTAGTAGGACGCTAGCGGACGTAGTTACTCAATTCGAGTTAGAAGACGTGGGCAACTGTATGGAGGGAACGCGGGAGGTGCGTTTCACACATTTTCAGGGGAATAGCCATGCGCGCCTTGATCGCATTTACGTGTCGCTTGAATTAATAGCCCACTGCAAGACATATGCTGTTTACCCAATACACTTTAGCGATCATTGTTTAGTTAAATGTGATATGGGAGAGAAAACACAAGGTGGAACTTTCTCATGGGAGCTGTGGAAAATGAATTCCACTTTGATCACTGACGAATATTTCTTAGATCAGGTTATGAACTGCATCAATGATATAAAAATAGATGATGGAGCTAAACTTGCAGAACAATGGGAAGAGTTCAAGCAGCGAATAAAAATAAAAGCTATTGATCGCTCTTGCGCATTGAGTTATGAAAGGAAAAAGAAAGAAAAAGAACTCCGAAAGACTTTGGAAAGACTAATAGACTTGGAGTGCAAACAACCGGGAGAATATAAAATTGACATACGCAATATTAAGCAGAAACTTGCACTGCATGACGAGGAACGCTACCGCGGTGCACTCGTCCGTGCTAGGGCCGAGGCTTTAGCGGCTGGAGAGACGCCAACCAAAAGAGCGTTAGGGGTGGAGAAAACGAACGCTCGACGGAATCATATCGAAAAAATAGAGAAGGATGGTCACGAAGTAACTGATACGGGCAGCATTTTATCCGTATTTTCAAGTCATTTTGAAAACCTTTTTGCGTGTAGACAGGCAAACCTAGAAAGATTTAAAGACGAATATTTAGGACTCATGCCGCAAGTGAGTGAGGAAGTGAAAAACGCTTTGGAATTATCTATATCTGCATCTGAAGTTGAACGGGCGATTGATAAGTTAAATCCTGGGAAATCTCCAGGACCAGATGGTCTTTGTGCCAAGTGGTACAAATGTTTTAAAAGCGAATTGTCTTCAATACTTGCGGGCGTTTTTAATGAGGCATATGAGGAAAAGAAATTACCACCATCCTTCGGTGAATCGCGTACCGTTCTGATTCCGAAAACAGACGAGGTTGAAAAGCTCAGGCACGTCACAGCGTACAGGCCAATCGCACTGACAAACGTAGACTACAAAATATTAATGAAAATTTTGGCGGCCAGACTTCAGTCAGTAATAAAAGATATCGTTGGTCCACACCAAACGTGTGGAATAAAAGGTCGGTCCATAGTTACTAACGTTCATAAAATGCGATCCGTGCTCGAATGTGTTGACACCTGTCATGCTCGTGTGGCCATACTCCAGCTGGATCTGGAGAAAGCGTTTGATTGCGTTTCCCACGCTCTTTTGTTTGAAGTATTGAAGCACATTAATGTTGGTAAGATAATTATTGACGGAGTAGCCATGGCATATCGGAACGGTAGTACGAGACTAATTATCAACAAGACATTGGGCTCCCCCATAAGAATCGAGCGCTCAGTGCGTCAAGGTTGCCCTGTTAGTCCACTTTTGTTTTGCATCTATATTGAAACTTTATGTCAGTCGATATTGCAGAATGACATCATTAATGGGTTTAGAGTACAATCTTCAGAGGTCAAACTACTCGCATATGCTGATGATGTTGCGATTTGTAGCACTACCTATGTCGGTATTGAAGAATCAATCAGAGTTTCTAAATATTTCGCCGAGGTTACAGGAAGCCACATAAACTGGGGTAAATGCCTCGGCTTCTGGCATGGATATTGGCCTTCAACACCAGAATTTTTCGCAGCGATTAAGTGGACAAGAACGCCAGTTAAATATCTTGGAGTACCGCTCGAGTCATACAAAAGTACTGACGAATATTGGACACAGCAAACGAAAGAAATTAAAGAAAAAGCGAATAGGTGGAATGCAACTTATCTGTCCATGTTTGCTAGGGCTACTGCATGCAACTGGTTTTTTGTGTCTAAGCTGTGGTATGTGATGCAAGTGCTGTACTGTTCCCGGGTCAATGTGCAAAAATTACATCGGGTGTTTGCAATATTTGTGTGGGGGTCTAACTGGGAAAGGTGCAGTCGCACGAATTTGTTTAGACGGGTGAAGTGTGGAGGCCTTGGGCTAGGACATCTGTTTTTCAAGCAGTTAGTAAATAGGTTTTTCTTTTTTCGTGAGACGAGAGATCCTTTCCTACTAACAGTGTGTCAAACAAGACTAAGTAGACTGTTGCCCGAGTTTGTTGTGAGCACCCATGTTACCCCAGGGGCTGTGCAAGGATACATGAAGGAAGTAGTGGCCAGCGTGCGGTTTTTGTGTGTTCGCTTTTCAACTGACTACCTGTGGTCTGTTGGAAAGAAAAAAACTGTACAAAGATTTATGTGACACGATGCTTCCCGTCCCACTGTACAGAGCGCTATATACAGCACGCAAGGGTCAGAATGTACTTAAACGAGTAAAAAAAATGCCAGCAGCTCCAAGCGCGAAAACGTTCTTTTTCAAATTACACACTGGAACACTTCCTGTAAGAACCTTCCTAGAGGAGCGTGGGTTTTATATGCCTTGGGGATCTCACTGTCTAATCTGTAAGAAACCGGAAACCATTGACCATGTTTTCCTGCACTGTTGGGAAGGAGTTTATTTTTGGGATGTATTACAAAGGACAATCAAAAAAGAGTTTCCGTTAGACCCTCATGGTATCAGGTATTTGGCAATAGAGAACGAGGATGGATTACCTTTCGATTTTCTCATGATGACTGCCTTGCACAGTATATGGCGCTCTAGAATGGCTGGATTTCATTGTGACCCAGACAAAAGACCAGCAAGAGAGTATTTTAAGGAAAGCATCTCAAGATTTCTTGAGGTAGTAAGAACAGACGAATGTGTACCTTTGTGGGTAGAAAGGGTAGAAGCCCTACTGACCATGAAGGAATTCTAGGATGCGATGTGTTATAGTTAAGTTTTAAGTTTTTTTTTTGTATTGTATGTAGTGAATTGTAATATATCTTAGTAACACGTTTGTGAAGTTTACCGGAAATAAAGAAAAAAAAAAAAAGTCGTGGCCGAGTGGTTAAGGCGATGGACTCGAAATCCATTGGGGTTTCCCCGCACAGGTTCGAATCCTGTCGGCTGCGTAAACTATTTTTTAAATTTTCCCTTCTTTGCGAAACATCAAGAATCACCAGTTGTCAGAATTGCAACTGTAGTCATACAGGTGCCGAATGTGTGCGCCTGCGCTTCAGGATTTGCGGTTCCTTTCTAGTTCCTCACCTCTCTATCTTAATCTGCTGTGAAATACATCATGGCAAAACAGTGTTCAATGGTTGCCAAATTAGATTTGGTTAGGCAGGATTCCTTCAAATGGGCAGTCGTTGCCGAGTGGTTAAGGCGATGGACTCGAAATCCATTGGGGTTTCCCCGCACAGGTTCGAATCCTGTCGGCTGCGTAAACTTTTTTTAAATTTTCCCTACTTTGAGTAACATCAAGAATCACCAGTAGTCAGAATTACAACTGTAGTCATAAAGGTGCCAAATGGGTGCGCCTGCGCTTCAGGATTTGCGGTTCCTTTCTAGTTCCTCACCTCTCTATCTTAATCTGCTGTGAATTACATCATGGCAAAACAGTGTTCAATGGTTGCCAAATTAGTTTTGGTTAGGCAGGATTCCTTCCAACGGGCAGTCGTGGCCGAGTGGTTAAGGCGATGGACTCGAAATCCATTGGGGTTTCCCCGCACAGGTTCGAATCCTGTCGGCTGCGTAAACTTTTTTTTAAATTTTCCCTACTTTGCGAAACATCAAGAATCACCAGTTGTCAGAATTGCAACCGTAGTCATACAGGTGCCAAATGTGTGCGCCTGCGGTTCAGGATTTGCGGTTCCTTTCTAGTTCCTCACCTCTCTATCTTAATCTGCTGTGAAATACATCATGGCAAAACAGTGTTCAATGGTTGCCAAATTAGTCTTGGTTAGGCAGGATTCCTTCCAACGGGCAGTCGTGGCCGAGTGGTTAAGGCGATGGACTCGAAATCCGTTGGGGTTTCCCCGCACAGGTTCGAATCCTGTCGGCTGCGTAAACTTTTTTTAAAATTTTCCCTACTTTGCGAAACATCAAGAGTCACCAGTTGTCAGAATTGCAACTGTAGTCATACAGGTGCCAAATGGGTGCGCCTGCGCTTCAGGATTTGCGGTTCCTTTCTAGTTCCTCACCTGTCTATCTTAATCTGCTGTGAATTACATAATGGCAAAACAGTGTTCAATGGTTGCCAAATTAGTTTTGGTTAGGCAGGATTCCTTCCAACGGGCAGTCGTGGCCGAGTGGTTAAGGCGATGGACTCGAAATCCATTGGGGTTTCCCCGCACAGGTTCCAATCCTGTCGGCTGCGTAAACTTTTTTTAATTTTTCCGTCTTTGCGAAACATCAAGAATCACCAGTGTTCGAAATTGCAACTGTAGTCATACAGGTGCCAAATGGGTGCGCCTGCGCTTCAGGATTTGCGGTTCCTTTCTAGTTCCTCACCTCTCTATCTTAATCTGCTGTGAAATACATCATGGCAAAACAGTGTTCAATGGTTGCCAAATTAGTCTTGGTTAGGCAGGATTCCTTCCAACGGGCAGTCGTGGCGGAGTGGTTAAGGCGATGGACTCGAAATCCATTGGGGTTTCCCCGCACAGGTTCGAATCCTGTCGGCTGCGTAAACTTTTTTTTAATTTTTCCGTCTTTGCGAAACATCAAGAATCACCAGTGTTCGAAATTGCAACTGTAGTCATACAGGTGCCAAATGGGTGCGCCTGCGCTTCAGGATTTGCGGTTCCTTTCTAGTTCCTCACCTGTCTATCTTAATCTGCTGTGAATTACATAATGGCAAAACAGTGTTCAATGGTTGCCAAATTAGTTTTGGTTAGGCATAATTCCTTCCAACGGGCAGTCGTGGCCGAGTGGTTAAGGCGATGGACTCGAAATTCATTGGGGTTTCCCCGCACAGGTTCGAATCCTGTCGGCTGCGTAAACTTTTTTTAATTTTTCCGTCTTTGCGATACATCAAGAATCACCAGTGTTCGAAATTGCAACTGTAGTCATACAGGTGCCAAATGGGTGCGCCTGCGCTTCAGGATTTGCGGTTCCTTTCTAGTTCCTCACCTGTCTATCTCAATCTGCTGTGAATTACATAATGGCAAAACAGTGTTCAATGGTTGCCAAATTAGTTTTGGTTAGGCAGGATTCCTTCCAACGGGCAGTCGTGGCCGAGTGGTTAAGGCGATGGACTCGAAATCCATTGAGGTTTCCCCGCACAGCTTCGAATCCTGTCGGCTGCGTAAATTTTTTTTAATTTTTCCGTCTTTGCGAAACATCAAGAATCACCAGTGTTCGAAATTGCAACTGTAGTCATACAGGTGCCAAATGGGTATGCCTGCGCTTCAGGATTTGCGGTTCCTTTCTAGTTCCTCACCTCTCTATCTTAATCTGCTGTGAATTACATCATGGCAAAACAGTGTTCAATGGTTGCCAAATTAGTTTTGGTTAGGCAGGATTCCTTCCAACGGGCAGTCGTGGCCGAGTGGTTAAGGCGATGGACTCGAAATCCATTGGGGTTTCCCCGCACAGGTTCGAATCCTGTCGGCTGCGTAAACTTTTTTTAATTTTTCCGTCTTTGCGAAACATCAAGAATCACCAGTGTTCGAAATTGCAACTGTAGTCATACAGGTGCCAAATGGGTGCGCCTGCGCTTCAGGATTTGCGGTTCCTTTCTAGTTCCTCACCTCTCTATCTTAATCTGCTGTGAATTACATCATGGCAAAACAGTGTTCAATGGTTGCCAAATTAGTTTTGGTTAGGCAGGATTCCTTCCAACGGGCAGTCGTGGCCGAGTGGTTAAGGCGATGGACTCGAAATCCATTGGGGTTTCCCCGCACAGGTTCGAATCCTGTCGGCTGCGTAAACTTTTTTTAATTTTTCCGTCTTTGCGAAACATCAAGAATCACCAGTGTTCGAAATTGCAACTGTAGTCATACAGGTGCCAAATGGGTGCGCTTGCGCTTCAGGATTTGCGGTTCCTTTCTAGTTCCTCACCTCTCTATCTTAATCTGCTGTGAATTACATCATGGCAAAACAGTGTTCAATGGTTGCCAAATTAGTTTTGGTTAGGCAAGATTCCTTCCAATGGGCAGTCGTGGCCGAGTGGTTAAGGCGATGGACTCGAAATCCATTGGGGTTTCCCCGCACAGCTTCGAATCCTGTCGGCTGCGTAAATTTTTTTTAATTTTTCCGTCTTTGCGAAACATCAAGAATCACCAGTGTTCGAAATTGCAACTGTAGTCATACAGGTGCCAAATGGGTGCGCCTGCGCTTCAGGATTTGCGGTTCCTTTCTAGTTCCTCACCTCTCTATCTTAATCTGCTGTGAATTACATCATGGCAAAACAGTGTTCAATGGTTGCCAAATTAGTTTTGGTTAGGCAGGATTCCTTCCAACGGGCAGTCGTGGCCGAGTGGTTAAGGCGATGGACTCGAAATCCATTGGGGTTTCCCCGCACAGCTTCGAATCCTGTCGGCTGCGTAAATTTTTTTTTAATTTTTCCGTCTTTGCGAAACATCAAGAATCACCAGTGTTCGAAATTGCAACTGTAGTCATACAGGTGCCAAATGGGTGCGCCTGCGCTTCAGGATTTGCGGTTCCTTTCGAGTTCCTCACCTCTCTATCTTAATCTGCTGTGAAATACATCATGGCAAAACAGTGTTCAATGGTTGCCAAATTAGTTTTGGTTAGGCAGGATTTCTTCCAACGGGCAGTCGTGGCCGAGTGGTTAAGGCGATGGACTCGAAATCCATTGGGGTTTCTCCGCACAGGTTCGAATCCTGTCGGCTGCGTAAACTTTTTTTAATTTTTCCGTCTTTGCGAAACATCAAGAATCACCAGTGTTCGAAATTGCAACTGTAGTCATACAGGTGCCAAATGGGTGCGCCTGCGCTTCAGGATTTGCGGTTCCTTTCTAGTTCCTCACCTGTCTATCTTAATCTGCTGTGAATTACATAATGGCAAAACAGTGATCAATGGTTGCCAAATTACACTTGGTTAGGCAGGATTCCTTCCAACGGGCAGTCGTGGCCGAGTGGTTAAGGCGATGGACTCGAAATTCATTGGGGTTTCCCCGCACAGGTTCGAATCCTGTCGGCTGCGTAAACTTTTTTTTAATTTTTCCGTCTTTGAGTAACATCAAGAATCACCAGTTGTCAGAATTGCAACTGTAGTCATACAGGTGCCAAATGTGTGCGCCTGCGCTTCAGGATTGGCGGTTCCTTTCTAGTTCCTCACCTCTCTATCTTAATCTGCTGTGAATTACATCATGGCAAAACAGTGTTCAATGGTTGCCAAATTAGTTTTGGTTAGGCAGGATTCCTTCCAACGGGAGTCGTGGCCGAGGAGAAAGACGAAGACGACGTTCTGAACGGACGCGTTTTTCATGTTCTCCGCTTCGAAGGATTTATCGGCCATGGGCCGAGGTGCTGCTCAGGCTTCAGCCAGCGGCAACGACTACCGTGTTGTACTTCCTCGCCTTCCCACCGGTAAGCTTGTTGTGGACTCTGTCTTTCTACATGCGGACTTAGCTGGTCGCCCCTACCGGGCTCAAGATTTTAGAGATGCTCTTCGGGACATCATTGACTTGAAGGAAATAAGCTCCATAGGTCAATTTCAAATGTCTCATGTTTGGATGGTGACATGCAAGTCAACGCTGACGAAAACAAAGTTGGTCACAAGAGGCGAATTTTTCGTCAAAAGTCGTCGATGCCTCGTTATAGACCCGGAGCCCACGGAAGTGAAGTTGAAGCTTATGTGGCTTCCTGAGCGCTTGGAGGACGCCTATGTGTGCGAGGCACTGCAAGCTTTTGGGAAGGTCAAGACAATATCACAAGAAAGCTGGAAAGTAGCGGACATGGAACAAATGCGGACGCTAAATAGGGATGTTGTTTTGTCACTTGCTGATGGAGTTCGCATTGCGGATATTCCTCACATTCTTGTTGTCTGCGGAGTGCAAAGCCTCGTCCTGATACCTGGCCGCCCACCACTTTGCCTTCGGCGCAGGAAGGTTGGACACATCCGTCGAAACTGCAGGACCCCTCGCTGTGACAACTGTCGACGCTTCGGTCATTCGGCTGAAGATTGTGTTATGACATACGCCAACAAGCTGCGACAGCACACAAAACAGCCAGATGATAACCTACAAGAGCATATTATGGATGCCACCGAGGTTTTGGATGCAACGGGAGACACTCCGTCAATGTCATATGCTGCAAGCTCTACCACAAGGAATCCAGAAGAGGAAAGAAAGTCACTCGCTGTTGACACAGTTGAAACTTCTGCGTGCAAAGAGCCAAGTGAATCATGCAAGCAGCATATCCAAAACGACTCCGAACCACCCCTAGCACAAGTAGGAGTTCCTTTGGAGAGTGTTGTTGCGCTGACCCATAAAGATGCCGAAGAACCACCAGTACAAGATAGAGACTCTGGGCTGGATGCCGCAGAAAGTTCATCACCTGCTTGCACTGCAGCTCCGCAGCAGCTTCTTCATCATGGTGCAGTGTCGGAAGATGATATGCAGATCTCTACGGATACAGCAATACTGAAACGTCGCGCATCTTCCAGCTCGGATTCAAGCAGAGGAAGTGACCCAGCGTCAGTGACTAGGGAGTCACGCCGTCGCCGAAAGTCCGTGCCAAAGGGGAAGTGTCGCCGTTCCCGATCTAGGAGGCCTGCTGGGGGCTCACGGGAAGCCTCAGCGCCAACTCTTGGGACTGATCAAGAGGGACAATAAGCGAATTAGAAGGTAGTCACCATGGCGCAGTCTGAGCGACTCATATTTGCCACCTTGAACGTACGCGGCCTTAGGTCTTCGCAGAAACAAGCACAACTCCGTAGACTTCTCAATCGAAAGCGTCTCGACTTTGTCGCCATCCAAGAGACAAAGATCGAGAGCGAGGAAGAGACCGAGAAGGCCCTGCGGCCTTTTCTGTCTCAGTTTAATGTGTGTGTCTCACATGCTAAAGGTTTATCTGCGGGCTGTTGGTTGTTTCTGAGAAAAAGCCTACCCTGTTCAGCATTGTGCACTAGTGTTGATGAAGAGAGCAGGTATATATGCTGTGATTTTTTGTTGCAAGGAGTGCCATGGAGAATTATCAATCTATATGCGTTTGATGATGTTCCGAAACGGCTTGAGTTATTTGAAAAAGTGCGTAATTTAATTGACATCGACAGATGCACGGTACTTATGGGAGATTTCAACTGCGTATGTGAAGCTATTGATCGTTATAATTCGTCTGTAAAGAGAGACAGGAGTGGTGAGCTTTTATCCGGTATTGTAGATAATGCAGGACTAATTGACATCGGGGTCTCGAATCGGGCAACAGCATATACAAGAGTACAAGGCAGCTCTCATGCTCGCCTTGACCGGATTTACGTGTCCTCATCACTCCTATCTCATAAAATTTCCTGCAGCACCGAAGCTGTATCATTCTCAGACCATTGTATTGTCATAGCGCAAATTGGCGAAAATCGTCACAAACGATTCCGTCCCCAGTGGGCCCTTTGGAAAATGAATGCGAAGCTCCTCTGTGATCAGGAATTCGTAAATCGCGTCCAGAAGGCATTGAGGCAATCTTTTTCAATTCGTTTTCATATCTTCGCTGCTTGGGAGCTTTTTAAACAAGAAGTTCGCTCTATAGCTTTAGAAATTGGGGCTGTTAAGTCTTTCTATAGAAAGAATGAGGAAAAGATACTTGTTAAAAGTCTTTGCAATCTTTATGAGATGGAATGCGAAATGCCGGGAAAGTACATCAAAGATATTGAGAATATTAAGTGCCAACTACAGAGATATGATGCTGCTCGCTACCAAGGGGCACGTATTAGATCTCGGAACCAGCGCACTTTAAATTCTGAGCAACCGACGCGCCAAGCTTTACTTGATGAGCAACGCCATGCGATTTCTAAAGCTATTCCAGACTTGTACTTTAACGATGTGCTCATAAAAGATAACGGAGACATTACTTTGGCGTTCGAAACGTACTATAACAGCTTATTTAGCTCTCCCTCTGATGATCCTGACGCTCACCTCAAGGCTAGTTTTGTTTCTCTTGTGAACCCCTTGAAGGACAGTGATTGTGAAATCATTAATGGGCCCATTACTATACAGGAAATCGAGCAAGCAATCGACAACTTGCCTTTATTGAAAACACCGGGGCCTGATGGCATCTCAGGCGAATTTTACAAAGCTTTCAAGAAAACGCTTGCTCCTATATTGCTGAATATTTTTCAGATGAGTTACGAGATGGATACCCTCCCACAATCTTTTTGCAAAAGTCACACTGTGTTAATACCGAAAACAACTGACAAGGAAAAACTTCGCTTCGTTGAGGGCTACAGACCTATATCGCTTTCAAATGTGGACTACAAAATTTTCGCAAAAGTATTAGCAAATAGGTTGCAATTTGCTATGTCGATTCTCATTGGGTCTCATCAGACATGTGGCATCAGAGGTCGATCCATACAAACCAATATACATGTCGCTCGAACAATGCTTCAATACTGTCATGGCTCTCAAGACCATCTTGCAATGCTACAGGTAGACCTTGCAAAAGCTTTTGATCGTGTTCGTCATTCCTTCCTTTTTTCTCTTCTCGAACAAGCTAATGTTGGCAAAGTTGTTCTTAAAGGCGTTAAATTATGCTATAATGAATGCTCAACTCGTCTGATAGTTAATGGTCAACTCTCCAAGCCAGTTTCTATTCGCTCTTCTGTAAAACAGGGATGCCCGATGTCACCTCTTTTATTTGCACTTTATCTAGAACCACTGTGCTTAAGCATAATACAGTCGAGTTGCATTCATGGCTTTAGAATATTAGGCAGTTAGGTTAAAGTATTGGCTTATGCAGATGATGTCGCATTCTTTTGCACAGATAAACCAAGTGTCGAAAATGTGGTATATACTATTGAAAAGTTTGGCGTAGTATCAGGAGCTCGTTTAAATGCCTCTAAAAGTTTAGGACTGTGGTTTGGCTTGTGGGGTAGCACACCGAACCACTTTGCAGGGATTAATTGGACAATAACTCCTCCAACATACCTCGGTGTACCATTGCATGCATATAGATTCAGTGCGCATTACTGGAAGGAACGTGTCCCTAAGCTTGAACGACAGGCCCAGACATTTGTGCCCTATCGACTCTCGATATTTGGGAGAGCTGAAGCTTGTAATACTTTCTTAGCGACAAAACTTTACTATGTATTGCAACTTATTCATTGCGCAAGATTCTATATACAACGCTTTCATCGGATTTTCGCTACTTTCATATGGTCTTCGACTTTTGAGCCCATGCGTCGTGATAATATATTCAAGCCAGTTAGTGAGGGTGGGTTAGGACTAAAACACCTTTATCTATGGCAAATAGTGTCCCGATTCTTCTTTTTTCGGGACAATTCCCATCCTGTAATCCGTTCCTTCTTGCAAGTTACACTTGTTGATTGCTTACCAGATTTAATTGTTTCATCCAACTTCTCCGAACGCCCATGCTTGTGGGGATTCATGCAGGAAGTTTACCTCGCAGTTCAGTTCCTTAAAGCTCGCTTCTCTGTAGAATACCTGTACTCAGTCACGCGCAAGGTGCTTTATAAGGACCTACTGAGTACACTCTTCCCACCTCCATTGTACCGTTCACTGTACGCCAATCTTCCTGGTCACGATGTGTTGAAGCGAGTGCGCAAAATGTACATTCCACCGAATTCAAAAACATTCTTCTATAAACTCCACTCTGAAACATTGGCGGTAAACACATGGTTAGAAAGAAAAGGTATTTTCATTCCGTCTGTTAACTGCCGTCTATGTGATGTGCCGGAAACGATTGAACATTGCTTTGTTAGCTGCAAAGATGCCATACTATTTTGGGATGTCCTTCAGCGAGCACTGAAAAAACGTTTCGTCATTAATTCTCACACAATACGTTATCTTCTGCCAGCAACACTTGATGAAGTACCATATGATATGTTTTTCCTCATGGGTTTGCACAGCTTGTGGAAAGACACGAATGCAAGACCGCAATGCAGAGCCCACCACCTCTTCAAGCGCACACTTCATTCAAATGGCTATCCACCTAAAAAACATCTACGATGAGCTAGACTTTAGACCGGACTGGTACTCCGTCTTAGAGAACTGTTTGACCTCACCCCTTTTTTGTTTGTATAACACGATGTGAAGAACTGTTCATGTGAGGAACTCACGCTGTGTTAGGCATTTAGTGTTTATGAGTAACGCTTGAGCGCTTACTTTGGCGATTTGATTGTACTTTTGTTCGCTTGATATTGTCTTTATTGCCCAAGTACTTTAATAAATACCATGAAAAAAAAAAGGAGTCGTGGCCGAGTGGTTAAGGCGATGGACTCGAAATCCATGGGGGTTTCCCTGCACAGGTTCGAATCCTGTCCGCTGCGTAAACTTTTTTTTAAATTTTCCCTACTTTGCGAAACATCAAGAATCACCAGTAGTCAGAATTGCAACTGTAGTCATAAAGGTGCCAAATGGGTGCGCCTGCGCTTCAGGATTTGCGGTTCCTTTCTAGTTCCTCACCTCTCTATCTTAATCTGCTGTGAATTACATCATGGCAAAACAGTGTTCAATGGTTGCCAAATTAGTTTTGGTTAGGCAGGATTCCTTCCAACGGGCAGTCGTGGCCGAGTGGTTAAGGCGATGGACTCGAAATCCATTGGGGTTTCCCCGCACAGGTTCGAATCCTGTCGGCTGCGTAAACTTTTTTTAATTTTTCCGTCTTTGCGAAACATCAAGAATCACCAGTGTTCGAAATTGCAACTGTAGTCATACAGGTGCCAAATGGATGCGCCTGCGCTTCAGGATTTGCGGTTCCTTTCTAGTTCCTCACCTCTCTATCTTAATCTGCTGTGAATTACATCATGGCAAAACAGTGTTCAATGGTTGCCAAATTAGTTTTGGTTAGGCAGGATTCCTTCCAACGGGCAGTCGTGGCCGAGTGGTTAAGGCGATGGACTCGAAATCCATTGGGGTTTCCCCGCACAGGTTCGAAACCTGTCGGCTGCGTAAACTTTTTTTTAATTTTTCCGTCTTTGAGTAACATCAAGAATCACCAGTTGTCAGAATTGCAACTGTAGTAATACAGGTGCCAAATGGGTGCGCCTGCGCTTCAGGATTTGCGGTTCCTTTCTAGTTCCTTACCTCTCTATCTTAATCTGCTGTGAATTACATCATGGCAAAACAGTGTTCAATGGTTGCCAAATTAGTTTTGGTTAGGCAGGATTCCTTCCAACGGGCAGTCGCGGCCGAGTGGTTAAGGCGATGGACTCGAAATCCATTGGGGTTTCCCCGCACAGGTTCAAATCCTGTCGGCTGCGTAAACTTTTTTTTTAATTTTTCCGTCTTTGAGTAACATCAAGAATCACCAGTTGTCAGAATTGCAACTGTAGTCATACAGGTGCCAAATGGGTGCGCCTGCGCTTCATGATTTGCGGTTCCTTTCTAGTTCCTCACCTCTCTATCTTAATCTGCTGAGAATTAAGTCATGGCAAAACAGTGTTCAATGGTTGCCAAATTAGTCTTGGTTAGGCAGGATTCCTTTCAACGGGCAGTCGTGGCCGAGTGGTTAAGGTGATGGACTCGAAATTCATTGGGGTTTCCCCGCACAGGTTCGAATCCTGTCGGCTGCGTAACTTTTTTTTTAATTTTCCCTACTTTGCGAAACATCAAGAGTCACCAGTTGTCAGAATTGCAACTGTAGTCATACAGGTGCCAAATGTGTGCGCCTGCGCTTCAGGATTTGCGGTTCCTTTCTAGTTCCTCACCTCTCTATCTTAATCTGCTGTGAAATACATCATGGCAGAACAGTGTTCAATGGTTGCCAAATTAGATTTGGTTAGGCAGGATTCCTTCAAATGGGCAGTCGTTGCCGAGTGGTTAAGGCGATGGACTCGAAATCCATTGGGGTTTCCCCGCACAGGTTCGAATCTCTTCGGCTGCGTAAACTATTTTTTAAATTTTACCTTCTTTGCGAAACATCAAGAATCACCAGTTGTCAGAATTGCAACTGTAGTCATACAGGTGCCAAATGTGTGCGCCCGCGCTTCAGGATTTGCGGTTCCTTTCTAGTTCCTCACCTCTCTATCTTAATCTGCTGTGAAATACATCATGGCAAAACAGTGTTCAATGGTTGCCAAATTAGATTTGGTTAGGCAGGATTCCTTCAAATGGGCAGTCGTTGCCGAGTGGTTAAGGCGATGGACTCGAAATCCATTGGGGTTTCCCCGCACAGGTTCGAATCCTGTCGGCTGCGTAAACTTTTTTTTAATTTTTCCTTATTTGCGAAACATCAAGAATCACCAGTTGTCGAAATTGCAACTGTAGTCATACAGGTGCCAAATGTGTGCGCCTGCGCTTCAGGATTTGCGGTTCCTTTCTAGTTCCTCACCTCTCTATCTTAATCTGCTGTGAATTACATCATGGCAAAACAGTGTTCAATGGTTGCCAAATTAGTTTTGGTTAGGCAGGATTCCTTCCAACGGGCAGTCGTGGCCGAGTGGTTAAGGCGATGGACTCAAAATTCCATTGGAGTTTCCCCGCACAGGTTCGAATCCTGTCGGCTGCGTAAACTTTTTTTAATTTTTCCGTCTATGCGAAACATCAAAAATCACCAGTGTTCGAAATTGCAACTGTAGTCATACAGGTGCCAAATGTGTCCGCCTGCGCGTCAGGATTTGCGGTTCCTTTCTAGTTCCTCACCTCTCTATCTTAATCTGCTGTGAAATACATCATGGCAAAACAGTGTTCAATGGTTGCCAAATTAGTTTTGGTTAGGCAGGATTCCTTCCAACGGGCAGTCGTGGCCGAGTGGTTAAGGCGATGGACTCGAAATCCATGGGTGTTTCCCCGCACAGGTTCGAATCCTGTCGGCTGCGTAAACCTTTTTTTTAAATTTTCCCTACTTTGAGTAACATCAAGAATCACCAGTAGTCAGAATTACAACTGTAGTCATAAAGGTGCCAAATGGGTGCGCCTGCGCTTCAGGATTTGCGGTTCCTTTCTAGTTCCTCACCTCTCTATCTTAATCTGCTGTGAATTACATCATGGCAAAACAGTGTTCAATGGTTGCCAAATTAGTTTTGGTTAGGCAGGATTTCCTTCCAACGGGCAGTCGTGGCCGAGTGGTTAAGGCGATGGACTCGAAATCCATTGGGGTTTCCCCGCACAGCTTCGAATCCTGTCGGCTGCGTAAACTTTTTTTAATTTTTCCGTCTTTGCGAAACATCAAGAATCACCAGTGTTCGAAATTGCAACTGTAGTCATACAGGTGCCAAATGGGTGCGCCTGCGCTTCAGGATTTGCGGTTCCTTTCGAGTTCCTCACCTCTCTATCTTAATCTGCTGTGAATACATCATGGCAAAACAGTGTTCAATGGTTGCCAAAT
Organism: Rhipicephalus annulatus; assembly: GCA_013436015.1. NCBI lineage: Eukaryota > Metazoa > Arthropoda > Arachnida > Ixodida > Ixodidae > Rhipicephalus > Rhipicephalus annulatus. The sequence goes on along the minus strand of WOVY01003701.1, from coordinate 124,555 downwards.
TAGATTTGGTTAGGCAGGATTCCTTCCAACGGGCAGTCGTGGCCGAGTGGTTAAGGCGATGGACTCGAAATTCATTGGGGTTTCCCCGCACAGGTTCGAATCCTGTCGGCTGCGTAAACTTTTTTTTAATTTTCTCGTACTTTGCGAAACATCAAGAATCACCAGTTGTCGAAATTGCAACTGTAGTCATACAGGTGCCAAATGTGTGCGCCTGCGCCTTCAGGATTTGCGGTTCCTTTCTAGTTCCTCACCTCTCTATCTTAATCTGCTGTGAAATTACATCATGGCAAAACAGTGATTCAATGGTTGCCAAATTAGTCTTGGTTAGGCAGGATTCCTTCCAACGGGCAGTCGTGGCCGAGTGGTTAAGGCGATGGACTCGAAATTCATTGGGGTTTCCCCGCAGCAGGTTCGAATCCTGTCGGCTGCGTAAACTTTTTTTTAATTTTCTCTACTTTGCGAAACATCAAGAATCACCAGTTGTCAGAATTGCAACTGTAGTCATACAGGTGCCAAATGTGTGCGCCTGCCCTTCAGGATTTGCGGTTCCTTTCTAGTTCCTCACCTCTCTATCTTAATCTGCTGTGAAATTACATCATGGCAAAACAGTGTTCAATGGTTGCCAAATTAGTTTGGTTAGGCAGGATTCCTTCCAACGGGCAGTCGTGGCCGAGTGGTTAAGGCGATGGACTCGAAATCCATTGGGTTTTCCCCGCACAGGTTCGAATCCTGTCGGCTGCGTAAACTTTTTTTAATTTTTCCGTCTTTGCGTAAACATCAAGAATCACCAGTGTTCGAAATTGCAACTGTAGTCATACAGGTGCCAAATGGGTGCGCCTGCGCTTCAGGATTTGCGGTTCCTTTCTAGTTCCTCACCTCTCTATCTTAATCTGCTGTGAATTACATCATGGCAAAACAGTGTTCAATGGTTGCCAAATTAGTTTTGGTTAGGCAGGATTCCTTCCAACGGGCAGTCGTGGCCGAGTGGTTAAGGCGATGGACTCGAAATCCATTGGGGTTTCCCCGCACAGGTTCGAATCCTGTCGGCTGCGTAAACTTTTTTTTAAATTTTCCGTCTTTGCGAAACATCAAGAATCACCAGTGTTCGAAATTGCAACTGTAGTCATACAGGTGCCAAATGTGTGCGCCTGCGCTTCAGGATTGGCGGTTCCTTTCTAGTTCCTCACCTCTCTATCTTAATCTGCTGTGAATTACATCATGGCAAAACAGTGTTCAATGGTTGCCAAATTAGTTTTGGTTAGGCAGGATTCCTTCCAACGGGCAGTCGTGGCCGAGTGGTTAAGGCGATGGACTCGAAATCCATTGGGGTTTCCCCGCACAGGTTCGAATCCTGTCGGCTGCGTAAACTTTTTTTTAATTTTTCCGTACTTTGCGAAACATCAAGAATCACCAGTGTTCAGAATTGCAACTGTAGTCATACAGGTGCCAAATGTGTGCGCCTGCGCTTCAGGATTTGCGGTTCCTTTCTAGTTCCTCACCTCTCTATCTTAATCTGCTGTGAATTACATCATGGCAAAACAGTGTTCAATGGTTGCCAAATTAGTTTTGGTTAGGCAGGATTCCTTCCAACGGGCAGTCGTGGCCGAGTGGTTAAGGCGATGGACTCGAAATCCATGGGGTTTCCCCGCACAGGTTCGAATCCTGTCGGCTGCGTAAACTTTTTTTTAAATTTTCCCTACTTTGCGAAACATCAAGAATCACCAGTTGTCAGAATTGCAACTGTAGTCATACAGGTGCCAAATGTGTGCGCCTGCGCTTCAGGATTTGCGGTTCCTTTCTAGTTCCTCACCTCTCTATCTTAATCTGCTGTGAATTACATCATGGCAAAACAGTGTTCAATGGTTGCCAAATTAGTTTTGGTTAGGCAGGATTCCTTCCAACGGGCAGTCGTGGCCGAGTGGTTAAGGCGATGGACTCGAAATCCATTGGGGTTTCCCCGCACAGGTTCGAATCCTGTCGGCTGCGTAAACTTTTTTTTAATTTTTCCCTACTTTGAGTAACATCAAGAATCACCAGTAGTCAGAATTACAACTGTAGTCATACAGGTGCCAAATGGGTGCGCCTGCGCTTCAGGATTTGCGGTTCCTTTCTAGTTCCTCACCTCTCTATCTTAATCTGCTGTGAATTACATCATGGCAAAACAGTGTTCAATGGTTGCCAAATTAGTTTTGGTTAGGCAGGATTCCTTCCAACGGGCAGTCGTGGCCGAGTGGTTAAGGCGATGGACTCGAAATCCATTGGGGTTTCCCCGCACAGGTTCGAATCCTGTCGGCTGCGTAAACTTTTTTTAATTTTTCCGTCTTTGCGAAACATCAAGAATCACCAGTGTTCAGAAATTGCAACTGTAGTCATACAGGTGCCAAATGGGTGCGCCTGCGCTTCAGGATTTGCGGTTCCTTTCTAGTTCCTCACCTCTCTATCTTAATCTGCTGTGAATTACATCATGGCAAAACAGTGTTCAATGGTTGCCAAATTAGTTTTGGTTAGGCAGGATTCCTTCCAACGGGCAGTCGTGGCCGAGTGGTTAAGGCGATGGACTCGAAATCCATTGGGGTTTCCCCGCACAGGTTCGAATCCTGTCGGCTGCGTAAACTTTTTTTTAATTTTCCGTACTTTGAGTAACATCAAGAATCACCAGTGTCAGAATTGCAACTGTAGTCATACAGGTGCCAAATGGGTGCGCCTGCGCTTCAGGATTTGCGGTTCCTTTCTAGTTCCTCACCTCTCTATCTTAATCTGCTGTGAAATACATCATGGCAAAACAGTGTTCAATGGTTGCCAAATTAGTCTTGGTTAGGCAGGATTCCTTCCAACGGGCAGTCGTGGCCGAGTGGTTAAGGCGATGGACTCGAAATCCATTGGGGTTTCCCCGCACAGGTTCGAATCCTGTCGGCTGCGTAAACTTTTTTTTAATTTTCCGTCTTTGAGTAAACATCAAGAATCACCAGTAGTCAGAATTACAACTGTAGTCATAAAGGTGCCAAATGTGTGCGCCTGCGCTTCAGGATTTGCGGTTCCTTTCTAGTTCCTCACCTCTCTATCTTAATCTGCTGTGAATTACATCATGGCAAAACAGTGTTCAATGGTTGCCAAATTAGTTTTGGTTAGGCAGGATTCCTTCCAACGGGCAGTCGTGGCCGAGTGGTTAAGGCGATGGACTCGAAATCCATTGGGGTTTCCCCGCACAGGTTCGAATCCTGTCGGCTGCGTAAACTTTTTTTAATTTTCCGTCTTTGCGTAACATCAAGAATCACCAGTAGTCAGAATTGCAACTGTAGTCATACAGGTGCCAAATGGGTGCGCCTGCGCTTCAGGATTTGCGGTTCCTTTCTAGTTCCTCACCTCTCTATCTTAATCTGCTGTGAATTACATCATGGCAAAACAGTGTTCAATGGTTGCCAAATTAGTTTTGGTTAGGCAGGATTCCTTCCAACGGGCAGTCGTGGCCGAGTGGTTAAGGCGATGGACTCGAAATCCATTGGGGTTTCCCCGCACAGCTTCGAATCCTGTCGGCTGCGTAAACTTTTTTTTAATTTTTCCGTCTTTGCGAAACATCAAGAATCACCAGTGTTCGAAATTGCAACTGTAGTCATACAGGTGCCAAATGGGTGCGCCTGCGCTTCAGGATTTGCGGTTCCTTTCTAGTTCCTCACCTCTCTATCTTAATCTGCTGTGAAATACATCATGGCAAAACAGTGTTCAATGGTTGCCAAATTAGTTTTGGTTAGGCAGGATTCCTTCCAACGGGCAGTCGTGGCCGAGTGGTTAAGGCGATGGACTCGAAATCCATTGGGGTTTCCCCGCACAGGTTCGAATCCTGTCGGCTGCGTAAACTTTTTTTTAATTTTTCCGTCTTTGCGAAACATCAAGAATCACCAGTGTTCGAAATTGCAACTGTAGTCATACAGGTGCCAAATGGGTGCGCCTGCGCTTCAGGATTTGCGGTTCCTTTCTAGTTCCTCACCTCTCTATCTTAATCTGCTGTGAATTACATCATGGCAAAACAGTGTTCAATGGTTGCCAAATTAGTTTGGTTAGGCAGGATTCCTTCCAACGGGCAGTCGTGGCCGAGTGGTTAAGGCGATGGACTCGAAATTCATTGGGGTTTCCCCGCACAGGTTCGAATCCTGTCGGCTGCGTAAACTTTTTTTTAATTTTTCCGTCTTTGAGTAACATCAAGAATCACCAGTTGTCAGAATCGCAACTGTAGTCATACAGGTGCCAAATGGGTGCGCCTGCGCTTCAGGATTGGCGGTTCCTTTCTAGTTCCTCACCTCTCTATCTTAATCTGCTGTGAATTACATCATGGCAAAACAGTGTTCAATGGTTGCCAAATTAGTTTTGGTTAGGCAGGATTCCTTCCAACGGGCAGTCGTGGCCGAGTGGTTAAGGCGATGGACTCGAAATCCATTGGGGTTTCCCCGCACAGGTTCGAATCCTGTCGGCTGCGTAAACTTTTTTTTAATTTTCCGTCTTTGCGAAACATCAAGAATCACCAGTTGTCAGAATTGCAACTGTAGTCATACAGGTGCCAAATGTGTGCGCCTGCGCTTCAGGATTTGCGGTTCCTTTCTAGTTCCTCACCTCTCTATCTTAATCTGCTGTGAAATACATCATGGCAAAACAGTGTTCAATGGTTGCCAAATTAGTCTTGGTTAGGCAGGATTCCTTCCAACGGGCAGTCGTGGCCGAGTGGTTAAGGCGATGGACTCGAAATCCATTGGGTTTTCCCCGCACAGGTTCGAATCCTGTCGGCTGCGTAAACTTTTTTTTAATTTTTCCGTCTTTGAGTAAACATCAAGAATCACCAGTAGTCAGAATTGCAACTGTAGTCATAAAGGTGCCAAATGGGTGCGCCTGCGCTTCAGGATTTGCGGTTCCTTTCTAGTTCCTCACCTCTCTATCTTAATCTGCTGTGAATTACATCATGGCAAAACAGTGTTCAATGGTTGCCAAATTAGTTTTGGTTAGGCAGGATTCCTTCCAACGGGCAGTCGTGGCCGAGTGGTTAAGGCGATGGACTCGAAATCCATTGGGGTTTCCCCGCACAGGTTCGAATCCTGTCGGCTGCGTAAACTTTTTTTAATTTTTCCGTCTTTGCGAAACATCAAGAATCACCAGTGTTCGAAATTGCAACTGTAGTCATACAGGTGCCAAATGGGTGCGCCTGCGCTTCAGGATTTGCGGTTCCTTTCTAGTTCCTCACCTCTCTATCTTAATCTGCTGTGAATACATCATGGCAAAACAGTGTTCAATGGTTGCCAAATTAGTTTTGGTTAGGCAGGATTCCTTCCAACGGGCAGTCGTGGCCGAGTGGTTAAGGCGATGGACTCGAAATCCATTGGGGTTTCCCCGCACAGGTTCGAATCCTGTCGGCTGCGTAAACTTTTTTTAATTTTTCCGTCTTTGCGAAACATCAAGAATCACCAGTGTTCGAAATTGCAACTGTAGTCATACAGGTGCCAAATGTGTGCGCCTGCGCTTCAGGATTTGCGGTTCCTTTCTAGTTCCTCACCTCTCTATCTTAATCTTGCTGTGAATTACATCATGGCAAAACAGTGTTCAATGGTTGCCAAATTAGTTTTGGTTAGGCAGGATTCCTTCCAACGGGCAGTCGTGGCCGAGTGGTTAAGGCGATGGACTCGAAATCCATTGGGGTTTCCCCGCACAGGTTCGAATCCTGTCGGCTGCGTAAACTTTTTTTAATTTTCCCGTCTTTGCGAAACATCAAGAATCACCAGTGTTCGAAATTGCAACTGTAGTCATACAGGTGCCAAATGTGTGCGCCTGCGCTTCAGGATTTGCGGTTCCTTTCTAGTTCCTCACCTCTCTATCTTAATCTGCTGTGAATTACATCATGGCAAAACAGTGTTCAATGGTTGCCAAATTAGTTTTGGTTAGGCAGGATTCCTTCCAACGGGCAGTCGTGGCCGAGTGGTTAAGGCGATGGACTCGAAATCCATTGGGGTTTCCCCGCACAGGTTCGAATCCTGTCGGCTGCGTAAACTTTTTTTTAAATTTTCCCTACTTTGCGAAACATCAAGAATCACCAGTTGTCAGAATTGCAACTGTAGTCATACAGGTGCCAAATGTGTGCGCCTGCGCTTCAGGATTTGCGGTTCCTTTCTAGTTCCTCACCTCTCTATCTTAATCTGCTGTGAAATACATCATGGCAAAACAGTGTTCAATGGTTGCCAAATTAGTTTTGGTTAGGCAGGATTCCTTCCAACGGGCAGTCGTGGCCGAGTGGTTAAGGCGATGGACTCGAAATCCATTGGGGTTTCCCCGCACAGGTTCGAATCCTGTCGGCTGCGTAAACTTTTTTTAATTTTTCCCGTCTTTGCGAAACATCAAGAATCACCAGTTGTCAGAAATTGCAACTGTAGTCATACAGGTGCCAAATGTGTGCGCCTGCGCTTCAGGATTTGCGGTTCCTTTCTAGTTCCTCACCTCTCTATCTTAATCTGCTGTGAAATACATCATGGCAAAACAGTGTTCAATGGTTGCCAAATTAGTCTTGGTTAGGCAGGATTCCTTCTAACGGGCAGTCGTGGCCGAGTGGTTAAGGCGATGGACTCGAAATCCATTGGGGTTTCCCCGCACAGGTTCGAATCCTGTCGGCTGCGTAAACTTTTTTTTAAATTTTCCCTACTTTGCGAAACATCAAGAATCACCAGTTGTCAGAATTGCAACTGTAGTCATACAGGTGCCAAATGTGTGCGCCTGCGCTTCAGGATTTGCGGTTCCTTTCTAGTTCCTCACCTCTCTATCTTAATCTGCTGTGAAATACATCATGGCAAAACAGTGTTCAATGGTTGCCAAATTAGTTTTGGTTAGGCAGGATTCCTTCCAACGGGCAGTCGTGGTAGAGTGGTTAAGGCGATGGACTCGAAATTCATTGGGGTTTCCCCGCACAGGTTCGAATCCTGTCGGCTGCGTAAACTTTTTTTTAATTTTCCCGTACTTTGCGAAACATCAAGAATCACCAGTTGTCAGAATTGCAACTGTAGTCATAAAGGTGCCAAATGTGTGCGCCTGCGCTTCAGGATTTGCGGTTCCTTTCTAGTTCCTCACCTCTCTATCTTAATCTGCTGTGAATACATCATGGCAAAACAGTGTTCAATGGTTGCCAAATTAGTTTTGGTTAGGCAGGATTCCTTCCAACGGGCAGTCGTGGCCGAGTGGTTAAGGCGATGGACTCGAAATCCATTGGGGTTTCCCCGCACAGGCTCGAATTCCTGTCGGCTGCGTAAACTTTTTTTTAAATTTTCCCTACTTTGCGAAACATCAAGAATCACCAGTTGTCAGAATTGCAACTGTAGTCATACAGGTGCCAAATGTGTGCGCCTGCGCTTCAGGATTTGCGGTTCCTTTCTAGTTCCTCACCTCTCTATCTTAATCTGCTGTGAAATACATCATGGCAAAACAGTGTTCAATGGTTGCCAAATTAGTTTTGGTTAGGCAGGATTCCTTCCAACGGGCAGTCGTGGCCGAGTGGTTAAGGCGATGGACTCGAAATTCATTGGGGTTTCCCCGCACAGGTTCGAATCCTGTCGGCTGCGTAAACTTTTTTTTAAATTTTCCCTACTTTGCGAAACATCAAGAATCACCAGTAGTCAGAATTGCAACTGTAGTCATAAAGGTGCCAAATGGGTGCGCCTGCGCTTCAGGATTTGCGGTTCCTTTCTAGTTCCTCACCTCTCTATCTTAATCTGCTGTGAATTACATCATGGCTAAACAGTGTTCAATGGTTGCCAAATTAGTTTTGGTTAGGCAGGATTCCTTCCAATGGGCAGTCGTGGCCGAGTGGTTAAGGCGATGGACTCGAAATCCATTGGGGTTTCCCCGCACAGGTTCGAATCCTGTCGGCTGCGTAAACTTTTTTTTAATTTTTCCGTCTTTGAGTAACATCAAGAATCACCAGTTGTCAGAATTGCAACTGTAGTCATACAGGTGCCAAATGGGTGCGCCTGCGCTTCATGATTTGCGGTTCCTTTCTAGTTCCTCACCTCTCTATCTTAATCTGCTGTGAATTACATCATGGCAAAACAGTGTTCAATGGTTGCCAAATTAGTCTTGGTTAGGCAGGATTCCTTCCAACGGGCAGTCGTGGCCGAGTGGTTAAGGCGATGGACTCGAAATCCGTTGGGGTTTCCCCGCACAGGTTCGAATCCTGTCGGCTGCGTAAACTTTTTTTAAAATTTTCCCTACTTTGCGAAACATCAAGAGTCACCAGTTGTCAGAATTGCAACTGTAGTCATACAGGTGCCAAATGTGTGCGCCTGCGCTTCAGGATTTGCGGTTCCTTTCTAGTTCCTCACCTCTCTATCTTAATCTGCTGTGAAATACATCATGGCAAAACAGTGTTCAATGGTTGCCAAATTAGTTTTGGTTAGGCAGGATTCCTTCCAACGGGCAGTCGTGGCCGAGTGGTTAAGGCGATGGACTCGAAATCCATTGGGGTTTCCCCGCACAGGTTCGAATCCTGTCGGCTGCGTAAACTTTTTTTAAAATTTTCCCTACTTTGCGAAACATCAAGAGTCACCAGTTGTCAGAATTGCAACTGTAGTCATACAGGTGCCAAATGTGTGCGCCTGCGCTTCAGGATTTGCGGTTCCTTTCTAGTTCCTCACCTCTCTATCTTAATCTGCTGTGAAATACATCATGGCAAAACAGTGTTCAATGGTTGCCAAATTAGTTTTGGTTAGGCAGGATTCCTTCCAACGGGCAGTCGTGGCCGAGTGGTTAAGGCGATGGACTCGAAATCCATTGGGGTTTCCCCGCACAGGTTCGAATCCTGTCGGCTGCGTAAACTTTTTTTAATTTTTCCGTCTTTGCGAAACATCAAGAATCACCAGTGTTCGAAATTGCAACTGTAGTCATACAGGTGTCAAATGTGCGCGCCTGCGCTTCAGGATTTGCGGTTCCTTTCTAGTTCCTCACCTCTCTATCTTAATCTGCTGTGAATTACATCATGGCAAAACAGTGTTCAATGGTTGCCAAATTAGTTTTGGTTAGGCAGGATTCCTTCCAACGGGCAGTCGTGGCCGAGTGGTTAAGGCGATGGACTCGAAATCCATTGGGGTTTCCCCGCACAGGTTCGAATCCTGTCGGCTGCGTAAACTTTTTTTTAAATTTTCCCTACTTTGCGAAACATCAAGAATCACCAGTTGTCAGAATTGCAACTGTAGTCATACAGGTGCCAAATGTGTGCGCCTGCGCTTCAGGATTTGCGATTCCTTTCTAGTTCCTCACTTCTCTATCTTAATCTGCTGTGAAATACATCATGGCAAAACAGTGTTCAATGGTTGCCAAATTAGTTTTGGTTAGGCAGGATTCCTTCCAACGGGCAGTCGTGGCCGAGTGGTTAAGGCGATGGACTCGAAATCCATTGGGGTTTCCCCGCACAGGCTCGAATCCTGTCGGCTGCGTAAACTTTTTTTTAAATTTTCCCTACTTTGCGAAACATCAAGAATCACCAGTTGTCAGAATTGCAACTGTAGTCATACAGGTGCCAAATGTGTGCGCCTGCGCTTCAGGATTTGCGATTCCTTTCTAGTTCCTCACCTCTCTATCTTAATCTGCTGTGAAATACATCATGGCAAAACAGTGTTCAATGGTTGCCAAATTAGTTTTGGTTAGGCAGGATTCCTTCCAACGGGCAGTCGTGGCCGAGTGGTTAAGGCGATGGACTCGAAATCCATTGGGGTTTCCCCGCACAGGTTCGAATCCTGTCGGCAGCGTATACTTTTTTTTAATTTTTCCGTCTTTGAGTAACATCAAGAATCACCAGTTGTCAGAATTGCAACTGTAGTCATACAGGTGCCAAATGGGTGCGCCTGCGCTTCATGATTTGCGGTTCCTTTCTAGTTCCTCACCTCTCTATCTTAATCTGCTGTGAAATACATCATGGCAAAACAGTGTTCAATGGTTGCCAAATTAGTTTTGGTTAGGCAGGATCCCTTCCAACGGGCAGTCGTGGCCGAGTGGTTAAGGCGATCGACTCGAAATTCATTGGGGTTTCCCCGCACACGTTCGAATCCTGTCGGCTGCGTAAACTTTTTTTTAATTTTTCCGTCTTTGAGTAACATCAAGAATCACCAGTTGTCAGAAATTCAACTGTAGTCATACAGGTGCCAAATGTGTGCGCCTGCGCTTCAGGATTTGCGGTTCCTTTCTAGTTCCTCACCTCTCTATCTTAATCTGCTGTGAAATACATCATGGCAAAACAGTGTTCAATGGTTGCCAAATTAGTTTTGGTTAGGCAGGATTCCTTCCAACGGGCCGTCGTGGCCGAGTGGTTAAGGCGATCGACTCGAAATTCATTGGGGTTTCCCCGCACAGGTTCGAATCCTGTCGGCTGCGTAAACTTTTTTTTAATTTTTCCGTCTTTGAGTAACATCAAGAATCACCAGTTGTCAGAATTGCAACTGTAGTCATACAGGTGCCAAATGGGTGCGCCTGCGCTTCATGATTTGCGGTTCCTTTCTAGTTCCTCACCTCTCTATCTTAATCTGCTGTGAATTACATCATGGCAAAACAGTGTTCAATGGTTGCCAAATTAGTTTTGGTTAGGCAGGATTCCTTCCAACGGACAGTCGTGGCCGAGTGGTTAAGGCGATGGACTCGAAATTCATTGGGGTTTCCCCGCACAGGTTCGAATCCTGTCGGCTGCGTAAACTTTTTTTAATTTTTCCGTCTTTGCGAAACATCAAGAATCACCAGTGTTCGAAATTGCAACTGTAGTAATACAGGTGCCAAATGGGTGCGCCTGCGCTTCATGATTTGCGGTTCCTTTCTAGTTCCTCACCTCTCTATCTTAATCTGCAGTGAATTACATCATGGCAAAACAGTGTTCAATGGTTGCCAAATTAGTTTTGGTAAGGCAGGATTCCTTCCAACGGGCAGTCGTGGCCGAGTGGTTAAGGCGATGGACTCGAAATCCATTGGGGTTTCCCCGCACAGGTTCGAATCCTGTCGGCAGCGTAAACTTTTTTTTTAATTTTTCCGTCTTTGAGTAACATCAAGAATCACCAGTTGTCAGAATTGCAACTGTAGTCATACAGGTGCCAAATGGGTGCGCCTGCGCTTCATGATTTGCGGTTCCTTTCTAGTTCCTCACCTCTCTATCTTAATCTGCTGTGAATTACATCATGGCAAAACAGTGTTCAATGGTTGCCAAATTAGTCTTGGTTAGGCAGGATTCCTTCCAACGGGCAGTCGTGGCCGAGTGGTTAAGGCGATGGACTCGAAATCCGTTGGGGTTTCCCCGCACAGGTTCGAATCCTGTCGGCTGCGTAAACTTTTTTTAAAATTTTTCCTACTTTGCGAAACATCAAGAGTCACCAGTTGTCAGAATTGCAACTGTAGTCATACAGGTGCCAAATGTGTGCGCCTGCGCTTCAGGATTTGCGGTTTCTTTCTAGTTCCTCACCTCTCTATCTTAATCTGCTGTGAAATACATCATGGCAAAACAGTGTTCAATGGTTGCCAAATTAGTTTTGGTTCGGCAGGATTCCTTCCAACGGGCAGTCGTGGCCGAGTGCTTAAGGCGATGGACTCGAAATCCATTGGGGTTTCCCCGCACAGGTTCGAATCGTGTCGGCTGCGTAAACTTTTTTTAATTTTTCCGTCTTTGCGAAACATCAAGAATCACCAGTGTTCGAAATTGCAACTGTAGTCATACAGGTGCCAAATGGGTGCGCCTGCGCTTCAGGATTTGCGGTTCCTTTCGAGTTCCTCACCTCTCTATCTTAATCTGCTGTAAAAAACATCATGGCAAAACAGTGTTCAGTGGTTGCCAAATTAGTCTTGGTTAGGCAGGATTCCTTCCAACGGGCAGTCGTTGCCGAGTGGTTAAGGCGATGGACTCGAAATCCATTGGGGTTTCCCCGCACAGGTTCGAATCCTGTCGGCTGCGTAAACTTTTTTTTAAATTTTCCCTACTTTGCGAAACATCAAGAATCACCAGTTGTCAGAATTGCAACTGTAGTCATACAGGTGCCAAATGTGTGCGCCTGCGCTTCAGGATTTGCGGTTCCTTTCTAGTTCCTCACCTCTCTATCTTAATCTGCTGTGAAATACATCATGGCAAAACAGTGTTCAATGGTTGCCAAATTAGTTTTGGTTAGGCAGGATTCCTTCCAACGGGCAGTCGTGGCCGAGTGGTTAAGGCGATGGACTCGAAATTCATTGGGGTTTCCCCGCACAGGTTCGAATCCTGTCGGCTGCGTAAACTTTTTTTAAATTTTCCTCGCTGTGGGAAACATCAAGAATCACCAGTGTTCGAAATTGCAACTGTAGTCATACAGGTGCCAAATGTGTGCGCCTGCGCTTCAGGATTTGCGGTTCCTTTCTAGTTCCTCACCTCTCTATCTTAATCTGCTGTGAATTACATCATGGCAAAACAGTGTTCAATGGTTGCCAAATTATTTTTGGTTAGGCAGGATTCCTTCCAACGGGCAGTCGTGGCCGAGTGGTTAAAGCGATGGACTCGAAATCCAGTGGGGTTTCCATGCACAGGTTCGAATTCTGTCGGCTGCGTAAACTTTTTTTAATTTTTCCGTCTTTGAGTAACATCAAGAATCACCAGTTGTCAGAATTGCAACTGTAGTCATACAGGTGCCAAATGTGTGCGCCCGCGCTTCAGGATTTGCGGTCTTGGTTATGGACTTAGAAGTGTGGCAGTTTGGGCTTGTTGGTATGACATGACGATAGTTATAGTGCGAGAGAGGTGAGTATATACAATTTCTTTCAGCTTAGAAAGATGTTATAGCCGCGCACATAGTTCAGTTGCTTTTTAAAACGCTATAGCTGCTCTTATGACCGCAGTTATGAGAAGTACATGTTTATAATACGCATGCCTGAACATATAGCCTTATTAACGTAAAGTCATCCACTTAAAAAGGTATTGATGGTTTAGGAGAACGAATATGGGGAGATCAATGACAGAAGTGAACATGAGCTTCGTCAGGATTTTCCCTTGTGGGGTGCAAAGTAGGGTAAAATCCTAGTGAGGGGGAGGAGGCATGCACCCTGCTGGCGATGCTCATGGAAGCGAATGTTTAGCACTCGTAAAAGCAAGAACAACAAATGTTATGGAATTACAATAGTGTTCCAAAAAGAAAGCAACAGAATACCAATCAAGAAGAGTGTAAGGCAGGGGGACACAATCTCCCCAAGTCTATTTACCGCGTGCTTACAGGAGGTTTTCAGATGCCTAGAATGGGAACATTTAGAAATAAGAGTTAATGGAGAGTACCTTAGTAACCTGCGCTTCGCCGATGACATTGCATTGCTGAGCATCTCAGGGGACGAATTACAACTCATGATAACGGAGTTAGACAAGGAGAGCAGAAAGGTGGGTCTACAATGAATCTGCAGAAAACGAAAGTAATGTACAACAACCTTGGAAAGGAGCTGCGCTTCGAGATAGGTAATAGTGCACTTGAAGTTGTAAAAGATTATGTCTACTTAGGGCAGCTAATAACTGCAGAGCCTAACCACGAGATTGAAGTAACTTGAAGAATAAGAATGGGATGGGGCACATTTGGCAAGCACTCTCAAATTATGACGGGTACATAGATTGCCACTATCCCTCAAAAGGAAGGTATGTGACAGCTGCATCTTGCCGGTACTTAGCTACGGAGCAGAAAACTGGAGACTTACAAAGAGGGTTCAGCTTAAATTTAGGATGACGCAGCGAGCAATGGAAAGGAAAATTGCAGGTGTAACATTAAGAGACAAGAAGAGAGCAGAGTTGATTAGAGAACAAACGGGGGTCAAGGATATCATAGTTGAAATCAAGAAGAGGAAATGGTTGTGGGCTGGGCATGTAGCACGTAGACAGGATAACCGCTGGCCATTAAGGGTAACTAGCTTGATTCCTAGAGAAGGAAAGGTGGTTAGGGGGATACAGAAGGTTAGGTGGGCAGATGAGATTAAGAATTTTGCGGGTATAAAGTGGCAGCAGCAAGCACAGGAACGAGTTAACTGGCGGAACATGGGAGAGGCCTTTGTCCTGCAGTGGACGTAGTCAGTTTGATGATAATGATGATGATGATGATGATAGCGCGAGAACAGAACGAATTCTTGTCTCTTTGTCGTCGTTCTGCTTTTCTGTCATCGTTGGTTATGAAGTCGCATTCCAGAACAGTTTTAGTTCTTGGCTTTTACGAGGGCTAAACATTCGCTTCTATGAGCGTCACCAGGAGGTTGCACTGCCCTCCCCCCCTCCTCATTAGGACTTTACCCGGCTTTGCACCCCGCAAGGGAAAATCCTGCCAAAGCCCACGTTCACTTCTGTCATTAATTTCCACATATTCGTTCTCCTGGATCATCAATAACTTTTTAAGTGGGTGACTTTACCTTCGTAATGCTATATGTTCAGGCATGTGTACTATAAACATGTATTTCTCACAACTGTGGTCATAAGAGCGGTTAAAAGATTTTAAAAAGCAACTGAACTATGTTCGCGGCTATAACATTTTTCTCGGCTAGAAAGGATTGTATATACTCACCTCTCTACGTCACCATCGTCATCCATTACACTTTTTCAACCCATTTTTTTCTAACCCGGTGTAGAGTAGCAGCATACACAATGCTATCGCTCGGGCCGACCTCCCTGTGGTTCTGTAAATAAACATGTCTCTCTGTCTGTCTGCATTTCTCATAGTACAGAATACGAAACCGAGTATCAGAACAGAACGCAGCACAAACACTCCTCCACGGTGGAGCTATGTAACTTTATTCCGTCAATGTGCCTCACGTGGTAAATGTGGTAAATCAGGCAGAATTTACAATGTGAGTAAATGATAGCAATTAAAGCTTTTATGTCCCGGAACTGCAATGCTGCAGCTTTTCTGAGTTATTTTGTTTCATTTGTTTATTATATAACACCGCCTTTTGCTTTTCATATGACTAGGAGGAGCTTACAATTTCAAACAGTGGTGAACTACTTATACCTTAAACAATATATATATATATATATATATATATATATATATATATATATATATATATATATATATATATATATATATATATATATATATATATATATATATATATATATATTGTCACGATGAGTCACTAGCACTGGGGGATATGTTGAACGACCGGGTAGCTAGCTCTAGGACGATGCGTCAGTCGTGGCTGGCTCTCGAGCCGAGAAGAGACACGCAAATCTTCTTTCTTTCCTCCAGATGGTAGAGCCGCTCTTGCAGTCGACCCACTACGTGTGGGTGGCATTATCCCCCCTTTCGAAAAGAAAAAAAAAGTCCCAAAAGGGGGAAAGAAAAGTACATAGCACCACCACGATGTTACGACATAGGCACGTGGAAAAAAAAGAAATTGGAAATTCGGATAAAGTAAAAATAGAAATTAACGAGCGTGCCAATATAGGAAAAATCAGTGAACGAAGAAGCAAGTTCACAAAAATAAATAAATAACACAAAGAACAGTGTACGGCAAGAAAAAAGTTATGAACAACGCGCAATAAACGATTTCATGCGCAACACATGAACGACATCCGACCTCGGTCGTGTCCTACTCCGTGCCTGCGATGTTGAGTCCGGAACTACTTCGTAGTTGACGTCACTGACGCGACGTAACACTTTATAAGGGCCAAAGTACCGGCTCAGTAACTTTTCACTAAGGCCACGGCGGCGGACGGGCGTCCACACCCAAACTTGATCTCCGGGGTTGTAAAATACTTCACTGTGGCGGTGGTTATACACTCTAAGCCAAAAACGGCCGAAATGGGAGCAACGGCTGTTCTTACTCCTTCAGACCGACTGTTACTCTCCGAAAAGACCAAGCGGAACAAGATGGCTGACTTGTTCGAGAATGGGGGAGCAACTGTATTCATCTTAAGTTTGTAAGGGAGCAACGGAAGGAGGAACCGCTGTAAATGCTCTCGTCACGCAACGGTTACTCCCCGGCAGGACACCGCACACAAATATGCATGCCGCCCACATTGATATTCATGGGCCAGATTATTGTTTGTTATGTGTGCCAAACTTCCCCAAACCAAAACGGTGATTTATTTTAGCATCCGCAAATAATAAGAGAACAGCGCTGGCTGAACACAGAAGGCCTGAGAATACAGCTACGGCAAGTACCTAACACACGCAGCAACAGAATGGAGAGTTGTCACGTCAAAGCGAACCGAACGCCGAAACACGTGCAAAACAACGATAAAAAAAAAGCCTAGACACGCCGTTCGTCCGCGAAGGAAAGGCGTCAAAGTCGATCAAGCACCGAAACACGTGCATAAGGAGCCCCCCCCCCCCCCTTAATATATCGGAGAAGAAAAAAAAAGCGGACCCAGACGCGCTCTTCATCAGCCGTACACTTAGTAGCACGCTTCACCGTGTAGTTTGAGGGCAGAATGACAAATCTGTGCCATCTGCGCCCGCACGACAATTGTGGCGCTAGTTTAGCAAGCAATGTAATTTACAAAGTAATTTTTATTCAGTGTTTATGTTTACTAGCACTAAATAAAAATTACACTCAATTTTTTACATTTAATTATGAGTTTTAGTGTACCTCAGTTTTTTTTTATAAGTGTATTAGGAGAATACACTGAAAGCATTGCGCTGACGCCTGTGCTGCCACTGCTCGACGTTTTTTTTTTTTTTTCGGCGCAACTAGGTTCGCGTTCGCACTACTCATATTCATGTGGTCAGTGGTCGGCGAGCACATAGACATGCGAGCTTGTGAGCTATGTTTTGATCGTGTGTGTGTGTCGCAGATTGGCGTTTCTACTTATTCGTGATGAAGGTTAGTGTATATTTACCTTTATGGAGCGCGAAGTTGTTGTGGATTTTGCTGCCGGGTGGAACGAACACCTCGTAAACACGTCTTCAGCTATCTGCAAGCCTGTTCGCTCGTCGGACAAAGGACTGTGCATGCATCAGCGTGCAGGTGAGTGGCATTTCGAGCAACATTTAATGCTCTTACAATACATTGTTGAGTGGTTGCGCTATTAAAAAAGAAATGATTTGCTCTTTCTTGTTTACCGTATCCATTGCTAGCCGTATCGAACTAAATTCCCTCTATTATTACCGCCTGCATACCCTCTTGCTTCCCCTGTCACCACTGCAGTGCCAGTGTACTTTTGCAGTTAAAAGTTCATTTCCGCAACACTACCTCGCTTGAAAAAAACATTGGAGCGGGGTTGTAGCTGCCTTCATACTGGCACTTTTCTACCATTGGCTTTATGTAACGTTAACGGCTGAGTGTTGTGGCTTTGGGCCGCATTTTTTGGAGCTGTAAAGTGTATGTAAATCAGTAAGTTAACAAATCATTGTCGCATCACTTCACTGGCATAGCCAGGCGGTTGCGCACAGAATTTTTTTTAGGCTGGGCGTAGGGAGCCCATAATGACGACCATATTCGCTTGCCCGGCCTCCAATTCAGATAAGCGGACCCCCCCCCCCCTCCCCGCACCCCTAAAAAAAAAATCTGCCCAAATCACTGCGTCACTTGCTTCATCTCTGCGCTGAACGTACCATTTTATAAGCGCACCATCAAGCGAGCAATTTACGTATGAACGGAACAATTGGAGGAGGAATGACTCAAATCTTTCAGATTTCTTTAGTGATGCAAAACCTGCACAAAACTGAATATTGTAAAAGACAATCATAAATGCTGTATGTTCTCGTTAGCGTTGTCATTATTCCGCATCATGAAATCTTTAAGCGCTGTGAAAACTTGGCATGCCGTTGAAGTCACATATCGACGTTCACACCAATCGACGAAAATTTCGACAACCTCAATAACGCCGCTTGGGATTTGCCGCATGCACATAATTAGGCTGATTCCCACTTGGCTGTTTTTAACCTGACTTCTCTGCTACCAAATGAAACAATATTTGATGCATGTCTTTTACTACTTTTTTTCAGGGATATGACACAAGTTTGGTTATACTGCAGATAAAGATGCTCCCAACGATGCTAAAGTACAGAAAGCAAGTGAATTTTGGTAAGTGCAGACTTTTTGTACTACGTATACGGAAGCATCGCTTTTTAGGGGCAAACTGTGCATGTGTTGGCCAGAGAATAGTTTATCATGCCACATGGTTACACTGGCACTGACAATTTGACATGGCTCCGCTGGCCCGTGTGTGTGCTCACTCTGTTACCGTTAAGATAAAATGTTTATGTTTTCATTGCAGGAATTTCTGTTTGTACTAAACAGCCAACTGCCAATATTTGTTTATGCTGGTGCTCCTAAAAGTACGATGTCCCTATTTGCATGGATTTTGGCTTGCACAAAGCACAACACTTGGGCCTAGATTCACAACGCTGTCCATGCGCAGGCCTTCATAACAGCGCTTCTTGACTTGCCTTTACCCTGTTTTCTGCAGATGTTTCGTGGGTTTAAAAGTTCCACAGCATGTTGACCTCCCCCACTCTGAAAAATTCGCGTTCAAAGTTCTGCAAGAGTGGGCTTAACTTTCTTGTGCACCTCCTTGCTGTTCCAAGATCCTGAAGTGTTATGCTCTTACTAGAGGTGGCAGTGTTTATAAAGTTTGTATTTCCATCACATTGACCAAGTATGCGATCTTGGCTTGACTGGTAGCACATTCTCAATAAATGTCTTTGTGGCACATGTAGAAAACAGTACAAAATAAATAGGCAGACATTCACACCGGGAGCAAACTTCTAACAATGCTTCTTTTTTGGAAACCACGGTGCGCTTATTCCAATTTGTCTAACAGGGCAGTAACCTGTTTGGCTGTGAACCAACAAGACGTTGAACTAATAAAAGCTTCACATCTTGTTGCTCTCAGATATATATGTATTGGCAAGCTATCTGTGACACTGTCAAACAAACAGAATATCTGTGCATGCCTTAAGATATATTGCTTCGTTCACATATCTCGGGGCTGTGACTCGTCAACCGAGTGAACAAATGCACCCTAGTTTAATAAATTTAAAGCATTTTTTGAAGGTAGCACGGTCTACATTTATTTGTCTATAGTTTTGTCCAGACATTTGCATCAGGTACAAAGAAATATACTGAAGATTATCATGTAGCCTCTGCAAATCGTTGCTTTCAAGCAGGCTTTGCATGCTTGGCTTGTCCCTACAGGTATTGCACAATTCAACACGCAGCAGCGTATGATAGAACAGTAGAATCGAGAGCAGCTATGGGCACGAGCTAAATAAGTATTTTAACATGAGCGGACAGTACGTGTTATTTGCCACACACATGACCTCACTTAGAATGCCCATTGGTGAATGGGCTCATAGAAATGTCACTCAGCTGTGTATAGGAAATAACTTAACTGAACCTAAGGGTATCTTTAACTGCTATAAATATGCCTTGTTGAAGTGCTGCACATTTTCTTCCAGAATATTGTTGTCTGAGACATCATGTGAAGAGCGTCTACCACATCAGCATTTATATGGCTTGCCATATAAATTTTGCCATTTCGTTTTGCAGTAGACATCCTAGAATTTAAGCGCTGCTGCAGTGTGTGTGACTCATTGTTATGTATTGATTCTGGGATGTTTAACCTCACACTTCTATTTTTTTTTCTTGCAGCAATGAGATGCTTCACATATGCCTGTGGTTACATTGTGCTGCGCTAGCCTGATGAAAACACCAGCTGCGAAACTTGAGTCCTTCAGCATTGGAGAAGTTGCCTTTCTCTCACCAATGATGACACAGACTGCCCTATGCTAGAAATTCATGATTGTTTTTCCACGGATGGCGCAGAAAACCTTTGATGTATTAAGGTGCTTGTTTAGTGCTGGCTGTGGTGTGGTGAAATCTACTTTTACGTGTGCTCACACGTCGCCTCATAAAAAGAACAATAAAGCATTTATTTTCCTTTCAATATTGTCCACTTTTTGTGTTAGAAGCACCCAAGCAGTGCTCTTCTAAGGAGCTCTCGCCATGTGTTAAGCGTGTGACATGCATACTCGAGATAAATAGTCATTTCCCCAAGGAATAACTGGAAGGATGTGCAGTTGGTTTTCGGAGAGTAACTGCGAACACGTGGGAGGAACGGTAAAGAGTAACTGTTGCTCTTAGAAGAGCAACTGGTGGGAGTAATGGTTGGTCCGCAGGGAGCAACTGGTGGGAGTAACTGTTGGTCTGCAGGGAGAAACTGGAGGGAGTAACTGTTCATCCCCCGAAGGAGAAACTGAAAGGAGAGCAACGGTTCGTCCCTCTGCAGTTACTCCTTATAGGGGAGTAATGGGAGTGGCAATGCAATTGCTCCCTGAAAGGAGCAACCCCTATACCCCTGTTGCTCCCTTTTGGCTTAGAGTGTAGCGCCGTGCGTCTGCCTGCTGTTGCTGGCCGATGTGTAGTCGCGCGAGCTGCCGGGCTTCCTCAGCACGCTCTGCGAATTCATCGGCGTCAGTTGCCAACTCGTCTTCGTCTTGACACGGTAGCATAGAGTCCAGCATGGTTTGCACTTCGCGGCTGTAGAGAAGCCGAAATGGCGTGAATCGCGTGGTCTCTTGCACGGCGGTATTATACGCGAAGGTCACGTAAGGTAAGATCCGGTTCCATGTTTTGTGCTGTACGTCGATGTACATTGAGATCATGTCTGCGATGGTCTTATTCAGTCGCTCGGTAAGTCCGTTGGTTTGCGGGAGGTACGCAGTTGTCTTTCGGTGTCTGGTGTTGCTCAGTTTGAAAACCTCGTCCATAAGCTGCGCCGTGAATGCCGTCCCTCTGTCCGTTATTATACTGGAAGGAGCACCGTGTCGTAACACGATGTGGCGCATGAAAAATTGTGCTACCTCAGAAGCCGTGGCTCGTGGGATCGCCTGCGTCTCAGCGTAGCGTGTCAAATAGTCGGTCGCGACGATCACCCATTTGTTGCTGTCCGCAGATAGGGGGAATGGCCCGAGAATATCCATGCCGACTTGGTCGAACGGCGTGCAGGGTGCTTCAATGGGCTGAAGCAAACCAGCTGGCTTAACAGATGGTTGCTTTAAGCGCTGACATTCCCGACAGCTCTTGACGTACTTCTTGACGCTTGCCGAAAGTCCTGGCCAATAGTACCTCTCGCTCACTCTGGCAAGTGTCCGTGAGTAGCCCAGATGACCGGATGTGGGTTCGTCATGGCAAGCGAAAAAGACGTCGTCTCGCATGTCTCGAGGAACCACCAGGAGGTAGGTACGGTTGTTCGAACGAGCGTTCTTCTTGTACAGCACACCATCTCGAAGGCAGAACGACGGCAATGAGCGGGATAAATGACGTGGTATGATTGTGCCCTGGCCCTCTAAATGATCGATGATCGGACGAATCTCGGCGTCATCCCGCTGCCGTTTACTCAAGTCTGATGAGCTAATGGCGCCCAGGAAGCCTTCGTCTTCCTCTGCTTCCTGACTGACGACATGAAGGGGTGCGCGTGACAGTGTGTCAGCGTCTTCATGCTTACGGCTGGACTTATGGACGATGGTGACGTCAAATTCCTGCAGCCGCAAGCTCCACCGTGCTAGCCGTCCTGAAGGGTCGTACAGGGTTGCCAACCAGCAGAGGGCATGGTGGTCCATCACTACCTTGAAGGGACGACCATAAAGGTACGGGCGAAACTTAGTGATTGCCCACACGACTGCGAGGCACTCTTTCTCCGTAGTGGAATAATTCACCTCGGCACGGGATAGAGAGCGGCTGGCGTAGGCTATCACCCTTTCGATGTCGTCTTGACGCTGAACGAGCACTGCACCAAGCCCAACGTTACTAGCGTCAGTATGGACTTCCGTGTCAGCATCATCGTCGAAATGAGCGAGAACGGGTGCTGATTGCATGCGCTGTCGCAGTTCATCAAAAGCCGTTTGTTGCTCGTTTTCCCAGACAAACGGCGTGTCGTCCCTTGTGAGACGAGTCAGAGGTTCTGCTATCTGTGAAAAGCCATGAATGAACCGGCGATAGTAGGCGCACAAACCAAGGAAGCGCCGGACGGCTTTCTTATCGACAGGAGCTGGTAATTTGGCAACAGCGGCAAGCTTGTCTGGATCAGGCCGGACTCCTTCAGCGCTAACTACATGTCCAAGAAATTTTAGTTCTTCATAGCCGAATTGGCACTTCTGTGGCTTTAGAGTGAGGTCCGCCGATCGGATAGCCTCCAGCACGCTGCGCAGGCGCTGTAGGTGCTTCTCGAACGTGGCAGAGAAGACCACCACATCATCAAGGTAGACAAGACAAGTATGCCACTTGAGCCCTGTGAGGACAGTGTCCATCATTCGCTGGAAAGTTGCCGGCGCTGAACACAAGCCGAAAGGGAGTACTCGAAATTGGTATAGGCTGTCTGGAGTCACGATAGCTGTCTTTTCGCGGTCTCGCTGATCTACCTCGATTTGCCAGTACCCGTTTTTGAGATCGAGAGAAGTGAAATAATGGGCACGACGAAGTCAATCCAGCGAATCGTCGATACGCGGTAGCGGGTACACATCCTTTTTGGTCACGTTGTTAAGCTTTCGGTAATCGACGCAGAAGCGTAGCGACCCGTCCTTCTTTTTGACAAGCACGACTGGAGATGACCACGGGCTGTTGGATGGTTCGATAACGCCATCGTCAAGCATCTCGCGAACTTGCGTACGTATCGCTTCACGTTCTTTAGCTGACACGCGGTAGGGGTGCTGGTGTATTGGGCGTGCGTCCTCGTACGTGATGATCCTGTGTTGAGTGATGGACGTCTGGCGGATCTTTGAGCAACTTGCGAAGCAAGACCTGTACTCGATTGATTGAGACTCGATGATCTACCTCGATTTGCCAGTACCCGTTTTTGAGATCGAGAGAAGTGAAATAATGGGCACGACGAAGTCTATCCAGCGAATCGTCGATACGCGGTAGCGGGTACACATCCTTTTTGGTCACGTTGTTAAGCTTTCGGTAATCGACGCAGAAGCGTAGCGACCCGTCCTTCTTTTGACAAGCACGACTGGAGATGACCACGGGCTGTTGGATGGTTCGATAACGCCATCGTCAAGCATCTCGCGAACTTGCGTACGTATCGCTTCACGTTCTTTAGCTGACACGCGGTAGGGGTGCTGGTGTATTGGGCGTGCGTCCTCGTACGTGATGATCCTGTGTTGAGTGATGGACGTCTGGCGGATCTTTGAGCAATTTGCGAAGCAAGATCTGTACTCGATTGATTGAGACTCGATGATCTACCTCGATTTGCCAGTACCCGTTTTTGAGATCGAGAGAAGTGAAATAATGGGCACGACGAAGTCTATCCAGCGAATCGTCGATACGCGGTAGCGGGTACACATCCTTTTTGGTCACGTTGTTAAGCTTTCGGTAATCGACGCAGAAGCGTAGCGACCCGTCCTTCTTTTGACAAGCACGACTGGAGATGACCACGGGCTGTTGGATGGTTCGATAACGCCATCGTCAAGCATCTCGCGAACTTGAGTACGTATCGCTTCACGTTCTTTAGCTGACACGCGGTAGGGGTGCTGGTGTATTGGGCGTGCGTCCTCGTACGTGATGATCCTGTGTTGAGTGATGGACGTCTGGCGGATCTTTGAGCAACTTGCGAAGCAAGACCTGTACTCGAACAAGAGCGCTCGCAGCGCAGTCTGGTTATCGGTGGACAGATCAGGATTGATGTAAATGTTGCTCATTGATGTGTCTGCGTTATCCACTATTTCTGACGTGAACAGTTGGTTACGTTTGCTACTTCGTGGGCAAACGCTATCGAAGTGTCACGGAAAAGGTGTCGATGCTCGTTGCTAAAGTTGGTAACGAGCAATTGAGATCGGCCGTCACGAACGTGTATTACACTTCTCGCTACACATATGCCTTGCTGCAGGAGGTGTTCTAAATTTGTCTCGGCCACCACATCGCCATCGCTCAAACCACAGCATGTTACGTCGACTAGAACACTGGCTCGGGGAGGAAGTGACACGCTCTGTTCAGAAATACGGAGTACGTCGACACGCATTCCGTCATCCTGCACGTTGATTGCTCGCTGGGCTGAGAACGTGACGCGGCGCTCTTGCAGATCAATGATAGCTCCGTTTTCCTGTAGAAAATCAACTCCCAGAATGACGTCACGGGAGCATTCACGTAGAACAAGGCAGCTTGCTACGAATGTGTACCCTTGAATCTGTACTCTAGTTGTGCAGGCGCCCAGTGGAGTTACGACAAGCCACCAGCTGTCCGAATCTGCGAGTTATGCCACGGCGTGATTACTTTCTTCAGCTGCGTTGTCAGTTTCCCGCTCAGTATGGATTAGTCTGCGCCGGTGTCCACTAACGCATTAACTACACAACCATCAATTGTTACTGCTATGTCGAGTGAAAGCCGGCTATCCTTTGCAGCAGCAGGTGATGTCGGACCAGTTTCTGTACGGTTCTGCGTCAATAGGAGCTCTTCAGCGCTTCGACGTTCAGCGACCCCGCCCCCAGAGGTCACTTCGGCTAGTTTTCCCGGCGGAGGCTGGGAGATCGTGCGGTAGAATACCGCTGGGGCATTGATGAAAATCGCCTCGGTGATGGCGAGCGCGACTGGCGCCCGGCAGACGGTGGTGCATGCTGCTGGGAGAGGTAGTTCTGGATGTCGCGTGGTCTCTGACCGTAACGGGGGGGGGGGGGGGAGAGTACGCAGAGAAGCCGCGAAGCCCAAGACGGCGATAAGGACACTGGCGGTACAAGTGATCAGCTTCTACGCAGTGAAAGCATAGAGGCCGGTGATCGGGTGTGCGCCAGACATCAGACTTCCGAGGATACGAGTGCCGATCGTCGATGTACTGGACCGATTGCACCGAACGATGGGCAACAGAAGCACCACGGACAAAGGGCAGGGGCGGTAGCGTGTACGTGCCTTCGTAGTATGGTATGTGCTGCGCTGACTCGAGTGAAACTGCAGGGACAGAATGAACGAACAATGGCGGCGATGCAGCAGGGCGTTTCAAGGCTTCCGCGTAGGTTGTCTTGCGGTGGTATTCAGCAGGAGCTGGCGCAGCTGTATCAGGAGGCAAGGTGTCCCGGAGGGTCTGGTGCAGCTCATCCTTGATCACAGTTGCAATAGAGCTAACCGTAGGATGAGGTGTTACACCAGCCTTTTGCAACTCTTCACGTACGATATTACGGATGAGTTCACGTAAGGAGTCATTGCTGGTCCCAGCGGCGGCGAAAATGTCAGCAGTGGACATGCGACTGACTTGCCTGTCGTATTGGTTTGATCGCTGCTGTAGCACTTTTTCCATTGTCACGGCTACAGACAAGAACTCCGCGACCGTCTTCGGAGGGCTTCGCACGAGGCCGGCGAAAAGCTGGTCCTTGACACCACGCATCAAGTGACGCAACTTCTTGTCCTCCGTCATTCTCGAATCTGCCCGTCGGAAGAGACGCGTCATGTCTTCGACGTGCGCGGTCACAGTTTCGTTTGGCGACTGGACGCGGGCAAGAATAGCTCGTTCAGCTCTTTCTTGGCGGTCAGCGCTGGCATATGTTTGCAGAAGTCTACGAGAGAATTCGGGCCACGTCGTCAGCTGCTCCTCTCGATTTTGATACCACGTGCGAGCCCCGTCTTCGAGATAGAAGTAGACCCGACCCAGTTTAGCCGCGTCGTCCCACTGATTCAAGTTGGCTACGCGCTCGAAGTCCGCCAACCAGTCCTCAACGTCTTCGCTCTCCGTACCATGGAACGTCGTCGGTGCCCGTGGGCTTTCCAACGTATATCGGTTCGACGACGTGCTTCCCGTGCCGGTTGGCAAGGTTTGTACCGAAGTGCTGGTCATGTTTGTTGACGTGGTGGGAGCAGTATCGTTGACTTCCGGAGGCAATCCCCTGATTCGGCGGCTGGTCCGATGCACGGGAGTATTTACTGGCACTGGACTCGTATTAGGGCTTCCTGGGGGGGTCTGCAGCATCCGTGAGACTACCCAGCACCTTCCACCAGTTTGTCACGATGAGTCACTAGCACTGGGGGATATATTGAACGACCGGGTAGCTAGCTCTAGGACGATGCGTCAGTCGTGGCTGGCTCTCGAGCCGAGAAGAGATACGCAAATCTTCTTTCTTTCCTCCAGATGGTAGAGCCGCTCTTCCAGTCGACCCACTACGTGTGGGTGGCAATATATATATATATATATATATATATATATATATATATATATATATATATATATATATATATATATATACATCGCACAGAAGTTGTTAAACTGCACTGGGAAGGCTAATGATAACCATTTAAAAAATGCCCTGTTTAAGCATATAACTTTAAAAGTGGCATGGTCTTTTATGCATTTTCTAAAATTACTCGCCGATTGTCAGTCACTTGCGTTCTCTCTCCCTCTCCCTCCTTCGAGAGTTTTCTGTACTCATAATGACTTTCTAGCGCCTCTATAATTGTCCAAAATTTGAGCAGACGAAGATGTCACGTGATGAAGTTGCAAATTTCGGCGACATGGCATGGCATGATGACGTCAGTAGTGACATCACATGATTTTATTTGATAGTTCTTATTGACCTAGAATATCAGTTTTCTCGTTTGCTGATGCAGGAGCCTAGCATAAAACTTTTTCGGAGGCGGTTCAACCAAACTTTGTGTGTTCGTGCGTGCTTGCAATGTGTGCGCGATAATACGCAAGCCAATTTGAAAAATTTCGGGAGGGGTTGGAACCCCAATCCTCCCTGCCCTGGCTGCACTCATGTGTTACATCTATACTCTGTTTCACCTCTTTGGTTCAGCGCTGCCAAAGCTACGGGTTGTAAGAAAGCCGGCGGAAACAAAAAAGAGAGAAAAGGAGCGTGGCAGTGTGATACGCGAAGGCACGCGTAGACGGAGAAACAGACATACGAGAGCCACGAACAGCGTCAAAGAGAAACAGCCACAAAGTGAGGTTATTCACGGGCATAAGATTCTGGCAGAGCAACAAATTCACGATTCTTCAAGTTGCCGGTGTAGTTGCTTGTTTAATAGTTTTACTGCATTTTTAATTTAATAAAATAGCCATACTAACTAGCCGTGAATACGGTGGGCAGACGACACGGCACGAGTGAATACATGTGAAGGGGCTGAGCGCCCTTTCTATTGGCTGAGGGGCCTGTAGCCTACACAGTGCTGAAGGGAACCTCTGAAACAGAGTATAGGTATAGTACAGGCCTTTCGAACATGAATAAAAAAACAGAAAAAAAAACCGCGAGAACCTCATCAGTGCACTATAAAACACGTCATTGACCACAGTCACGTGTCTCGCGTAAAAAAGAAAAACAATATCACAGCTGTCACGTTGTATTACAGATACAGACAATGAAAACTCGAGCACTACATTATTGCGTCCCACTTCACGTAACACCTATTGTATTCATTGTGCTCGGCGAAGCAAGTCAGGCAACGCTTACTGCCTTGAAAGCGTTCCCAGGCGTGCAGTCGTGGCCGAGTGGTTAAGGCGATGGACTTGAAATCCATTGGGATCTTCCCGCGCAGGTTCGAATCCTGCCGACTGCGTTTAGCTTTTTTTAAATGTTCGTTTCAGATCTTTTATTAGACCACTCGATGCGGTAACCTCAAAGTGGTTGTGCTCTCCAACAAAAACACTTCTTCCTCTTTTTGGTGATTCGACTTGCCACTTACAGAACTATCTTTAAAGCTCCATGTGAACCCTGTCTTAGCATTGTTCTTTCTTCGGTACTCGCCGGCTCGCTCGCAGGTTGCGGGATCGAATCCCGGCTGGGGCTGCCCCATTTCAATGAAGGAGAGAAGCTTGAAGCCCGTGTGCTTGAATTAAGGTAGACGTTACAGAACAACAGATGGTTTAAATTTTCGGAGCCCTCCACTTTACGGCGTTCCTCATAATTTCATCGTAGTTTTGGGACGTAAAACCCTAGCAATTTTTTCATTGCTCTATTCAGGAGGGAGGGGCAACTTTCCAAAGGAGAGTTAATGACACCAAATTAGAAAGTGTGCGATCATATTTGGAGGTTGAGAATACCGATTGCAAATAGACTGTCTATTTCATTCAACCTTCGTATCGCACAACCGTTATTCGTAAGTGCGATTTTTTTTTTCTAATGCCTCACGAATCTTACAAAATTTCAATATCACCCAACTGAGTACTCATTTGTTGAAAACCTCCTGTTTCATTCCGGTATAGGCTTAGAATAGGGTTAAAACATGAAAGCTATATACGTGATGTGCCAGATCCAGCTTGTTTGTTCCTCTTTCGCTTCATTTGAGCTTATAACGTTAAATTAATTAACTATGCTAACATCCTTATGCATTAATTTTAAGCGTGCACCCCAGGGAGGGGTGGGGCGGGGGGCTAATTCGTCGTCTTTACATTGAGTAATGACCTTAAAGGCCTCAGTAAAACTTGTATATTCATAACGGTGTCAGAGTCACGACAAAGGAGTCACGTCGAAGTCCCTATGATGATGAATACGGTGGACGTCTAGGAAAACCATCAACAAAATGGTCTCGCTTTACCCTGAAATCAGCTGATTACCTCAGGTGAAGCCCGAGAAAGAAAAAAAAAGAAGAAAAAAGAAGGCGCATGTTATACGACTAGGATACGAAGTTAATGCGACGACGAAATGAACTTGGAAGGCTGCGACTGCTGCTTATTGAAGGCTACGACTTTCTTGAAGAAGGTTGTAGCCTTGTAGGTGACGAGTCAGCTTGTGGAAACGTCGCCTCCAGTGACGCTCCGCGTTCCTAGGACTTTTCATCACTTCAATATTCCATCTCCGACTAATTCTCTGGCTTTGTTTAAGTCATATTTTGTTCGACCAAGTTTATGGTTTAGTCCATAAAGGCCGATGATTGCGATAGCACAGCCCAGCCGACTTGTTTTTTTTTTTGAGGCCACGTTCACGTGAGACATGCAGGGCTTTCGCATTAAGGTTACATTTATTGAAGTTTTGATCAGCGTTTCGGTTACTTAGTTATAGCCGTGAACGAATATTTTCCGAGTTTGCTAAGCACAATATGCTGCAGGGTGCTATGCACGCATATCCCGCGGGAGCGAGATTGATTGTAGGCTTGGAATAAACAGCCCGTTACGGGCTTCGATCGGTTATATGTATTCATTTACACTAATCGACACTTTTCGCGCATCCCCTTCAACCGAATTCCGTGCGATAACAGATAACCCCGAATCCCCGATGGAGGAGCGTGCTGCGAGATGAAATGTACCCCTGGCGGTCTCGCTTATCAGACATGTATACACTTCTCGGTATGTCTTATCAATGGAGTCTCTGGTCATCCAGATAACCTTGACGTTCACGGCTACCTGAATTTTTAAGACAAGGAGACGTAGTACAGGGTTTATCTCCTACACCGATAGGAAGAGAAACAGAGTAAAAATGCGTTCTTCATATATCTATAGGGAGTTAATTCTTTCAGTCGTAGTACCCCCTTCAATATTGTGACATCAATATTCATGAATGCGAGATTACTAAAAAAACAAAAACAAATGAGTCAGCATTGCTTGTGTTTACTTTGTCAAGGCAAAAAAGAAACAGCTAAAGAACAGATTTGCAAAGTTATATGTTACGATGTCGAAGTCGAATTACTTGATCTATGCGTAACGTGATAACTGTTGAACGGTTGTCAACACGTATTTTTCTTTTCTTTTTTTTTTGTTCTTCCCCCCTCTGGT
The DNA here is from genome assembly GCA_013436015.1 of Rhipicephalus annulatus. Lineage (NCBI taxonomy): Eukaryota > Metazoa > Arthropoda > Arachnida > Ixodida > Ixodidae > Rhipicephalus > Rhipicephalus annulatus. Next base: position 94,947 of record WOVY01003701.1, on the reverse strand, counting down.
GCAATTATTGCCAAGCTAACTCTGCATCTGCACGACGTCGTCGACTCAATCAAGTAGTCGTGGCCGAGTGGTTAAGGTGATGGACTCGAAATCCATTGGCGTTTCCCCGCACAGGTTCAAATCCCGTCGGCTGCGTAATCTTTTTTTGTGCGTGCATAATTTTGAAACTTTATATTTTTAAAAGTTTTTTCTCAGCAGGTTAAAACTTAGCCCGCATTGAGGTTGCGAAAGCGCCAGCTTTGGCGATGGCCTTTACTTTATATAGCCATAATTACAACAATCTGAATCACGTGGTTATCTCCGGTACGCGAATAGCGAGGTAGGCCTTTATGTGAAGAGTAAGATCAACAAACATATTCGTCGTAAGGACGAACGTGGACGCGACGTACATGCCCCTTCTGTTACCTTCAATAAAATGTCTACGACTACGTTACTCTCTAAGCCTTACGCTCAAGTCAAGGAACACTTCAGGGCAAGCTGATTGAAACGCTGATTCTAGCACTAAGACCGAGAAAACAGCGAGGACTGCATTGTAACTTCGATATAATAACCCCGGATATAGCGCGTTATTGGGTATAACAAAATACGTATCAATATACATGGTTTATTGCAATGTGCGTGGAAAAGAATGGAAAACGTAAGCCTGATATGGTCAAAGTACACATTATGAAGGTAGCGAAGTATCATTAAAAAAAACAGCTACTTGAAATGATGAATTACGGGCGAACGTCTTGGCCAGCGGCTTCGCTTGGCTTGCCTGCGCACCGAAGTGCCGATAAAATGCGGTGGAGTTTCGCACGATTTCTTTTGTTTGACTGGACAAGTGTCAAGGCTGCGGAAATTAACGACGATGAAAAGTCACCGCAATAAAATAAAAAAAACGGGCTTTTGAAAAAAAAATTTCGCAGTCGACAGGATTCGAACCTGTGCGGGGAGACCCCAATGGATTTCTAGTCCATCGCCTTAACCACTCGGCCACGACTGCGCACACGTTGAGGTGCGCAAGAGTAGGTGATTGGTCGCTGCAGTACCTCGACAAACGTTCGATTGTGCTCCCGACATCTCAAGAGCGCCGATGCGATAACAATGTCATTGTTTGCATCGAAATAAATGTCTCCTTTTTTTTTCAATACCTTCCACTGAGGCTCAATGTAATCCAACGATATGGTCACGCAGTAGAATACTCAGCTGCTCGTATCCAAAAATGAAGAAAAAAAGGAAAAAAAATAAATACTTCCGTTTGCCTTTTTTAAATGAAAAGGTAGCTACCTACCTCAGTAAAAGTTATCTAGACGTAGAAAAGTCATATTCTTCGATTTGAAAGCGTCATTTTTTCCCCTTCATGCTAAAAGGCAGGTTTTCTTCACTCCTAGGGAATTTGTTTACGCATGCGGTAATGTGAAAAATTACAGAGACTGTAAGATGTTTCCAGTATGCTCTACTACCGCCCTTTCATTATTGACTCTATCGAACTACAGTCATAGATGGATCCAGTAAAAGTGTCACAGATAAAGGAGTTTACTGCACATAAAATGTTTGCCTCCCCCCCTCTCTCTCTCTTTAAAATTACCGACAAGGCAACCTCATCGATTGGGAAAACGACAGAAACTGCAAGTTACAAACAGGCGAAGGAAATTGAAAATGCCACGCAATTAAAACTGTCAGACTTGTTTCCTTTCGTGAAGGCTGCACTGTGATCTCTAGCCAGCATTCTGTGCGCTGCAACGAGCTCATTCATTCGTCACGTCCTCCAATCGTGCCTTAACGTGATATGGGCAATCTTTCGCAACTGCAACTGACACTGGCGCCATAGGTGCAACCAAGGGCACCTAGCGCTCAACTCGCCTTGAAATTTTTCAATTTTTTTATACAATCATCGAAATGAACAAGTGCGCGACCATACGAAAATTCTGTGTGAACCCCCACCAGGAATAAGAAAAAAAGAATGCCTGGTTGCGCCATTGACTGGTGCATACTGGTGTCTCAGGTAGCGCGTGAAAGAAACACGCCGTTTCATACACCACCGCACCTCCACCTGGACGCTCTGAGCACGTGGACTGCAAAACCAGCCACACACAAGACAGGCCACTTGCAAACACACCTGCTCATGGGGGAGGGCGGGGGGTGTCCACGCGTCCTTGCTTGAATTCGCCGAAAAGAAAGAAAGCAGAAAAGGGAAGGGGGGGGGGGGGGTGCAGCGTCAGCGTAGCAGCTGGTGGCTCCCGATAACGCCCCGTAGAGTCGCGCGCTTGGTTCGAAATGCGACCCAGACCTTCCTTCTCCACAGACAGCTGGCACGACCGGTTTTTTGTGTCTTTGCTTTGCCGTACTCTGTTGGTGAGGGCTCGTGGCATACAGGGCGGCCTTGCCGCGAGTGGGAAAGGAGGGACGTCGTCGACTTCTGAATCCCGGCCGAGATATCATCGCTCTTTACCAAATCCAAACATCCTTCGCGAAGCTCTTTTGCAGAGCGTCGCACTGCACCCGTCCTCGTGGGTCCAAATGAACTACTTTTCGAAAGGGCTAATGTGAATGTACTTCCTCATAAATTTACTGACACATGTGCGTAAGCGACACAATTTTCGTAATACCAACCAAGATTCGGAATCATTCGTTGTGGTCACGTGGTTGACCGAATTCGCACTTGCGCCCGAAAAAAAGAAACGCAATGTGGCCAATCACGCTTAGGTAAGCTTTCGTAATTAAGTTACTCAACCACGTGCTTAGGTTCAGTGAAGTGCATACGACTTATTAAGTGGTGGCCCATGCTATTTCGCCCATTTATGAGCAGTGACCTTACGCCTGTGGTTTCTCATGGTGTCTCAAGAATGCACAGACAAAATTTGAGCTATTTTTTCCTGCTCTTCTATGACCGCCATTCTGGTGGCATAATCACCATCGCCTAGCTCTACCCTCGTCATACGACGGTGTTCGCAGCAGCGAAACCACGCCGTCAACAGCAGGAAAACGGGGCACGGTTTGCCTACCGATCCACGCAATTCCTCGCCTGACAGCCGCTGCCAGCCGCATCGACCATCTGCCTCTCCTCTCCATCGCGCCACCGCTATGATTGTGTTTATATTACCGAGAGCTGGTGTTGCCCTTTCACTCACATTGTACGGGCGCAAGGCTCGCTTTCAATTGCAGGAGAGGACCGCTGGCGGGCCCCGCCTATTTCCGGACGTGGAGAGGAGGACCCACACCGCCCGGAGATTGTCGCAGGGGTACTGCGTGAAAAACGGAGCAGCTGTACGCCGTACTAAGCCTAAAACAAAAACACGGCTTAGCGAACCCTTTGAGGCGTGTTTTCATCGCTTTTAAGCCTAATATTTGAACTTTCAAGATCCAACTCATGTTAAACATTACATATTTGTAAGATACTTGAGCATAAAAGCATCTGATGTGGCGTTCTTTTCTGTGAAAACAACAATGTTTACGTCTTTTGACAACAAACGTGCCGGTGCAATATGAGTGTATTTAGTCGCCTGTTTCGTATATTAACGCACTTATTTACGACAAAATGCGGATGCTTTTGCGTTCTCTGTTTCAATTGAAGTGTGCGTGATGGAGACTGGCGAGCGAAAAATGCTTACTTCGGCCGGAATCGAAATTACAAATGCGTCCTTGCCTAAGGCGTTGCCGGCTGTGAAAAGCGTGGCGCAGCTCCGCACGCTCGCATCACCGCAGTCTCTAAGGGGTGACGTCAGCGTCCGCGAAGCGTCCCCTTTCTCGAATCCTCGCCCACATACAGCGCCATACCGTGCGTTGAATGGTCCCTAATATTGTTTAAAGAAATAATTTTTGAAGAAACACTATAAAGACAAAAAACCTACAAAAGTAGGCCTTATATTTAAAATTATTTTCGCATAATTTACGCGAACGATCGAAGAGCGTTTTCATCGAGGACGACTAAGCAAGCCAACTAATGGGATTGTGGCACCCTAGCGTCATCTGTCGTACGAGATTGCAAACACACTCACGGCAGCACTCGGCGGCACTTGGACCACGTCTTGAACAGTCGCGGAATCGACAAAAATTGCTTGGCTTATTATTACCCCCGTTGTTTCCGATTACTGAGATTCCTTGATGGAACCAGGCTCTATTGGAACTCTACAATCTGGAACAAGCATTCGGATTTCCGTGCTTCTTTCCAGAGCCAGTGCGCACGCTCCTGATTGGTTGCGCTTTGGGCAGTCGCACGTTGAAACGCCTCTATCTACACCATTGCGTCCACTGCGGTACGAAGCAGTGTAATGTTAATTTTAGTGATAGTTAGAGCGTTTGAGTGACGTATGAAGAGCCACGCAGTGAGAAAAGGGGAAAATTGAGAATGTGCTATGTATGCCGACACTTCGACCATGGTTACTATACCGTAATTCCCAACGTATTGCTCACACTATGTGGTATAAGACATAAAGGCATGCATTTGATATTGCTGGAGTGGGGGCAGGGATAGTGGTCTTCAGAATATTTTCACGAGATGTTTGCATTTTGTACGTGTGTGTCGACTACTTGAACTAACTTTTTGTGTTTTTTTTGTCTTACTGGCGTTAATAACGCTCCTATTCTGGCTATAGCCCACCATAGGGCTGCAGTATATCTAAAAAATAAATGAATATACGCAGACATACATATTGACGCACGAACATAATTAGTGGGGGTCGGACGCCGGGGCCTTTCCCCAAATAATATTTCGTACGCCCATTCTGGCAAATTCAAGCTCCAAATAAAAACTGATTATTTACATTTTAATCTAGACTATGAGGGTTAAGCTGTCAGTCTCCAGTGGTCTAGTAAACTCGTAGTGCTGCTTATGAACATTGAGGTAGCAAGTTATTGCCTCGATATTAGACCGTTCTAGTTTGATTGATTGATATGTGGGGTTTAACGTCCCAAAACCACTATATGATTATGAGAGACGCCGTAGTGGAGGGCTCCGGAAATTTAGACCACCTGGGGTTCTTTAACGTTCACCCAGTTATAGTTTACCGTTAGCGTATAGCGGTTGGGTTGAGGAAATAGCGTTAACGTGTCTGACACGTTCGTTGCGGACAGCGCTTTATAGTTTAGCGGAATAGCGTTTACGAGGTTTCTGTGACTTAGCTGAGATGGAGGCGCCACCTATCCGAGGGTGAATAAGTTAAAGAACATTGAAAAGGAAAAGAAAACTAAAATGTTTGCTGGTCTCACCACTCAAAGCAATGTCACAAGTTTTTCTTTTAGTAACAATAAAAATAAATAACTCTGAACCACGCACAAAACGCGAAAACATTCATGTAGCTGATTTGTTTACATAAATTCTCTAGTTAGGCCTAAAGACTTTCGAAATGGGAAGCTATTTCAAAAACCACGCTAACTTATCCGCAATAGTCGGTAATCGAAGCTAACTGAAGCCAATCTAAGCCATTTGAAAGAGTTCTTTGCTGCGCGCGAAGTGAATCTTTCAACAACTACGCCAAAATCACATCGAAGCGGGCGTCCGAAACCGCCGCCGTGTTTTACGTACACTATACGTAAACTACGCTAACACGGTAACGTTAAATCTGAAAAAATAGCGTGCGCAGGGTTCCTACGACTCTGAATGAATATAAAAACTCACACTGTAATTCGCAGGACTCGTGTAAGACTGGAGTATCTTCCCAGGTCCAATATTGGAGAAAACGTCTTCACATGTAGAACTTGCACGACGCTCAGGTCGTACGGTGAGCGGTACGGGTCACGTGCGTTACTGCGCATGCGCACTTCGATCCCGCTATCCCGGTAAACTTTAAGTGTTTGTTTACTGCGTACGTGTTAATATTGTGACACCGAACGTGGTAATATACACAACACGGAGCGAGTGTCCCGTTATTTACCTGCCTGCGCCGCGTCACCGTGATCGGCTGCTGACCCAAAAGTCGTGGGTTCGATTACGGCGGCGGCAGCTGCATTTCGATGAAAAAAATAGAACTATTGTGCGATGCCCATATGCTTTAAAGAACGCCACATGGCAGAAATTTCCGGAGCCCTCCACATGGCGTCCCCCATAATCATATCGTGGTTTTGGAATGTTAGACAGCAGATAATATTATCATGTTAATAATATTCATAATAATATTAATTTTAATCTTTACTGTCATCTTGAGTACAACACAGATGACAGGCCTGTCGAAGCCAGATGGTGGCTCAGGTGACTATAGGCCCAGCATATCGGCAAACGAGAGATTACATACATATTGGAGAGTTCGTAAGGTAAAATGATCAAGAAAGTCGCGCAACTCTTTTACACTACACTTACAACACAATAAAATACAAGAATCAAACTATAGCGGAAGCAATACCACCTAAACAGGAGAGCTCTGAGATAAAGCAATCTTTCGACATATTATACCCGGCATGAAAGAAGCAAGTAAAATAGTTGTTGTACAAATGGTGCAGCGTTAAAGTGATTTAAGGACATTTGTAGACTGCGTTTCGTCGTCACAGGAAAAAAAAAACAGTGTCGGGGAGGTCACTAAAAACAAAAAAGCGTAGTCCTTTATAATAATAATAATAATAATAATAATAATAATAATAATAATAATAATAATAATAATAATAATAATAATAATAATAATAATAATAATAATAATAATAATAATAATAATAATCGCTCGCTGCATAAGAAAGTAGTGCACATATCAGGCCTACTTGGAGAGGACTGCTGTGCTATAACGTTTGAGTTGGAACTTAACGGCGGAGGAATGAAGATGAAGAGAGTGGAAAGTGGAGAGCAGTGTCCCCAGGTCTGGTGGTAGTAGTAACTTTGTTACAGTAAACAACTGACGTGATGAGGAGCAAGCACATTCTACAGCCAGCTGTTGAGTTCCATGTTTTGAAGGTAGTGCCGAACGGCCTCGAAGAATCGCCTTTGCCGATGCGCCCGCTGTGATTCTGCCGGAATTCCTGCTGCCAAACTGAGGCAACCATAACGTTGACAGAAGCTGTGCGGCTGCGCATGTTTTTTAGTTCGTTTATAACCGATCCGAGTAGTAATTAAATGGACGGCTTCCTCCGAGAAAGACTGCGCATGGTATTCTTCCTCCTTTCTTAAGATCGCTGTATTCTCTTCCTCGAGCTAAAGCATGTCATACGAGAGAGAAAAGGAGAGAGAACTGTGTTTCGAGTTACGACGCAGCGTCGTGAATAACTTAGGATATCAAAGCCCGCGGCAGAAAATGAAAAAAAGATATGCCCAGACAGACAGTACCTTCTAAATTCTTCACGTCCCGTTGACTCCAAGAATACGTTCAAAGTGAACTATAATATACTCTCGAGACGCGACCGGCCGGGCTCCAGCGTCAGCTTTCACGCGGCTGCCGCCAGGTGGCAGCGTCGAAATATACGTGATGACTAAAAGTAACAGGAATGCAGTGGTAATGAAAAACAGGGCACTGTGGAATTATAATAGGTATGATGTTGTGAGAGGAAAATGGAAAGGGGTCATGGTTCCTGGTCTGACGTTCGGCAATGCGGTCTTGTGCATTTAGAAATCAAGCAACGTGAAATAGGTAGGCTTGCCTTAGGAGCTCACGGGAATTCAACAAATCAGGGAGTACAAGGTGATATGGGATGGACATCATCTTAAGACAGATAAGCCAGCTAGCAGCAGGATAAAATTTGAGAAGCGATTGAGAGAAATGGGGGAGCAGCGTTGGGCTAGGAAGGTTTTCAGCTACTTGTACACGAGGAATGTCGATACAAAATGGAGGAAGCGAGCCAGATTATTGACTGGTAAATACTTAGTAAACAGAAGCCGTACCAAGAAGAATTATCGATTAAGAAGAAGACGAAGGCAGCTGAGACCGATATGTGGAGAATTTGCATGATTGAGAAGTCTGCACTAGACATCTATCCAACTCCATCCATCCATCCATCCATCCATCCATCCATCCATCCATCCATCCATCCATTAATTCATCCGTCCGTCCGTCCGTCCATCCGTCCATCCATGCGAGCTTCGGCAGCATTGTCGGGCCGTCGCAAACTCCTGCCGAGCTGCAGATGTGGTTACTTCCAACGCGCGTTTGCTTTCTGGTTCACGCAAACGTAGAATTACCAGGTCAGTTACTGCGTGGACAACCTGAAAAAAAAGCGTTAGCACGGCATCAGGAACGAGTGATGGCTATCCTCGGGAAATGCTCACTTCACTGCCATATATCACGTGCACATAATCGCACAGGATATATCTTGGCTCGAAACGATGTTCGCACGTCGGGGAAGTTTCATTCAGAGGCTTGTCCACCCTCCGGAGGCTGCGCTCCCCCGTTTTCTGCGGAAATCATCGTCCTTGGGAGAGGTAAGCGACGGACGCCTTCGGAGCGCCCGAGTAGCCGCTTCGGCGACCCGGAAAAATGCAATGAAAATCCATTCTCCGCTTCGACGTGTCATGAGCTACATGTTTGTTGGTGCGGGATATCCCAGAAAGTACATACCCTACCGTGGTCCTTGTTAGAGAACGCAGCAGAGTGCAGCAGCACACGTGATGCAGAGTAGCTTGTTAGAACCGGCAATGCAATAATCCGGCCTGCATGAGACGATTGGCTTCGCTCTCTTACGCGGCCCACAAGAGCGTGGTACGCGTTGCGCAAGAACAGTGGTTGACAAGCGTGCGCACGGACCGGGGGAATGTAAAAAAATCACAGCATATCGACGGAGTGAATGATGATGAGTGGGGCGAAGCGTCCGTCAGTCCGTCCGCGCTTCTGGCCGTCCGTTCGTTCTTGCTTACGTCCGTCCGTGCGTCAGACAGACAGACAGACAGACAGACAGACAGACAGACAGACAGAATGATAGATAGATAGATAGATAGATAGTGGGAAAACAGACGGACGGAAGCATGGACGGACGGACTCACGGAAGCAGAGCCGAATGGACGGACCGACAGACGAACGGAAGCATGCACGAACAGATGGACTAACAGACGAATATAAAAAAGCACGTACGCACGGTCGGAAGCACGAATGGGCGTACGGATGGAAGCGCGGACGGATGGACGGATGGGCGAATGGCCGGAGGACGCTTCGTCCCACTCATCATCATTCACTCTGTGGATATGCTGTGACTTTTTTTTCTAGGTAGAAGCCTGTGCTGCTATCTTGTACGCGTTCCGAATTTGAATGGAGGCAATCCGTTCTTTACGTCAAAAAGTGGGCAGTCTGCATCGGTCCCGAGGACGAGGGAAAGCGAACAGACAATGAGGGAAATGAGGGCCTGTGTCACAAAGTTGATGTCTCCTTGCGTACTGTAGAGCAAGCTAGGACGTGTTTCTAACATGTTAAGGAATGTTTAACTATTATTGCTCACTACTAAAATGTGCTGGCACGCATTTTCATACGTTGAACATGTAATGCTGCACAATTGAAACATATTTTTTTTCTTATTGTTTTGAAATGACGCTAGGCAACCCCGCCATTTAGCGGGACGTTTAGGGGTGGCGCTTGGTACGACCTTGTTCTAATCAATTACTCTACTCATGCCTCCACTACTATTGAAATTCAAACGGCGCGACTTTCGAAGCCGTTGGCTCAGTCGAGTGAAATCATGGCGGAAATCGCCCTCAACCGGCGGCCAACAAGAGCGACTCCTCCGCGTTTCTGAGAGTCAGTGTGCGATGGTAATGGCCTTCATGAAGAATCATCCCCAGCTCGCCGCGAATGCTATCGATCTGGGCCACGGCTTCACCATCGCTGACGGGCGGCGGCTGTGGCCGGTGCTCAATGCTGCACTTAATTATGAAAGGCCTACCCAGAAAACAAAAACAAAAACCGACGAGTGGCATGCCTGGTGGTGCAGGCAAGCTCACAAGGCCCAACACGACGCTGCCGCTATCAAACAGGCGCAAACATGTCCGAGAAAGGAAACACCATGTTCTCAAAGGGGCCAGATAATGAGAAGGCGCCAAGCGCTTACATTTCACTCCAATTCATGCCACCTTGCAGCGTTGCAATCAATCCTTTTCGTTCCGGACTCGGTGTATTTCTTACACTGCGATTCCCGACGGTCGCTCCGACCATTCCTTCGCCTCAGTCCGAGAAAAAAAAATGAAAACAGACACGTAACGCCCTGGATCATGTGACTTAGAGCGTCACGGCATTCGTCACAACTCAAATGGGCCAATGACGTAGGACTTGATGGAACGGAACGCCTCCGTCAGAAGGGGGGGCGCTGCAAGCGCGCGATGACGTAGGACGTGCTGCGCTTCGGCTCCGCTGATTTTCGGCTGGAACCACGGGCAACTTCACAGTACCCCGTCAAGACCAGCATCAATCGTTTCGGCTACTCACAGGCAACACGTGGATACCAGTGTCATCCAGGTGGGCCCGTTTTTGACAACTTTACGGCCGATCATCACCCGACCACGTTGGCGACGCCGTTAGGCCAAACGGCGACGCCAGCGCCCGGCGGCGTGGGACCGGCTTTCCGAGGCAACATGGACGCTACTCTCATGCAGCGTGGATACGACCCGCATGCCATGACGTGGGAAACGATTCCGATTTCCGAAACGCCAAACTCTGCTTCTTCACCGAGGTTTCGGAGCCAAGCTCTCAACGACGCGGTGGAACGCCGCTCGCAAGCCAACGCCAAGAAGGCGGCGTCCGCCGCTGTTTCGGCATCCGGCACGCCAGCTGACAAGACGCAGCCTCCCGCTTCGCGCGCTGTGGGACGCAAGGGCAAGTTTCTCACCAAATGGAAGCCTCGCCCGTTTCCGAAACCGAGTCCGGACGACTATGTAATAGTCGTAAAGCCACGAGAGTGCATCTCATTGCATGATGCTTTCTCAGAGAACTGGTACGGGACTGCGTTTAAGGCATACCTCGGGCCCAAGCGAGCTGAGACGCTGACGGTTATTCCATCGAGAGAGCAAAATTTGATCGTGATTTACACCCCGGACCCTGACACGGCGGACAAAATGATCGGGGACTTCGTGGTAAACATCGAGCACAGGCAGGTTCTGCTCAACGGGTACCTGCGACAAGATGGTAGCAATGTCTGCCACGGAGTTATTGTAGTCCGCAACACAGATACGACGGAGACGCTCCGAGAGAGCGTACGCTGGAGGTCAGGCACCATCGTCGAGGTGCGTAAATTTGGCACATCGAACAAGGCGCGTGTAACCTTCGCCGGCAAGGAGAAGCCACGCTTTGTTCACTACGACGCAATGCTGATCCCGGTCAAACCTTACTACCGGACGATCCCGGCCTGCGGCAAGTGCGGTGTCGTCGGCCATCGGATGGACACTTGTCCCAACCCACGACCGGATACGTGTGGCCTGTGTGGACAGCAGGTTCCGCTTGTGGAGGAGGGGGTGCGGGCCCCTCATGAATGTGTACCCGTATGTTCTGTGTGTGGTGGAGCACACGCCACAAACTCTCGAGCATGTACGGCCAAGTACCGTAATTCCAAGGTGGCCGCACAACAGGGCAGAAAGTCCAAAAGGGCGTCCAAGAAACGGCGCAAAGATCAGACTCCCAGTGAGCCACCACGCCGGGAAGTCGCCAAGACTGACAAGCCCGCTTCCCCTACTGGAGGAACCGAAAAGCAGCCGACGGCGCAACCATGCGGCGAAGCCAGGCCATGGGCCAACGCCGTGAAAAACGGAAAGCAGGTGGGTGGTACGGGTAGAGCTGCCTCCTCATCCCTCCCTATCATCCCCTCTTCATCGCGTAACGCCGACCAAAATATTATTGCCAAACTTCAGGCACAAATCGAAGCGTTACAGAAAAGACTAGCGGAAGCCGAGGCCAAACAGACCCAACTAGTCTCCCCTCCTCCTCCCCCCGCAGTAGAGGTAATGGAGAGTGAGACCGGGGCGGGGGCGGCAGACGCGGTTGCCGCACTCGAGGCTCGTGTGAACACCCTTGAGGTCCGTATGGACAGCCGTATAACTGTCCTCGAAACCCAAATCTCAGCGGCTGTAAATGCCGCCATTGCTAAAATGACAGAAACCATCCCTACCCTGATAGCCCAACAAGTTGCGCGTTTCACCAAACGAGCCGGCCCAATTAAGGACGTGTCTGGCCGGTACCCTAAAACGCTTCGACGACAGATCGAATTTGAGGATGATGACAGCTGCTCCGCCTCCGGAATTGAGGACACCCCCCTCCCCGCGAGTGCTGGCTCGGGAGCACCGCCACCGCAATCGCTCGATAACTCCACTGACCATGGCGGGCTCCCTTAGAATTCGGAAGTCCCCACGATCCAATACGGCCACTCCCATCCAAATCACCCAGTGGAATTGTCGGGGCTTTAAGGCTCACACTAAGCGCGCCAACCTCCGGCTTTTCCTCGCAGCATTTCAAAACCTTCCTGCTGTGGTAGCCCTCCAGGAGCCAGGGAGTGCTGCCACACTCACAAACTATACTACGTTTCAGCAGGACCCTTTATCTTGCATCTGCGTGCACAAAAATTATACGGCCAACCTAGTTGATCTCGACCTTAAGCCAGCTTTCTCGTACGTGATGGTGACACTCCTTCCGCTGCGTAAACAGGACCCGCCACTGCACGTGCTAAACATTTATTGCTCACCGAAACTAAGCAACATTACATTCGCAGACCTTTTTAGCCGCGCTTTAAAGGCTGCGGGCAGGGACCCTCTGGTGATTGTGGGTGATTTCAATGCCCCCAGCACACTCTGGGGGTATGCACGTGAAGAGAAACGTGGACGTAAATTGGCGGAACTTATGTCCACGCTGGGCCTAACTCTTCACACCGACCCTGCCTACCCAACTCGCGTGGGTAACTCCGTGACCCGGGACACATGTCCGGACCTTACCCTCACAAAAAACATTCAGTATGCGGATTGGGTCAACACTGAAGAGACCCTCGGCAGCGACCACTGCATACTCAACACCACCATTCGCACCTACCCTTTGGCAAGACCCTACGGAGAGGCAAAATTACCCGATTACACGAAGTTTCGGCAAATATATGCCAATTCGACACCCATTGAGGAGCAAGGATACCATGCTTGGTCCCAGCAACTGGTTTCCTCATTACGCTCCACAGAAACACAAATTAAACTCTCCGAGGCGACTCCGGCGGTGGATAACCATCTCCTTCACCTCTGGGAGGCCCGGCGCAGCCTCGTCCGCCGATGGCGCCGGCAAAAACACAACCGAAAGCTCAAAATTCGCATCGCTGAGCTCACCCAGCGAGCAGCAGAGTACGCGGCCCAGCTCGCTGACTCTAACTGGGTGGACCGTTGCAACACGGCCGCTCGACAAATGTCCAGCCGGAGTACCTGGCGCCTCTTCCGCGCCTTGATTGATCCGACCCAAACTCGAACAGAGACACAAAAGCATCTGCAACGAGCATTTCACAGCTTCGACGGAGACACAGCCAAATTGGCATGTAAACTCCGAGACCAATATCTATGCACTCAGCAGGACTCCCAAGGGCCGGCGTACTCGTATGCAGGTACCGAGAACGCGGAGCTGGATCAACTGTTCCAGTTACACGACCTGAAGGCAGCCCTAGCAAAAATGAGGCGAGGAACGGCGCCGGGAAGGGATAAAATTACCGTGAAATTACTTGCCAATCTTCCTGACTCGGCCTACACCATGCTCCTTGCCTACATCAATTCCATTTGGATCGGGAAAACAAGCCTACCAATTGAGTGGAAGACCGCCCTGGTCACCTTCATACCCAAAGCGGGCAAAGCCATTAACACGGACAACCTCCGCCCCATCTCCCTTACTTCTTGTGTGGGAAAATTAATGGAGACGATGGTGCGCGACAGGTTGTCCGCGTTCCTGGAGAGCAAAAATGCATTTGCAGACACCATGTTCGGGTTCCGCCCACACCGGTCCGCGCAAGATGTCTTGCTTCAGCTCGACCATGAGATCCTCGATCCAGTCGAGTATCCCCTGAATGACAAAGTTGTGCTCGCTTTGGATTTGAAGGGGGCCTTTGATAACGTGACCCACGAAATTATAATTATTCTAACACATCTCTCACAGGTGGATTGCGGCCAAAACACTTTCAACTATATTAAACAATTCCTCACTGACCGACAATCATACATTCGGATTCAGGACATTGAACACGGCCCTTACCGATTAGGCACGAGAGGGACTCCGCAGGGAGCGGTCCTCTCGCCCCTCCTATTCAATGTGGCAATGATGAGACTCCCCGCTCAGCTGGCGAAAGTCGAAGGCGTTCAGCATGCGCTGTACGCCGACGACATCACCATATGGGCGTCACACGGCTCGGCAGGAGACATGGAGGCAAGCCTGCAGCAAGCGGCGGACATCGTGGATGACTATGCCCGTCGCTGCGGCCTTCAGTGCTCCCCGTCCAAATCGGAATTCGTGCACATACGCCCCTCACCAAAGTGCACCGCAAAGATCGACCTCTCCCTTCACAGCGGACCAATACCCGAACGCGATGAGATTAGAGTACTGGGGCTTTTTATACACAAAAATCGCAGAGCAGACACAACATTGGCCAAATTGCGTAAGGTGGGGGACCAGGTGGGCCGGATGGTCCGCCGGGTTTCCAACAAGCGCGGGGGGTTACGATGCAAAGATGCCTTGCGGCTGGCGCATGCATTCGTAACCAGCCGAGTCCTGTACTCGGCTCCATACCTCCACCTACGCAAATCCGACGAGAATGCACTCGAAGTCATTCTCCGCAAAATCTACAAGCGCGCCCTCGACCTTCCTGTCAGCACCTCTAACCAGCGCCTTTTGGGCTTGGGAATGGTGAACACGTTCAAGGAGCTGAGAGAGGCGCACTTGACAAACCAATATACTAGACTCTCTAAAACACCGTCGGGTCGCCGCCTCCTTGCCCGGCTACACATCAATCACTCAATACACACGGAAGAGCGCGTACGGATTCCAGAAGTTTGGCGATACTCCTTGCACGTGCGCCCTCTTCCGGCTAACATGACCCGAGACGACTACACTGGCCGACGCCTCGCGCGGGCGGAAGCCTTGGCTCGACACTACGGCCACAAATTCGGGGTATTTTACGTGGACGCCTCCGGCCCGCACCACGGTGGTTGGTATACGGCTGCGGTCGTCCACGAAAACACCGTTGTAAACGGGCTCACATTCCGTGCACATAACATTACGCACGCGGAGGAGATCGCCATCGCACTAGCCGCCGCAGATCAGGACTCGAGGGTCATAATCACCGACTCAAGGGGTGCCTGTCGCAATATTGAACAGGGATACATTCCGTACCGTGCTTATAAAATACTGCAGAACAGCAGCTACTTAGGTGCCCCCGCGCACCGAACGATCATATGGGCTCCGGCTCACACGGGCCTCGATGGTAATGAGACGGCCGATGCCGCTGCCCGCGCGCTCACTCTCCGGGCACCATCCTCGTCCCCTACCGATCCGGAACTCGAACCCAATCCTGCCTACACCTTTAAGGAGATCACACAATTTTATCAATCCGGCCATAACGTCTATCCTAAACCCTGTAAGGGCCTCACGAAGGCGGAGGAGCGAATCCTCCTTCGCCTTTATACTAAAACTCTATTGTGCCCGGCAATCATAAAACACTTTGACCCCGCTTGCACGGGGAAGTGCCCACATTGTGAGGAAAGTTCCTCTGACATTTTCCACATGGTGTGGGCATGCCAAAAAACCCCAAATCTTACCCCACTACCCAACCCTTCGCGGGAGGACTGGGAGGCAGCCCTGCTCGGCTGCTCTGACCTGACGGCCCAACGGGCCCTGGTCGAGCGTGCCCGGGCCGCGGCCGACGCCAATGGGCTCCCGTAAGAGGGAGCCCACCTAGTGTTTGTACGGGGCGGCCCCTTAAGGACCGTTCCTACCCTCCCTGTAAATAACATCTGTAAATAAATGTTTTTCATCATCATCCGTCAGAACTTGAAACGCGTACCAGATCTCACCACTGTCAGCTCAGCGCCATCCCTTACAAAAATGCTTATAGAGATTTAATTGAGGCTAAATTGACATTTCTCCATAGGATGTACTGTGTTTAAATTAAGCGTCTATTGAGTTTTCCTATTGAGTTACACAAGGATATTGGCCACCGTGTTTCTATTGAATAACAATTTTTTGCAGATGAATTGAGCGTCTTTTGAGCGAGTTAAAAGGAATTATTGACCAGCTAGTGACTTTGTGTACCGAGTGTCAATTCAAACAATTCAGGGGAGTGTATATTCAACCCTTATTGTGTTCGGTCAAAGTCATCAATAAGCAAGCGTGTTATGCAATTTTCAAATATTCACGCAAACATTCATTGAAAATTCGCCACTTGACTATTTTGTTTCAGAAGCGGTACCGAATTAACTGCTATCAGTTGTCTTTAAGCGGTTGCTAGAAATAAAATAGGGGTGATCATTGAAAGCTCGCTCGAGCGAAAATTTCTTGTAGCGTGCGTTATTTCAATCGGAAACACGTTCAGTCCTTCAAACAAGGTATAAACTGGGAGATAATCACGAACTAGGACACGGGTACACAATTCACATGAATACCACACACGCACGTACACAGTGATTCTATAAATTGTTCAATCCAAGAAGCAAAACACAGATCTGTTAGCATCTTTGTTTATTTTTACCAAAACGACAATAGAGACGACTAGGATCATTGAGTTGGTGGAGCGCCTGTTTCCGAATCACTGGGGTGAGGCCTGCCTGTAAGAAACGCAAAAAAAGAGAGAAGGCCTCTTTATAAAAAACAAAGTATCTAGGAGAGGAGGGCTCAATATTGTAAGCTCGACTAATTACACAGTTTAATATTCTAACATCCTACGTCCAATACGTTTTTCGGTTTTCCTAACTTACGAATAGAATGTATGAAGCCAATGAAAAATGACAAACTTACACTCAAAATAATCAAGTGAGGCACGTGGTTTGCAGATCCAGCAATTGCAGTGAATGTTGATCACAGATCAAGGTGACGGCGTCCATTTCTGTAGTTTGCAGAAAGGAAGCTGCGCTGGAATCTTGCCTGTAACCGAGGTGTCCATTTTTCCGCTGGAAGGTTGCGATCTTGGGTCTGATGAACAGCCATGCCGCCGGCACAAATGTCCATGTACCGTAAAAATTGCATCACATACAGCGTATTAGCTTCTTCACTTTTGAGCAGATAGTCTGCCTAAGTCACGGCACTCACTTTCCCCAAAATCAGGGCGAGAAAAATCAAGTGACAAGCACGAGCCACACGTGTGACTCCGGTGAGCGATTGTGAAGAAAGAAGTACCGTATGGAGGGATAGACAACAAGCGCAAAGTGAACATCTCAAACTTTTACTTCATACGGGTGTAACTGGCAGCTAATACTGTGAAGCTTGTTTGAGAACTAAGTTTCAAGTTTTTATAACGCAATGGTAAACACTCTACAAATTATTCTTTTTTCGGTCTGCTTTCTTGATCGCAACAGCAAAAGGGCTCAGGTGCCTTATCACCCCTTCAGCGGTCGCCAACTCCACGTGCTTCCTCCCTGCACGTGCAACCACCACCACTCTAGACTTGCTAAAAAAAGAAAGAAAAAAAACCCGGTCAGACCGGCGAGATTTCGAACAATGGAGTGCGCATTCCGTAGCCCACTAATCTCCCCCACACGAGTCAACAGAAGGGGAAAAAGGGCCCGACCTTTGAAAGACGTGGCGAATCTGCAATCTCTTCGCAGAGAACTGCTACCACGATATGTCTTCTTTGTGTTTTCACCATACATTTATTGAATAAATAATTATATATATAACGTAATATGAATTATAATAATTATAAAGGCCCCGTCTCTCAATGCACAGAAGCTGCATCGCTATAAACAACGAATGAACAATACTTTTTCTAATTCCAGAAGGCAAATTTTTTTCGCGTCAATGAAAAAAATGCATCTACCACTTCTGACTGCTACACGCTAGTGTGTAAGATATAAATATCCATGCACGCAATTCAAAAACACGTGCGTCGCACAGCTAGTACCTGAAAACATTTGCTTGCGTACAGTTTTATGTAATACATTGCTGCTTCCTGGAGTGCTGCAACTGTATGCATGATGCAGGGCCCGTAATGACGAATGCATCTTGCAGAAATATACCCCTAATAAAACTGCAGAACACACACACACACACACACACACACACACACACACACACACACACGCGCGCGTTTTGTGTGTTGGACCTCCAATATTGATGTAGCTATAGGTGTCAACATCCATCATCACCTATCCCTCATTGAGAGTAATCAGTACTAGGTCACATAAACGCGTAGTGACGGCGGTTCAGTTTAACGTTTCTTAACGCATGTCAGTTAAATATGTAGTGACTGCGGTTCAATTGACCATTTCTTAACGCATGTCAATTAAAAATGTAAACACTGAGAGTGAATTGACTTTTTCGTACCGCATCTCAATTAAATTTTCGTTGAGTGCACTCATCAGAAGATGCCGTTTAATTGACCATCTATTGAGTCAAAAAGGCTTCGGTTCGTAGTCAATTGAAACTAAAATTCCATTTTTTTTAGGGATTGTAAAGCTCCGTAAAACGAGTCACACTGTAGAGGGAAAAACGAGCAACGCGGTGAACTCGATGACGAGCTCCCCAATAATGTTGATTTTAATCGTCAGCCACTTCATGGCCTGTCAGGAACGCGCGTCTCACGTTTGGCATGTGAGACGCGCGTTTCACGCGGACGCCCCTTGCGTCCGCCTTTAGACGCACCTTCAGTTCGAAACGCGAGACGCACAGTCCAATATTGGTTGCGCGTCTCGCATTTGGCATGTGAGACGCGCGTTTAAACGCGACCCGCGTTTCACGTGGACGCACCTTGCGTCTGCCTAGAAGGCCGGACGCGAAATGCGTCCGGCCTTCCAGACGCACCTCCAGTTCCAAACGCGAGACGCACAGACCAACATTGGTTCTTTCCAGGCCTTCGTTTTTCCAGTGAGCAATGCGTTGTGCAGACAGTACACGTCTCATCGCTGATGTGTGCACTCAGCGCATGGTGTCCTCCACTGGGTCTTCTACAACGTGTGGTGGCATTTTTAGAACATTTCTTTGTTTAAATATCCCTATTTAAATGAATAACCCGGCCCGTAAAACTATTTGATCTCACAAGTGAGGTACCGTCCGTTTCGTGGCCGATCTTCCGTGGTACGTGCGTTGCGCCAGGACTCCGAGGAACAACCAACCAACCAACCGATGTCATGCTGGTCCACGATAGTGATGATTACGGTAAGTTTACTTAATATTTCTTCATTTTTTCTTACTTTTTGGCGCAAACTGACGACATCCAGAATGTAAAAAAGCAGCAGTTTCCGTTGCCACGACATAAGTGCGCGAGTGCAGTGGCGATTGCGCACTCGACTGAGCATGTATGTTCGTTGAAGGTTATATAGGATGCTGTCTGCGTTTCCAGATGATAATTAGTATGTTGCTGAAATACGGCGCAATTATCGCGGTGCTGGCAAGTTCGTGAATTATTTAGCGTTGGACGGCGATGCATAACTGCATCTCCTGGGTTCACAGGTCCGTGCAAAAAATTGGCAACATATCCACAGAGTGAATGATGGAGAGCGGGGCGAAGCATTCGTCCGTCCATGCGTCCGTCTGTGTGACCGTCCATGCGTCTGTTCGTGCGCCCGTCCCTGCGTTCGTCCATGCATTTGCCCCTGCGTCTGTTCATGCGTCCATCCATGCATCTGTCCGTGTGTTCGTTCCTCCATCTATTCAACACTCCAAGTACCACCATCTCGCATCTTTTCATCATATATTCCCCATATAGAAGCACCGCCGTCCAGCGGACATTCCAAGGACTAAACGAAGGGTGGCACACGCACACTTTCTTACGGCTTGCGCTTCGTATCTACTTCCCACCTTTAACCACCTCGAGTTCATGGTATATACTAGTTCATTGTATTCATGGTACAGCAGCTCAACGCTCGCTAAACCTTTCTAAAACAAGGGAGGTTACACCCAGCGAGTATAACGTAGCAACCATTTCTTGTCAGATAGTGCTCAATGTACTTGCCAATGGCTGCTAATGGGGAATGAGAGACAAAAGCATTCGGCTTTTAGTTAAGGCGCACACCGTGAACTTTTTATTGTTCAACAAAGCACAGGAGAAATCTCCTACCGGCACCACCTTGCAGGCCAAAATGTAACACTTGTTACACCCTATGACTACGACTACGACGGACGAACGGGTGCCGCTTCAAGAAGCTTCGCCCCTAAAAGTCTTTCTGCGGTCATACGGCGTGTAAGTTCTGTGTTTGTCGTTGTATCGAGGGATGTGTTGTCGCGTACATGCGAACGAAACTTTGTCCTGTCCCGGGGCAACGGTACATGAGTGGGTGGCTAGATGCTGATCATGGCAGAAAATGCAGTATAGGCACGGTGCAGTCGAGTTTTCCAGAGTGACTGAGGCGCCAAAACGCAATGCCTAGCGGAGAAAAAACGCATTAATCGGTTGGGGTAAGGCAAAATGTAACGAGATGTCCGCGTCTCCCTGCCCGCGTGACTGGGCGGATTGCAGCAGGGATACACGGGGACGTGTGCGTGCGTCTCTTTTCAGCGTGCCCCTAACGGCCAACGTCAGTGAATTTAGGATGGGCTAGTGTCAGCTCCCCCTGGTCAGCGGACGGTGCCTATACCATGGGCATGCATATTACCGTTGACAGGTCAAGCCGATGCAGAAAACCACCAACTCAAGAAAAGAGGTATAGACAGATTTTGAGGACAGCACGAGCATCGGGCGACACTCTTGTGTCTCTTCCACGCGGCAAAAAACACATGGCAAAAAACACATAATCTAGTTCCCCCGCCACACATTGGCCGACACGTACACGGAACCATCCTTAAAGGGCCACTCACCAGGCACCATACCGAATTTTAGTTAGACAGTGAAAGTTGTTGGGTGTCCGATGAGGATTGTTTGCCACAAAAATTTTTCGAATCAGTTCATTACGAGCGGAGAAAACAGGTTTGTTGAAGCGGCGCGAAACGAGAGTGAGAGGAGGCGATCTCGAAACCCTTGCTGCTCCTCCGCGTAGCCCCCGCAAGCCAAACCTCTTCGTCACCCTCTCCAGCATCCGACCATGGGGTGACGCGCGCATGACGTGCCCGAAGAAGCCCAGCCCCCGTGCACGCGAGCGGCGTTGCTTTGTTGACCAGCGTTACTTTGTGACCTTCTGCCTGTTTCTGCGAGATTGCTTGGAAACGCTGGCTTAGACTCGGTAGAGTAGATGAGCACAATGAGTGCGCGAACGCGCAGGAGCGTTGCACCGCGGTCGTCTGCTCAATGCGCTGCCCGCAGGAATCCGAACGCATGTGAAACGCTGGCACATTAGCCCCGCACCTCGTAGCATTTCACGGGAAAAAATGAAAGAAAAACGTGCACGATTTTTATTGCGTCTCATTATTTATTTCAAGTTTTACTCATCTTTTAAAGCAGCAAACACATAAACTACGCATAATGTGTTTGATAATGTTTGCCATGTCACGTGGTATACTGTTGACAACGTCAGAGCAGAGTCGTCTACGTAGAGGACCAACGTCACTACATTGCCGTGTACGTTAGCCATTCCTATGCCTACGTCATGCCCTCATTCTTTACGCGCGCGCCGGCAGAGGGGAGGGGGTGCCGCTTTCATCTTGAAATTTGACCCATTTCCGTGGCGCGTAGCATTGCAAATTTTGGCAGACGCGATCACGAACGCCTCGTCTACGCATTGCGCTTGTCAGCTCGAAATTGTCAAAACTGGTGAGTGGCCCTTTAATGCCAACGAGTTGGCTCACTCCCGGGCGCGACGTCTCACATTTCACGCCGGCGAGAACCACTCGGAGGCCGAGGGCGTCAATTGTTTCTTCAGGGACCCGTTGCTAACATTTAATGAAATTTACAAACACTACCAGTTGGAGCGCTGGAAATACCCACTCCCGCACCCACACTTAACAAGACCTCAGTCCATACCTATACGACTTTTACAGACGGAGGTGTATGCATCGCCTCTAACTTGCTCTAAATACATAGATGACATAGATCCGGGGTGCCCACGCTGTGGTCATCCCAAATGTACCCTCCAACACAAGCTGTGGCAATGCCCTGCGTTGCGCGAGAGCAGCGAGTCTCCCTCTACGGAGGCGGACTGGACCTGTCTCCTCACAAGCCACGACAAAGGAGACCAGCTTAGGGCCATCCAAATGGCCCACTACATAGCCGTGGAGTTTAACCTCCCCGTCCCGTCGTGGGAGTGGCCCACCGGTGTTGCCCCCTAAGGGGGATTGAGCGCCGCCTCCGGATATTAATAGAGTTCTTTGCCTGCCTGCTTGTCTCTTCCAAGCAATTTCTTCCGGTTATCCCAATATTCAGAGAAGTGTTCCGAAATTGATGGTTGTGGCTCACGTCAGGAGATCGTCTTAAAAACTTATGGCATTGGAGTATAAGTCCGCCTGATATAAGGGCCAATTAACTATCCCGACTGAAATTAACTGAAGAGTTTATAGAAAGAACAGGTGGTTTTTGTTTGAACAGCATGGGGAGCCTCGATGCCACCGTTAAAGATGATGATGATGCTTCTTAGAATATTGGCACCTACCCACTCAGTGGGATCTACCAAGAGTTGGGTGAATTATACATTCTGAATTTATGATTAATATTTAGTAAGAGCTAGAATAATTTTGAGAATATTTTTTAATTTAACGTTGATTGTGAATTCCTTCGTAGAGTGATGATAGCGTCCGCTGTTTGACCCACTACGGTAACATCACACTACAGGATAGCTTCCCCGTCAGACCCCATATGACGACCGCGCGGACCATGGCGGTCACCAACCTGTGCCGAGGAACGCGGGCATCGAGGCAGCCTACGTCACTTGGATTCTCGTACATATACACTGGAGGGAACTGTGGTGCTGTATACTGTCTATTGGAGCTGCAACGCGCACTGCTTTAGCCAGCAGGGTAGTACGTACATTTGTCTAATCTTCGTTCGTTCTTCTGGCTCCGTTTGGCTCCACATCGCCTGAATCCACTTTGTCGCAAGACGAAGTTCGGCAAATGTTCAGCAGTTCTGCTACACCGCTTTAACTTTTCTAGGCTTGCCGATTCAAATGAGCTCAAGAAGTTCACAACGGTCAGTTCTTTCATTCGAAGCAAAAAACCAAAACAAAACAATAAAGAACGCCACAAATGCGTTCGAAGCATAAGCATATCCGTGTACTATCCATCATTTCCATGGCGGCTGAACGATCGCAACGCCAGGGTTCCTTCTGGTTAATTTTAGGAAACTCTATGCCTCGTGGCACCTGGCGAAGCAGATCTCAACCATGCGCACGGTTCTCTCTGCGAGGGCCCGCGAGATTCTCATCAGCAACCTGGCAGAGCGCCAAGTTGACCCACCAGGACGTAGGAGCGCCCCCTACAAGGCAGGTCTTACCGAGTTAATGGTTATAATCGGCTCCAGTTTTATCTTTCAGTAATGATATTTTTATAGGAATTTTCGTTTGACACACAGAAGAATCCCGTTGACAACAACTGGCCTTTTGTAAGCCTGCATGTATGTACATTTCAGGTGCTGCTACAAAGAAGATGATTCGTAGGGTACATGATGGTGTCGTCTTTACGAGTTTTTCGTCACAAGTAACACGAAAGTTTGGATTGACAGTCGACATGGAGCGATGTTTAATTTTTCGCTCACCGCCCACGACGTCGCCGCCGCCAACATCGGAATTCCTGTGAAACGTGCTCTGTGGCTGCGGCGTTAAGATTCGTCCATCGTATTTGTATAAAGAACTCTCGGCGCGTATAGACCGCAGAAATGAGCAAATTCCTAGTACTCCGTATTGGTTGAATGAAAACGAGTAAGGGGACAAGCGGCAGGCAAACATCGTCCGGACTGACGTCATCAGTAATTGAGAAAGACTCTAATGAACCGTCGAGATTAACTTAGCGATTGATCTGTACGGAGTGCTTGGGTGGTAATTTTTTCTTTAAGTTTCGCCATGCTTATAATTCATGTTTTTTTTTCTTTTTTCAGAGGGGGTCCAGACGCGTTTCACGCGGGATTCAACAAACCGGCAACGAAGCAGAAGAAGTTAAGGAAAGGCGCCATTGTCGGTGTCAAGGTACGCACCTTGTACGTGCAAGTGTTTGCTTGCGCGTTTGCTTAAGCTGTGCCGGTATTCCGCAGTTCGAGCCACAACGAAGCGCTGCGGAGACGATGAAGGCTCTAGCGTGTCAAATCTGCATCATCGTGGCGTTCCTGGCGCTCCCGTGCACAGGTAAAATAGTGCAGCATGAGGCATATACCAGGAAGCACGTCGTTTTAACAAATGCGTGAGAATACAGAGGCTTCGTTGCACTCGTTGATGATTACTAATTAATTCATGAGCATATACGGGTTTTCATGCGTGGAAATATAAAATATATAATCAGGTAGGTGCCCCAGACAGTCTAGCCGACGATTCTACGTTAAACTAGGACGAAGTAGAAAATATTCACTCGCTACCGTAAAACAGGACCATCATCCCAAACTTACGCCCCGATAGGTGTGTTTGCCCCTAGATGACGCTGTACCATTGATGATGGTATGCAAACACAGATATCGAACTTGAAAGTAAGTCACGTCTCTTGCAGTTAATGCTGTCATTCCGTTATAGAAATCGAGCGGAGCATGGTATCTTTCCTCACTAAAACAGTCGTTCACTAAAAAAAGTCTTATGCCGTAAAGACAAAAGATATATTTTAGACACATTAACCAAAACATTCTTGTCAGTTGGGTCCATAAATTATGAATATAACTTGAATGTCATTGATTGACAGCCAAATTAATTGGTTGGCGGGAAACCTTTGAGGGAACGATTTGTCTCGTTTTGTGATCGGTTGGGTTGATGTTTGTCACAAACGACTCCAATTTTCGGATCGTCCGCGGGCCCATCTTCCAAGGAAGGGCGCTTTTGTGTTGGGGGTACGACATCCTGCGACTATAACGACCCAGCGTGGCGCCGGCTCGTCTTCCCTGCACCTGTACCGAAAGGGGCACCGGCGGTCTAAAAAAGGAAAATTACCCCCAGATGAGACGGGAGCACGTGTACGCCCCTGAAGAGGTTTGAACTGCATCGGAATAGGCAGTTGACGTACAGCCGGCAACAAGTGCGGTCGTTGGTGTCGCGAGTCTCGCGTAGGCGGCGAGCATGGAGTGACCCGTGCAACGTATTGAGACGGCTGCAATTCCAGGCACCCTCGTCGTATACCAAACCGGCGAGATCTCCAGCGGCACCCGTCAACTCCCCTACGTGTACCAAGTGCTGGCCTGGTCCGTATGAAACTTTTTATTGAGACTTTTTTTTTTACACTGTTAAATTATTATGACCAGCCTTTTTTATTATTTGTAGTTGTGTGCGCTGCGACGCACGTAGAAATTCAAAAGCGCGACCAATGATCATTCTGTAATTATTTCCTTGTAACCCTCTTTTACGATTTCCATCTTGTTATTTTGTTAACATTCCGCATATTTGTCTTTAGCCTGTATCTTTTGTAGCGTTTTTAGCACATTTTGTTATATAGCTGTTGTTTCTATCGCGCGTATCAGTTTTCTTCCTTTGTATTTTTGTAATCTCCTGCCTTCGACCCTGTTTTAATTAAATGCTTATTTATGTGTAATCAAACTCCGTGTCTGCTCTATGAGTGCGTCGGTCAGGCCCACACATCACCACACGTGCAACCCCGCACGGGTCGACCAACCTGCAAATAAATTTGAAATGTGCCACTTCGAGGCCTTTCAGGCGTTGCAGGCCGCAACGTAATGTGGAAGCCTACGAGTCTGCCGCACGTTGATGTTGGATCGGCGGGGCCTCACCCGAAGTGCGTGACAATGTGGTTGGCAGTATAGACAATTATTCTAGAATGAAAATAGTTTTTCTACGGTGTGGACGGAGGTTCCAATACGAATTGATGATTCACACCGGAGAAACTGTTCACCGATTCTTGGGCTCGCAGGATTTTCGTGTAACGGCGAGAGGTATCCGGAATTGAAAATCCAGTGCTTGCGCCACCTTCAACTGAAAGTCAAGGCGGTGCTGGGCGACCTCACGGAAAACTGCAGGTAAGATATCTCTGAATTAGCGAAGTTCGCAAAACGTGAGAACTGAATTTGCAACCTGTGAATGCTATGGCGTCAATGGGAAAGACACTGATTTATTTCAATAGTTGGCGGTAACACCTGCGGTGCTGTATAGCAGCTGCCCAACAGTACGTACCACTCCCGGTGTCAGTGTAATGTTGAGGGACATATTGTTTAAAATGTTGATTGTTAGTGGAAGCGAGAGAAGAGAGAATGGAGTTAACAATTAAAAACCCCGAGATCTTGCTCGGAGCTCCGTCACTGACCACCAGATCTGCCTAGGCTACCAGATTAAGCATGTACTGGCCAAGGGAGTGACCAAGGATCGGGGAGTGTGCCAGTCATCAAGAGAGGTGGCGCTTATAATTCTGTGAAGGGTACTGGTAATGTAGAGGACCGTATCTGATGCAGGTGCTGTGGACGTGATGAGCAGGTCGAAATCATAGGTTATCTTGGTCCGGGGCAGTGCTGGATAGCACCGGTGCAAACGCTGGGTCCTGGAGACCCAGGGTGGGCTAAGTGTTAGAAGTGTGCGAAGTGCACTGGTGATGTAAAAGATCGTGTAATGCAGACGCATGCCATCACGCGCAAGTCCAAATTGAAGGTCATGCCGGCCTCAGACAGTGCCATAGCTGAAAAGAATCGGTGGACACCTGGAGTCCTACAGACGTTTCTTAATGTCAATGAGTAAAATAATGACGATTGCAATTAGGGCAAGTACTTTGAAAGAACAGGCTATCAATAAAGTACTGTGCAGTTTTATTTTGTTCATTAGGAGCGGCCCCGCCGTGGTGGTATAGTGGCTAAGGTACTCGGCTGCTGACCCGCAGGGCGCGGGTTCGAATCCCGGCTGCGGCGGCTGCATTTTCGATGGAGGCGGAAATGTTGTAGGCCCGTGTGCTCAGATTTGGGTGCACGTTAAAGAACCCCAGGTGGTCTAAATTTCCGGAGCCTTCCACTACGGCGTCTCTCATAATCATATAGTGGTTTTGGGACGTTAAACCCCATATATCAATCAATCATTAGGAGCAGGCTGTGACGTCAGCTTTCTGAGCGATACGTCACTATTGAGTTTTTTTTTTCTACGCAGGGACTTCGCAGACTTCACGACCTGCCTGAGGGACAGTTGGGTGAGCTCACACTGTGCTAACGCGGCAGGGGCAGCGCGGTTCAACGATTCACTGCTGCTGAGAATGGAGCAGGTGTACTTTCCCGATTGCCTGAGTGAGAAATGGTTCTCTATCTTTACAGCTTTTCACCTTTTCGTATACGTGTAATTTAATTGAACAGTCTCTTTTCCACTAGATGGTCTTCCAGTAATGCTGAAATTTCGTACAATTGTAGTTCTCAATTGCATGAAAGCGCTGGTGCACCTCCGCAGATGAGCCGCTATATGCAGGTAAATTTGAGAAAAACAGCACTCAGCTCTTTTTTTTTTCGTTATTAAAAGAGAAAGCTGTAGATTTTAAACGTGCTGTAGACCTAGAACAAAACTTTACAATCCTTTGCAATCGGAATATTTCAAGACGCTGCTGTGGTTTGGTCTTTACACAATACGTTACAATTCGTTGAGCTTAGAAAGTTACGTCAATGAGAATTTCACTTGCAAATGTAACCATTGACCTCACACACGAATTTAGGTCGATCGTATATGCATAAAAGCAGGGTGCGTCTTTTGCATTCTTTGCAGCCATAAAAGTTAAGTGGCCTAATGACTTCTTTAGTCCAATCCTAGGTGTGTGCAGCGTGCCTTCGTCTTCAGAAAATCAACATGCCAGTGTGTTCTGGCAATATTTTTTAACCGCTATTGCACCAGCAACCGAGAATGTTTCCACTGCTGAAACACGTATTGAATGAATCCTAACTCATTGATGTCTTCATAACTTCATGTTCACGTGACAGTTTTAAGAACCAGTGGGAGGGCAAGCGTGACCTAAGAAATCGAGCACGCACGTCACCGATCGCGGAGGTCGTGTGAATGTCCGTACACTAAAAAACAAAAAACAAACCTGAGTATACCTGAATTTTTTCGTCTGGCTTTCACTTGCCACGTATGCAACTTTCTTTAGAAGACAGGGTGACTCTCTAGGGGGGCCAGAGTCGGCGCTCTCAGGGAGAGTCCTCTGACCCTCTAAGGAAGAGTGAAAAGACTCTAGCGCGAAGGATCCCATTACCACTTCTTGTGGAGTCGGGCGACTCTTGCCATTGACTCTTCTACGTGGGTCAAGCGACTTCACGGCTATTTCAAGCTGCTCAATCCACCCATGCTCTACTTTGCGCGACTACTGCTGCAAATAGAGTATTCTTTTTAAGCATCTACAATAATACTCACTGTTGTACCCAGAAGCTGCAAAAAAAAATGTAGTTCAAATTTAGCATAATTTTAATTACACTCGTCTATTTTTCAGTAGAGCAATACGAAAAGCGCGGTAAGATATTCTGTGAATTCCAATGAGGTTATTTTCATTTACCTGCTTCTATGAGTATAGCCAACCAAAATATGTGTGATGTACATTGTGTCAAGTCGCGCAAAGTAAACTGCAGATGTCCGACGCATGTTTCTATATTTATTGCTTATGATTATGAATAAGTCAAAGTCGTGATGGCTGGAGGAATCGAACTTGTGGCTTGCAATGTTGTCGCTCCTGTTTAGAGTGAGTAGCAACGAAAAAAAGGAACCTGAAAAGAAGAACGTGATGCCAAGACGAGAAACAAAATCGGGAAGAGATGGCAAAACCTACGCAATAAGTAATTTACCCAGACAAAACAAACACATAACAAAACAACAAATGCAAACCGGCACAGTAAACCGGCACATTCGGATAAAGGAAGGTGTTTTGCAAGTAACAAATAATAAATATACGGGTTTTTCAAGGTCCCCTTTTCCGCCCTAGTAAAAAAAAAAAGTCGTGGCTCCGAACCTACAATATATAGGCATTGGCTTACACGTATCAAAACAATTTTTTGATAGCTCGCATCAAAGTTTTTCTTGAGAATAAGACCCTGGCATATTCCGACAAACAAAGCCAATCCTCTGGCAGTCAGGAACACGCCGCGAATGATCATTTACCGCGGGATTTACAAACGTAACATCTCCTAGGACTAGGATAAACACATGCGAGTACGAACGCTAAAACGACACCAACGCACACGGACGCCATCTACATTGACATCAGCAATGTCTTACGCTAGAGCTACCGCTTATAGCGGCCATAGTCGTGTAGACTCACTCCATTCTCTTATCGCGCCGAACGTCATCACAGATCTAAGCAAAGCACGAAAACAACAACAAAACAAACAAAAAAAAGTGAGAGAAAACAGCGCACGCCGTCGGAAGTCTAGAGCTTTTCCCGTTACTGGCGAGGCGTCTCCTAAACCTCTTAAATGACTACTGCGTAGTGCTGGCAGCATCGCGCCATATTTGCATCTCAAACTAACGTCTACAAAAGCTATCTTATGCAGTGCGTCCCATTACAGAGGCGTTTCTTTTTTGTTAGTTTGCACGCAGAAAAGCATGCCGCAAGCTCGATAGAAAAGTTATTACGACGTAGCCTAAAATGCATCCTAAAACGATATCAAGCCATTTCAGCAGTGCAGAGAGAATGTGCGATTAGCGACTTGTCACCCATGATAAGTGATGGCATAACTCATTGTATGAGTGCTGCAATAGCTTACCGCCTAAAGTAACAGTTTTAATTGGACGTCTGCAGCCTGCCCGCGAACGCATGTCAGCCTACTTCCGCAGAGCAGCAGACACCCAGCGAGCGTTGTGCCATTAGTACCCTACGAAAACAGCACACTCACCGTTAGCAGGCACACGTCCGTGTCCGCAGCTCCATGAATGACTTGATCCGTCGTGAAAGCTCCATCCGAGCGTCATTTCGGGTACAGAGACATGCGTGACCGCCACTGTCTACGCGCACGTTCGCTCGAACACGACGCTCATGCGACCAGCGCAATCAACAATACGCATTCACAGACGGGGGAGACAGAGAGAGAGAGAAGGCAGCAAAGGCACTGGCGGCTACACGCGACAACACATCTACCGCTGAGGACGGGCCCCTTGCCACCCCTACCCTTGCTTCCGGACTGCTGTTCGTGCTGATGACGACCGTGCCACTGCTCACTTAATCTTATCTCTTCTTTCCAGTTTTCTCCCTTTTCCCTTCCCCTCGGGCACTGCGCCTTGCTCCCGACCGGGTTGCAGAAATTAGGTGCCTTTTCTTATCTTCTAACCACTACCACACGCGACAACAAGTCGCCTGGGGTAGAAGGGAACCCGCCACAGCGACGCCGAACCCCAAAAGCGTGATATGTACGGCGTATACGGCGGTGCCTTTGACAGAGAAGGCAATCGAAACGCGCTTCGCGATAGTGTCTATATGACTCCCTTTTAAATGGCAACTCTCCTTTTCTGTTTCTGCCTTCCAAAAGGGGCCAGGGGAGTACCCCAAGAGTGTCACAAACCTCTTTCGACTCTCTCTCTCTCTTTTAGAGTGTATAATCTGCGTATACCTGTTGAGGGTCCTCATTCCCGGAGTCGTCACTGCAGACATTTCTTTCCTCCATGACTGCAGACGAAACCGGCGGGATCGAAAAGCAATGCCATCCAGGCAAAGCCCTCCAGAAGTTCATGAGCTGCGGAAGCCGATTCTACGACAGCGCCGTTCGCGTGTTCCAGAACCACGACACCGTGTCACTCACGTCGATCTGCCCGTAAGTCACCACACTATAATTTCGTCTCTGCACAATCGTCGCTCGGTTGTTAAGCACCATCATCTAGCAGGTTGTCGGTACGAAATGTTTTTTGTTTCGCTGTTCCGTTCCACCGCAAAAAGGTTTTGTTCCGTTTCTGTTCTGGAACGAAAAAAAAAAAGTTCCGTAGAGCTTCTGTTAGTGTGTGAAAAAAAATTGAAGATAAAGTAACGATAAAAGCATACGAATTATAGTATAGTACGCTCGACAAGGGCAGAACACGTTTTACCCACGTTCTCAGGATGGCGCAGGCGGAAGGGCAAGGGAAAGGAGGGGGGGGGGGGTCTTTTCTGCTGCGGAGCCACTCAGTAAGGTTAAAGAGGGCACCGCTCCACAGGAAAAGAAAGCGTTCCTGACTTGACAAAAAAAAAAACACCCACAGTGGTCATATAAGGTATCGGTAGGATCCTGATAAATTCATATATATATATATATATATATATATATATATATATATATATATATATATATATATATATATATATATATATATATATATATGTGTGTGTGTGTGTGTGTGTGTGTGTGTGTGTGTGATCGCACATTCCTAGCGTGCAAACTGCGCGTGCATACATATACTTTACTACTTTGAATATCAACTGCTGCTAACACTAACATGCAATTGTTCGGAAGCGCACAGCCTTATTCACTAAAACGTAACAACTTGAACTGGTGAACAGAAAGAATGGAGCGCTGCTATCAGAATCGGAGCTGCGATTTGCCTTACCTACCTCAATATGCACTGGCCCAGTCATAGCTCC
Organism: Rhipicephalus annulatus; assembly: GCA_013436015.1. Classification (NCBI taxonomy): domain Eukaryota; kingdom Metazoa; phylum Arthropoda; class Arachnida; order Ixodida; family Ixodidae; genus Rhipicephalus; species Rhipicephalus annulatus. The sequence continues at coordinate 63,361 of WOVY01003701.1, read as the reverse complement.
GTTCTGTAATCAAGGAAACGGCATGCGTATTTGTATACATTTGCGCATTGTACATTGTAACGCATACTTGAAGTATTTAGCATTTGTTGCGCATGTTTTTTTTTTCCTTTTCTGAGATCAAATGCTGTACCCTCTCGTTTCACCGTCGATGGGTGGTTGGGGCTTTGTCAAGCTGTAATTGGACAGCTCTTTTATAGGCCACCTTTTTTTAAACCGTAAATGTTTGTTTGTTCTTGGTGAAAAAAGCTCTTTAATTCATTGATTGATTGATTGATACTGTGCTGTCGGCGAAATCTTTAGGTATCGCGCGTTTGCGCGTGAGTGGCAGTTTTTTTCTGTGTATCTTTGGCATGCGAATGAATTAAGTTTTAAAAAGAAAGGTGACGACAAATGTATGTTCACAAAGCACAGGTCCACGAAACAATTTTTTGCAACTTCGTTTCGTAATATGGCGCTGAGACACAAAAAAGTGGCCGCTGAGTACAATAGTTAAAGTTCTGGCCGACTGTACCTTCGTGCTGGAGCTGCGTGGAGAACAGCGCAACAAATCTATGCATCCGTATCAACTCTCCCAATTGTCAGCGCTATATCCATCGTGCGGCTACGTTGTTTGCGTTAACAAAACTAGTGACTGTGCTGGTTTGTTCTTGCATTTTTTCATTATGAAAAATAGTTATTCAGAGTCGCAAGTCATGCTCCGCCTGTTTTCCGGTATGTTAAGTTGCAGATGAGGCAGCGTTCATGATGGTTTGCAAATACCGCAGAGCAGTCGTGTACATATTCAAGATTTCAAGAAGTTCTCAAACGCAAGCTACGAAGAATTCAAGCCCAGAGATCACCTGTTCAAATATAGTAATACTGTGGCCCGTTGTAGCACCAACCATTTTTCAAACTGAATTCACTTACAGCAGGAACCGGGGGTTGTCAATATTGTGCCCAGCGGCTTGTTGAGCTGCATTCTGCGAGACGTGCTAGAGGGAACCCCGGCCTGCTACGCCTTACGGCTGTGTCAAATCTTGATCTATCTGTTTGCTTTTATCTGTGGGCAAATACACGCTTCGCCGATGACATTGCATTGCTGAGTAACTCGGGGGACGAATCGCAACTCATGATTACGGAGTTAGACAAGGAGAGCAGAAAGGTGGGTCTTAAAATTAATCTGCAGAAAACGAAAGTAATGTACAACATTCCGGCAAGGAGCAGCGCTTCGAGATAGGTAATAGTGCACTTGAAGTTGTAAAAGACTATGTCTACTTAGGGCAGGTAATAACCGCAGAGCCGAACCACGAGATTGAAGTAACTAGAAGAATAAGAATGGGGTGGAGCACATTCGGCAAGCACTCTCAAATCTTGACAGGTAGATTGCCACTATCCCTCAAGAGGAAGGTATATAACAGCTGTATCTTGCCGGTACTTAGCTACGGGGCAGAAACCTGGAGACTTACAAAGAGGGTTCAGCTTAAATTGAGGACGACGCAGCGAGTAATGGAAAGAAAATTGGTAGGTGTAACCTTAAGAGACAAGAAGAGAGCAGAGTGGATTAGGGAACAAACGGGGGTTAAGGATATCAAAGCTGAAATCAAGAAGAAGAAATGAACATGGGCAGGGCATGTAGCGCGTAGACAGGATAACCGCTGGTCATTAAGGGTAACTGACTAGATTCCCCAGAGAAGGGAAGCGGGTTAGGGGGAGACAGAAGGTTAGGTGGGCAGATGAGATTAAGAAGTTTGCGGGTATAAATTGGCAGCAGCAAGCACAGGACCGGGTTAACTGGCGGAACATGGGAGAGGCCTTTGTCCTGCAGTGGACGTAGTCAAGCTGACGATGATGATGATGATGAAATACACTTATGCCACTTTAGCGGACTCAGGCAAAAGTTCCTGTTCATGTAGAATGACTGCCAGTTCCTGTTCCTGTTCATGAATGTTCCTGTTAATGCCCGGGTTATAGCGGGTGCATAGTAAGCACGTGCATAATTTATTGTGAAATAAATCGTTGGTCCATGCCGTAAGAACATGGCAGGCAATGCCAATTAGATAGAAAAGAGAAATGAACAGGGAAGATCCAAGTGAAATTTTGAGGGGAAAGCATATGCATAAGTGAACTGCACCCCCAACCAACTTCCCCCTCCCCCCACCCCAAAAAATAGTTTTAACACAATGTCATTCTTGCTGTGAAAAACATGTTTTGTCGAGTTGAACGTTCTGCTAATGAATTCTTGCTAGTGGTCGTAGTTCATTGCCTGTTTTGTTTTCTGTGGAAAAATTTATCTTATGGACTGGGGGCTCTGTAAAATAAGAAACTTTTGGTTACTGTCCCCCCCTCACCCTCCATGGACAGTCACAAAAGTATGCGCTCCATGCGAGCGTGTGCCAGAGGAAAGCCTCTCTATGACAAAGATGCCAACTGAGTGCTTGCCCGCGCCACTTAGCACTGCGCCATCTACCATTAACTCTCGTCTAGTTCCCCTTTGATAGCAGAATCAAAGCTACCACGACGTGCTTTGAACGGTGGACCCTTTTGAAGATTGCGATTGATAGCACTTACGCTGATAGACTGGTCTTTCGGAAGAACATAGCCATGGTTGACGAAGAGCGTCACGCGTTTAAAGGTGGTAGGCACTCCTTCCTAGTGGGAAAACAGCGAGGCCATCGATTGAGGCGGCGATTCGGCTACCCAAGGGCATGCGGCCCTCGGCGAGACCCTTTTGTGCGGCCTTCAATAAGACGTCGGAACGCCCCTCCCCTTGACACTTCATGTCTCCAGTTTATAGTTCCTATCTGGGCTGTAAAGAGGCTCCTTTGGTATTGATCATGACTTATATGCTACGCTCAACCCTCATACAAAGTTGCGGCTTACAAGGAAAATAAGTTCATTGTATCCTAAAATTCCTTGTAAAGGTTATTGTGAACATTTTATCTAGTGCTAAACTGTCTTGCATTTACATCATTATGAGCGATATTTCGTTATAACCATGCACGTTATATTGAGGTATGAGTGTAGTTTAAGCAAACACAATTTACACTCCAGTTTTGTCTATAATTGTCAGTTCGTCGAACTTATTCTCTTTTTCTGCAAAGCCCTCCCCTCCCGCCCCTCCCCTATTTTCCGTCCAGTCCCCAGCATGTCCTTATTGTTCCACTCGTCCCTCCGCCTCGAAAAGTTGCCGACACCTGGATTAAGGGATGGATGCGCGTTGGTCGTATAGCACTGTTGTCACTCGCCGCTTGAGCAGCGGAAATGTCGCGAAAGGGCTCCAGGCCACGTGGTCCGTAAACTTTTATGGTTGATGGTACTTTCAAACGTACTAAATGCGTCACTCATGTCACATTATCCTGTAGGCAGTAGCTACAAATGTCACCGTTCAAGAACCTTGGCGGTGTTTTGCTACGATATATATATATATATATATATATATATATATATATATATATATATATATATATATATATATATATATATATATTCTGTCACTTTACAGCGAAGTCGACACGTACGACCAGTGCGCTCGTGAGACGCAGCACGAGGCGCGCTGCTCGTCGGGATACGAGATGGCGCCCCACATCAAGTTCATCGCTGATGGCGTCACTCAGAGGTACCACCTCCTCTGCGACGCCCTGAATAAAGCAGGTGAGCTCCACGTCTCTTGCGCGCCTTCGTATAGGAGCCCGGCCGCCACAGGATAAGGCTCGGAAAACGGCGAGCCCTTCCGTGTTGGGTAACTGACCCTTCTCTCCGGGCTAGATGACATTATGGCAGACAGATGCTTTGAGGGGATTGTTGCAGTAATCAAGGATGGGCCAGAAGGCACGAGGCTCAGTCACGTGGACAAACGCTTATCCAAAAGGAGTTCTAACCAGGCACCGCGCGCATCTCGAGCACACGCTGCCACGAGCTTCTCCTGGCGTTGTCTATATGGCAGCATCTGCAACAGCAACTGCTGTAGTGTATGGCGACAGTTGAGCGTCACACTTCAACGAATTCGCACCAGGATCTCCCGCTATTGCAGGAAAGCAACGACGACTCAGAATAGTAACTTATGGTTTGCCTGAAACTTTCTTTTCTGATTGTGGTGGAGGTGGTTTTTTTTTACAATACATATGTACGTGTGCATTTTAAGGCATGCTCGTACATGCACAGAAAAAAATCGATTTGAGAGGTGGTGTTTTGAACCCCTACCTTCTCTCTTTATTAGAATAAGTTATTGGAAACAAAGACTTCCCGACAGTGTATGCGGACGATATTGTTTCCCTTGCGGACAATGCAAGACATTTATCGGAACTGGCGAATACGAGGAGGAAGTGGTAGGGCCGCCACAGGAGGAAGAGGGGTGGGTATTTGAGGAGGTTGTGATAACCCCCGCTTCCCGAAATAGTATTCATAATATAATATCTGGGCTGTAACGTCTCGAACCACGCTATGATTGTGAGGGGCGCCGTAGTGAAGGGCTCCGCAAATTTTGACCATCTGGTGTTTACCGTGCACTCACGTCGCACAGTGTGCACGGACCTTTACCATTTCGCGCATCCATCGACCATCGCGGCCGTGATCGAACCTGTGGCCTTCGGGTCAGCAGCCATAACCACTGCTTGACCGTGGTGGGCCCCCTAAAAGTTTCCTTGCTTCAGCTTTCCGGCTGATACTAAAGTATATGCACGAATTTACATCAACCACCAGTTTCTAGAGTTAGCCGTTCTACACATAAACTCCCCCCGAAAAAAATTCCTGGGTATGGCTCTGGACAATTGGTTCAAATAGTCAGGCTCCACTTTTAGCGCATAGAAATGGGGAGTCACTGTTTCCAATGAAGAAAGGAGAGTTGATGTGATGTACAGCAAGCAGCAGGACATTCCCAAAGTTAGACATTATAAGTACTGTGATGTAACTGATGTAACAGTGAAGGCAACCTTTAATAGGCCCAGAAGACACGATGAAGCGGCGACCACGCCCAAGGCACAGAACTCAGACAAGCCAAGTACCCACAGCAGATGAAGATGATGACCACTCATGATGATGAATATGTGAAAAGAAAGCAGATGTGCTTAATGAATGCCTACACTAACTCCCCCCCCCCCCCCACGTGAAAGCGGTCATCCTGACCGCAGTTCTTGGCCGCAGTTTAAAGTGACGATGAACGCCGTATGAAAGGCTTCATGCGGGATACGTGGACTATTTCTGCTGCCCTGTAGCGGCGGTCCGTCGGAAGAAGAACGGGTGCCACGCGATAATTCACAGGAGACGTTTGCTCCAAGACAGTGTAGGGGCCAATAAAACATAATTGAAACTTCTCGCACTGTCCGGGAGTGCGAATGAGTGTAAGAAGGAGGACTTCGTCGCCAGAGCTGAAAGACACGGCACGGTGAGAGGCATCATATTCAAGCTTGCGATCTTGTTGCTTGGCTTCAGTGTTGACCCGAGCCAGCTGGCGGCAATGAAGTAGACGAGACACGTATTCTTCACTTGAAGATGAACATGGTTTGACAGGCGCAGAGAAGAACGAAACATCGAGGAAAGAAGAGGGGAAGCGACCGTGGACGAGGTAGAACGGCGAGTAACCGGTTGTGCGCTGTACAGAGGTATTATACGCAAAAGTGACAAATAGCAAAATCGTGTCCAAGTTTCTGTGGTTGGGTTTGATATACATCGCTATCATATCGGACAGTGTACGATGAAAGCGCTCAGTCAGGCCGTTCGTCTGAGGATGGTAACTGGAGCTTGTTTTGTGTGTAGTGCCTGATGTCTTGAGCACTTCTTCAACGAGTGCTGAAAGAAATACTCTTCCGCGGTCACTCAGGATTACACGAGGAGCTCCGTGTCGAAGGATTATTGCTCGAAGAATGAAGTCGGCCACTTCCGAAGCTGATGCAGAAGGCACGGGAGCTGTTTCGGCGTAGTGGGTCAGGTGGTCGACAGCTGTAACTATCCATCGATTGCCTATGACAGTCATAGGAAGCGGACCATACAGGTCAATGCAAACTACCTCGAATGGTTGCAGGGGACACGGGAGCGGTTGTAATTGTCCAGTTCGAGTTGATGTAGGTAGCTTGCGACGCTGACAAAGGGCGCATGAGGTAACGTACTTCACGACACAGGTGGACAAGCCCGGCCAGTAGTAGTGACATCTTATGCGGTCATACGTTTTCTGGAAGCCCATGTGTCCAGCAGACATGTCGTCGTGATATATCTTGAGGACTTGAGCCCGAAGAGAGCGAGGTAAAATGGGCACCCAGCGTTGGCCATCAGGGCGGTAGATATGACGGCACAGGACGTGGTTGTTGAGCTTGAATTGCGTCAGCTGTCGGCGAAGACGGGCGTTAGGGGGCCGGCAAGTCCCGTCAAGACGGTCCATGATGTGACGACAGTAAGGGTCAGCACGTTGGTGAGATAAGAACAAACCACACTCGCTTGGAGAGCTTGGGTCCACACTAGCTAATGGCGAAACATGTAGGGAAGAGACGGCCGAAAGCTTCTCGAGTGCGGCAGTGGCGGGTTTGTTAAGTGGCTCCGAAGAGAGCGGGCAACGCGAAAGTGCGTCGGCGTCTTTATGCTTGTTTCCCGACTTGTATGTGATCGTGAATTCGTATTCTTGTAAGCGAAGAATCCAGCGACCAAGGCGGCCGGACAAGTTCTTGATTGTCGAGAGCCAGCACAAGGCGTGATGGTCCGTAACCACAGTAAAGTGGCGGCCGTGGAGATAAGGTCGAAACTTTTGTATCGACCATACGACCGCTAGGCACTCCTGTTCGGTGATGGTATAATTCTTTTCGGCAGGTGTCAGTGCACGGCTCGCGTATGCGACGACTTTCTCACGTCAAGATTTGTCTCGTTGTAGGAGGATTCCACCAATGCCTCGACCACTAGCGTCTGTATGCAGGAGTCTAGGCGCGGTTTTGTCGAAATGGCAGAGGACTGGTTCGGATGTGAGTGCACACTTCAGTTGGGCAAACGCCACTTCACATTCAGGAGACCACACAAAGGCGACGCCTGATCCGAGCAACTTGTGCAATGGTCAAGCTATTGAGGCGAAGTCTCGAATGAATCGGCGAAAATAAGAAACGAGGCCGAGGAAACTGCACAAATTTTTGGCTTTTTCAGGACGCGGGAAGTGTTGGACAGCAGAAATCGTGTCAGGATCGGGACGAGTACCGTCCTTGCTTACGATTTGGCCTAACACTTTAATCGTCTTGCTCGCAAAACGGCACTTCTTGGTGTTCAGCTGAAGGCCTGCGTTTGCAAGGCACGCAAGAACTTCGTCCAGTCGTTGCAAGTGCTGAGGGAAGGTTGACGAGAAGATAACAATATCGTCTAAATAGCACAAGCAAGTCTTCCACTTCAAGCCTCGTAAAACAGTGTCGATCATGCGCTCGAATGTTGCTGGAGCATTGCAAAGGCCGAAAGGCATGACGTTGAATTCGTACAGCCCATATGGTGTTGAAAACACTGTCTTTTCTTTGTCATCCTCGTGCATGGGTATTTGCCAGTAACCTGAACGCAGGTCTAGGCTTGAGAAGTACTCAGCACTTTGCAGTGAATCCAAAGCATCGTCTATGCGCGGCATGGGGTAAACATCCTTGTGGGTAATCTTATTAAGTGCTCTGTAGTCCACGCAAAATCGCACGGAACCATCCTTTTTCCTTACTAAAACAACAGGGGATGACCAAGGACTCGCGGAGGGACGTGTAATGTTCCGTTGCAGCATATCGGCTACATTTTGTTCAATGATCTCACGCTCGGACGAAGAGACGCGATATGGTCGCTGGCGTACGCTGGAAGTGCCATCGGTCTGGATACGATGCCTAATAATGGACGTCTGTCCCAGAGATGGGGAATGGGCATCAAACAATCTCCTATGCTTTTGTAGCAAGGCAAGCAACTCATCCGTCTTTGAAGAGGTCAGTTCTGGACTAATAGTCGCAGCAAGAACAGAAACGCCTGATGAACGTCTAATAGAAGGAAGGTCATAACACGCTGGCATAAGCGGGACAACAGAGACAGGTTGAGATTCAGAAACGCAAGCCATCGTGGTGCCTTTAGGAATGAGAATTTTCTCAGAAGTCTGGTTTGTAGCGTAGAGAAGTCCGGAGCCATTGTGGAACCGCGCTAGACCTGAAGCAAGGGCTATACCTCTTGCGAGACAGTGTGCAGATGGTTGGACAAACACGTCACCAGAGTCGATCACATTAGAAGTGATGGCAACTATCCACTGATGACCAGGTGGTAGCTCGGTATCTTCAGCAGCGAGCAAGCGAACGGGCTTGTCATCCGCATACAGGGCATAGTCAGTTTCCATCATATGAACAACATTTTCTCGACAGCAGATGGAAGCGTTCGCCGTAGACAGAAAATCCCAGCCTAATATAAGCTGGTGGGCACACGAACTCAGCACAGCAAATTGCACAAAATGAAGAAGACCAGCTATGAAAACACGAGCGGTGCACATAGCGGCAGGTTAATGGCGTCCCCTTGAGCAGCGTGCAGTGTAGGTCCATCATAAGGGGTGGTGACTTTTCGCAGACGTGAGCACAAAGAACGATCAATCACAGATAAACAAGCACCAGTGTCTATTAAAGCGTCCACGTACACACCTTCTATTAAAACAGATATCGTATTATATGGACGCACTGGAGGAATTTCTGTCTTTCCGTTCGATGCAGCTTTTCCTCCAAAAGCTGCAGAGGTTAGTTTTCCGGGTGTTCGTTGGTGAATTGCGAGACAGGTCGCAATGGAGACGTGGAGTGGCGGAGGGGTGAGGGTGAGCGGCGTCTAGTAGAGCGGTAAGAACTGGTTGGCTCCGATGTCGCAGTTGGAGACGATGAGCGACGGAGCGGCGGATCATAAGGACGACGTTGGAAAGCGTACCAGCTTGTCCCATCATCCCATCCGTAGGTGTCGAATCCACGACGCTCGTCCTGCTGACGCTTCCGACAGACGCGTGGAATGTGGCCCCGATAGCCGCAGTAATAAAAGATCGGACGAGGCGGCCGCCACGGTGGGTGAAAGGGCTGGCTAGGCGCACTCGGAGTCAACGAAGCCAGCGGGACAGGCGTCGAGTGTGCGGGCATCGGTTGTAGGACGGGTGGTGATCCAGCGAGAACTTGTGCGTACGTCAGCTGGGGTCGAGGTAATGGAGAGTCTACATACGTTGGCCCAGTCATGGACACCAACTCCTCTTTGATAACGTCGCGCAAAACAGTGTTGGAGGGGGGAGGTGGACTCGGTGTCATTGAGAGGCCGAAAGATTGCAGCTGTTCCCGTATAATCGCCCGGATGACGGCACGCAATGAGGCATCAGTCGTGGTGGTGTTTTCAGCACTGTCCGGCGATAACCGTTGGGATTCAAGTTCCTCAAGGCGTTGGCACGTGGCAACAATGTCAGCGACTGTAGTCGGGTTTTGAATGACCAAGGCATTGAACGCGACCGTGCCGATCCCTTTCAATAGATGACGAACTCTCTCTGATTCTGACATGGACGTGTTGAAACGGTGACAGAGAGCAAGCACATCCTCTATGTAGGATGTGTAAGACTCACCGCATTGTTGCTTGCGAGCATCCAGTGTCTTCTTCGCGAGAGCTGAACGAACCCCCGGGGGGGGGGGGCGAAAATTTGGTGAAGCTGTTGCTTGAAACGTGTCCAGTTCGTAATGTCCGCTCCATGATTAAAAAATCATGTTTTCGCTACGCCTGTCAGATAGAAGGAAACACGGCGAAGCTTGGTAGGATCATCCCAGTTGTTAGGTGAACTTGCTCGATTGAACTGGTCCAACCAATCCTCCACATCTTCACCTCGAAGTCCGGCGAACGTGGGCGGCTCACGCTGGTGCGCGGTGATAATCCACGATGGATAGGCCGCGGTAGCCGGGGCCGTGGAGGTAGACGCAGAAGCGCCGGTTGGCTCGTCCTGAGGCATGTTACCGGACACCTGGCACAAACGACGACCTGAGCGGAGCTCCAGGAGGCAGATCGGGCTGGGATATGACGGAAGATCGTAGAGCACACTCCACCACTTGTGATGTAACGGTGAAGGCAACCTTTAATAACCCCAGAAGACACGATGAAGCGGCGACCACGCCCAAGGCACAGAACTCAGACAAGCCAAGTACCCACAGCAGATGAAGATGATGACCACTCATGATGATGAATATGTGAAAAGAAAGCAGATGTGCTTAATGAATGCCTACAGTACCTATAGTTCAACAAAGGCTTGATATGTCCGCCTGGGTGGAACAGTGGCTACGCCGCTCGACTGCTGGTCACGTGTTCAATCCCGGCGGCAGCTCTCGCAATTCGATGGAGGCGAAATTGTAGAGCTCCGTGTACTGTACGGGGTCAGTGCTCGTTAAAGAACACCAGATGGTCAGAATTTCTAGAGGCCTCCACTACGGTGTTTTCAAATGCGAATCATTTTAACGTGTTGCAAGCACCCATCTATCTATCTATCTATCTATCTATCTATCTATCTATCTATCTATCTATCTATCTATCTATCTATCTATCTATCTATCTATCTATCTATCTATCTATCTATCTATCCGCCGCTTACGTCGGGTGCTCTCATAATCACCCTTTCATTTGGCGCGAACCAAAATTAGCATGGGAGGGTAAAATGGTTTCACCAATATGACGCCCTGGCCAGGACATGAAAATGTCCCAATCACGTCGCGTATATCGTGAAACACTACCCGCGGGACAATCGCGCATACTTGTGGGCGGGTATGTGCCACTGGTATGCGGGTATGTACCACGGGTGATTGACACTTCGTATCCACCAAGGAACGACTCAAAGACAGATGGACTATTTTAACGCGTGAGTGTTAGTAAAAACCCGGCATCGGCAGCGTTGACCCGACGAATGCAAAAAAAAATGTCATGGTCCCAGCTGGAATCGAACCCAAGCATTGTGCGTAGCAGTCAAGCATTCTACCATAAAGCCACGCCGTGTCTCGGGACTGCAAATTTTTCAAAGAGACCCTAATTTTCGTGAAACGTGAATTGTGGTTGCAGCGCTGGCTGTCAAATTTTATCAACATTACTTATGTACTCGTGTATGATTCAGCTGTCACGTCGGGTTAACGTCAACTTTATTTAGGTACAATGCGCTGAAGGTTATTTATATAGCAGTGTCCAGGGCTACCATCCTCGCGAGCACCAGCGCTTCATGTCAGTTTATCCCATCTGGTGTTGCTAATTCTCACGTTCCTGTTGGCATCGTTTCGCAAGGGCAAAAAACTGGTTATATAAACATCTGCAACTCTTCAACACATGTCTCCGCGTGCAACACCTGCACGTATACTTAGCGTGATTTCATAACGCGCTGCTGAATAAAAAATTACAACTCGGTACCTTCCCTCTGCATGCTTCGCATAATGTCGATGCCCAAGGTACGTGGGAACTGCCGATTTTTTGTTTGATAATCATAGTGTGGCTTCGGGACGCAAAAACAGATATTATTATTATTATTATTATTATTATTATTATTATTATTATTATTATTATTATTATTATTATTATTATTATTATACATAAAGTAATAATAGATCTCTGTATTTACCGATAGAATGTCAGTATGAAGGCTTACCAAAAAGTAGCTGTAATGAAACACGCGACCTTCGGTTTACAACAAGCATTCTTACAAATGCATGGAAGCACTTCAGAGACGGGGACCTTGAATCTAGTCACAGCGAGCAGTGTAGTGGAACGAATAACACCATCTGCAGCTGCTTGTCGGTTTCTCGCTCTTGAGGCCTATAATGAAGCTGCTATATACTGACTCGTCCTGGAACGGCTGCCCGCTTGACTTCCCAACTTATGATGCTGGGTGCTCTGAAGGAGACTGCAATCTTTCCATTGGTTCTCTCGAGTCTCAGCTTTGTGAAAGAGCAGTAATGACGCGTTACGGTTAAACACTTTTTGTGTTATCAGAACAGGCATCTGAACTACCGTTTCAGCCTTTCAGAAGGGCACGACTGCTTGCAACCGTCAGAGGTTCATCAACGACATGTTCCTGTGTGGCTTCCACTTTGCCAACATCATGGACATAGCCCGGAAGGATTCCAGCATCAATCAGTGTTCGTAAGTGCCCCCTAGCTGCAACGACATGTGCACTGATAAATTGTACGAGTGGAGGTACAAGTGCAATATGGTACTGGAATTTTTTTTTTCATCAAGGGCGTTGCCAGAATTTTTTTTGTCGCGTGGGGGGGATACATTATATACGTTCCTGCATGCGTTTGTATGTGTGCATGTATATGTTGTTGCGACTCCGGGTGTGCGGTTCTCAGTTTGGTAGCGGGCCCCCGTCCTAGGACCCATCGTCGAACAAGTCAGATGAGGCGCTCGTAAAAACGACAATTTATTTACATGGTTAGTAACTGAGAATTAGAAAGGATGTGATCAAGTGATCAGAACTGTACATGAGAGCTGTTGAACTGTAGAACCTCAAATATGCAAAGCCTTCCGCTTATATAGCGACACGTTGCCAACCCTGGGCGAATTGTCCGCGGCTACCGCCAATAGGGTGCTCCATGGGCTAGGTGCTGCACCCACGAAGGAGGGGAAAGACACCACACAATGCATGTGGAGAGGGCACAGTCTACACGATGCCCAAATATGGTCACCAAAGCACTGCACCAACGTTTTCGCACACGTCACTAAGTTTCAAGCACGTCCGATGATTTTGATTTCCAAGATTCTTCTGGCAGCTGGATGAGGTTCAAAAAACCGGCTGCCAGTACACGTGTCAAACTTGCCTGACTGTTTGGGTAGGACAATGTAGTGGTAGGCCAGCATATCATCAAAATATGCCACCCCTTTCAGCTGATCCTATGGAGAAAGAGGGGAAGGAGGAGTAGTCAACTAATCCTTCGTCGCCCAGGCGGGCTCCGGCAAGGGCTGCAGCAGATAGTGCATTATCCTTTTCTTCAGCCACACATTCCATTCCTCGTTGCTTGCCAGAAGCTGCGGCTTAGCTGTGAATATCAGGGTCTCTGCTTCTCCTCGCAAGGTGCAGCCATAACGAGTTTGGCTTTAGCTTTCAACCTGAACTGCACATACCATGCTGGTTCCGGGATTCCCAGATCCTTGGTGACCTCAAAAATGGCCCAGCTGCCTCCTTGTGTGCCTCGAAAGCCTTGCTCGCAGCAAACACAATGGCATTTCTTGAGTCGAGCTCACAATGGCCTCTCTTGGCTCGTGCGTTTTCTTTGCGCGAACCAGTCCCGAACCCCTCGTTCAGGTTTTGTTGAGAGAAAATCAACCCGTCTCTAGGGCACACCCTTGCTTGGAATGCATCGAAATATTTTCGTCCTGTTCACAAAGGCTGAAAAACTTCAATAATGATGACGGTCGTAACAATGTGTGCGTGTACATGCAAGCAAGCAAAATTGAAAATTTCCGGGGAAGAAGGAGTTTGAGCCCTCGCTACACTTTTTTCTTTATTATCGCTTGCAGTGCTGCTGATTATACGCGGCGTTTTGCACTCGCACATAAGTAGGTGCGTGTGCGGTCCATTTAACTCGCACAGTGTGTGAGCCGCGAATTATCGGAGCAGGAGGCAACACGTGGCAACTTATCTTGGCTCGCATCTCCAGAGAGTGAGTGAGTGAGTGAGTGAGTGAGTGACAACTTTATTCTTGCATGTCGATACTATGGCCGATAACCTGTCTGTCGGTCTGTCGTGATATGTTTTTGGGAACTCGGGCACCCAACCCACAATAGTCAAGGCTTAGACTTAGACGGAACGTTTTTATAACATTTACGTAAATACATAAATGGGGTATACAACTACATAAATGAACATTTAGGTTCATAACCTCTGCTAGTACAATGGTCTCCACAGTTAAGGTATATGCAGTGCACGGTTCTCGCCGCCCTCACATGGCGCATATAGTCGCGCACCACTCGACCATGCACTCGCCCGTCGTTGTCGTCAAGGGGGTACGATGTGTCGCTGTGTCTCCTGAGGTGGGGATGCTACGCGTGCTGCGCCACCACGGCAGTCACTGAGACGGCCGCTTCGTTGTGTGGTGGATGTCCGAACCCACGCTCGACCACGCCCAAGGACTCTGGTAGGCAGTCCTAGCACCGTCGACGTCACAGGACCAGTGTTCAAGTGACGGCATAACGAAGACGTTAGTGCCTATGGCAAGCTGGAGCTTGGCGGTGGTCGTCACTTCACACAGAGGACCAAGTGAAAACAACGAGAAACCCACCGTGTCGTGCGTGTGTGAGCGTTTCCTCAACGGTGCCGTAGTGTGTGGGGCGCCTTGTTGTGAGCTGCGGTGGTGTGCGTGAGCTCAAGTTCCTCAGTGGTCGTGCAGTGATGTGCGTGGTGGTGGCGTGTGGTGATTTGGTGTGCCGCTGTGTCGTGTTAGATAAACGTTGTCCGCGACACAACGTTCTGGAAGCGTGGGGGAGTGTGACGAGTGGGGGAAATTGATTAGTGAAAACTGAATTTGGGAAACAGAAGGAGACGAAAGTGCGTGGGTGGTGCGTGGTGGCGCAGCTCGTGAGGGAGCACGAGGAAGGCGGTTTTTGGAACGCTCGATGAGCAAATCGGGAAAGTGTGGCAGAATGGTGGTTCGTGGCAGCTACCTGTGTCCAACCTGCCACGGCTGGACTGCGGACAAACTCGAATGACGAGCTACGCCAGGCGACGATGGTGCTTGCGGTCACGGTCGAGACCTGCAGCGGGTGTGTCGGTGACCCGAGCCAGAAAATCTCAGGCGTGCTGGGCCGGCCTACCAGTGTTCTCGGGCGTGAGAGACGGCCGGTTTGGACATCGACCACACAGCAAAACGGCCGTCCCAGCGACTACCGTGGTGCTATATGGCAGTGCACCCCGTAGCGTGGCAACTCCATGAGACACAGCGACACGTCGGACCACCTCGACGACAGCGACGTGTGAGTGGTTCACGTCGAGTGGTGCTCGACCAAATGCGCTGTGTCAGGGCCGCGAGAACCGTGCACTGCATGTTCTAGAACTCTAGGGGCCATTTTACTGGCAGAGGTTACACACTGCCCCGTCGTGGTGGTCTATAGGGGCTAAGGCACTCGGCTACTGACCTGCAGGTCGCGGGATGGAATCCCGGCTGCGGCGGCTGCATTTCCGATGGAGGCGGAGATGTTGTATGCCCGTGTGCTCAGATTTGGGTGCACGTTAAAGAACCCCAGGTGGCCTAAATTTCCGGAGCCCTCCACTACGGCGTCTCTCATAATCATATGTTGGTTTTGGGACGTTAAACCCCACACATCAATCATCCAATCAGAAGTTACGAATTCATTTATGCAGTTATAGCCCATTTACGCATTTATGGGAATGCATTATATAAACGTGCTGCCTTTTTTCACGCCCCGTCCCTTGTCGGTTGAACGCCTGGATTTACACGATCTATCTATCTATCTATCTATCTATCTATCTATCTATCTATCTATCTATCTATCTATCTATCTATCTATCTATCTATCTATCTATCTATCTATCTATCTATCTATCCGTCTGTCTGTCCGTCCGTCTGTCTGATCAGCCGCCTACGACATTGTGTTCTAGAGACGGTATCGTTCATACCAAAATTGGTATAGCATAGCATGTCTGACGAACATGATCGATTGGTCGGATCAAGATAATGACAACTTTTTCATGAACGGTATGGATTACACTTCACGGCTGCGGTGCTCCTGCGGTTGTTTCTTTAACTTGATATATCCAAAAGTTGGTGTGATGAGACATTTCTGCACGACCAACATAAATGTCAGGTGGTAACATGAAAATCATGACGTGGTTGGCATGTTTAACATGGTTTACAAACCATGCTTATATGGCCCGCTCGCGGCCGTTCGCTAACTTGATATACATAGAATTTGGTATTTCGTGACGTGATTATAGGACGAACATAAATTACAGATCGTAAATAGAAAATAACAAAATCCATGTGATGTACATAATTTACATGCCACGCTCATGGTGCACTCACGGCCATTTCGCTAGCTTGACATGCGACAAGCTCGGTATTACACGGCGTGACTGTATGACAAACATAAATGACAAGTGGTAATATAAAAAGAACATGACATGGTATGTACAGCATGACTTGCATCCAACGCTCATGGCGTACTCGCTTGATATAGATTAATATAGGTATTGCGTGACGAGACTGTATGAGGAACATAAATGACGGGTCTGAATACGTAAGTCCTGATGTGCGTGTTATGTACAGCATGATTTGCTCCTTGCTGGCTGCTTCGCATTGCATCAATTAACTCCGGCAACGCATGGCACCTGCCTTTTTTTCTTTGTTTTTTTATCTGCTAGGCTGTGTGATTGGTGCTGTGTTTCGCACTAGAAAACTCAACCGGACACCATGGACGTCAGAGTCTAATGCTTGAACACAGCTCGTCAAAGAGATATCCGCCGCGTAATGAAGCTGGACTGTTCATTTTCGATCATATTGCGGTGATTGAAGCTGGACTAAAAATTATTGTAACTCTGTACCTGTGTCGCTCGACGGCTTCAAGATGAAACAGCTCCAACGTTTAATGTTAGCTCAAAAGTTACTTCTGCAAAAAACTCGATCTATCGAAGGCAAACTGATTGTAGGCGCAATAAAAGTGTAATAATTTATCATTCATTTGAGAGTGTGGCTTGGAGACCAAGCAGAGGGGAAGAAAATATCGTTTTTCTTGTAATTATTTTTCACTTAAGCAAAATTATATTTATTTCGTGCTATAACAACTTTATACATAATATCACTTAAATTAGCTGCAAATATGGCACTAAAATGAAGTGTCCAAGCGATGTAGGATACGTTTAGCATGCCACGTATTGGCTCTGTCATGTGTGCCCAACGGCAAAACCCTGTTCGACAGGTACATCGAGAGGTACAAGAAGTGCCACAACACTTCCCTGGAGACGTACGGCTGTGCTCCCCCCGACCAGCTGTACAAGGACGCCGAGAGGTTCTTCGAGTACCTTACGCATAAGTTCATGGACAAGTGCCGGGCAGACAACAAAGCAGGCAATGTCGCCCTCGTGTCCTTCCTCACCGACAAAGACGGTGAGCAGACGCATCGCCTCGCTATCATGTACGGTGGGTTCGGCCCTTTTAACCCCAGAAAAATTATCTTTCCGAATCACCCTCATTTTCTTTTCACGCGTTTTCTCGCTAAGCGTCGTGTCGCTGTAAGAGTGTGCGTTTTCGGGATTGTGAAATTGTACATTACTAACGCGCGTGAAATAGTTCTGCTCTTTGCATTCCCTCTAAAATTACTCTTTTGGTTCCGATATCGAGAGTGCAGCTTCCCTGGGACGTGTCATGGCAGTGTGGCGTCACGGGGAGACAGCGATTCTCGACGCACTAGCGGCATATCTCCCATATGCTCGTGGTACACGGAAACAACTCTCAATTCTATTCTCTCCAATAACTCCGACAGTGATTTCTGTGCTATAGGCTGCACGTAGGAAACTGAGTTCATTCAAAGTCAGCGGAACTGTTTTGACTATAGTCCGGATAATGCCCGTTGCTGTGGGGCTGGCGGGCTCTTGCTCAGCGTTGATACCTTTGAAATAAGAGATATTATTTTATTCACGTTGTCTGACTCCAGTGTGTGGATAGGGTCAACACTGCATACCAAGGAAACGAAAAAGTTCCCTTTACGATGTCCGAAAATCGTGCCCGTACAGCTTTGAAGTGAAGTTCCTGGATTTCTGTGTTCGCTTTTCCTTTACCCTGAACGGCCCTCGGTCACTTATAAATATTATTCAATCAATCAATTAATCAATGTTTATTATCTCGCTTTTGTGTGCCTCACT
Organism: Rhipicephalus annulatus; assembly: GCA_013436015.1. Lineage (NCBI taxonomy): Eukaryota > Metazoa > Arthropoda > Arachnida > Ixodida > Ixodidae > Rhipicephalus > Rhipicephalus annulatus. The sequence goes on along the minus strand of WOVY01003701.1, from coordinate 45,558 downwards.
CCAGGTGCTTCGGATGCTGAGAACAGCTGCGATGGTTACAACTTCATCGGACACTTCTTCCGCTGCTCCAACTCCTTCATGAATTCGACCGGTCGCTTCCAGGACACCAGGCGCATTTGCAGGTACGGATATGATAACGAGAGAGGGAGAAAACAGAAATAACGCCTTTGTTTGAACAAATTGGACGAAGCGTCGGGATGTGTAAGTTACGCGAAGCTTCTTTGAAACGTATGCATAAGCGTTTAAGCTGTTGTCTGTGCGTATACGCTTGGGCGTGGGTAAGTTTGTTTTATTAGTACGCTGTCCTAAGGAGTTTTTTATCAAGTCCAGTTTCACGACACTGTAGTGCGTACCTGCACATGTAGTGTGCTACGAAGGGCTTTGCCGTAGATCAAGACTTTGAACTGATACAAGCCACTTAATTGATTGATTGATATGTGGGTTTAACGTCCCAAAACCACCATATGATTATGAGAGATGCCGTAGTGGAGGGCCCCGGAAATTTCGACCACCTGGGGTTCTTTAACGCGCACCCAAATCTGAGCACACGGGCCTACAACATTTCCGCCTCCACCGGAAATGCAGCCGCCGCAGCCGGGATTTGATCCCGCGACCTGCGGGTCAGCAACCGAGTACCTTAGCCACTAGACCACCACGGCGGGGCCTGATACAAGCCACGCGAACCTGCCCCGCCATGGTGGTCTAGTGGCTATGGTACTCGGCTGCTAACCCGCAGGTCGCGGGATCGAATTCCGGCTGCGGGGGCGGCACTTCCGATGGAGGCGAAAATGCTGTAGGCCCGTGGGCTCAGATTGGGCTGCAAGAACCCCAGGTGGTCTAAATTTCTGGAGCCCTCCGATATGGCGTCTCTTACCATCATATAGTTGTTTTGGGACGCTATACGCACATATCAATCAATCACGCGCACATTTTATGTTAATAAAGCGAAGTGAATTGGTTGTAACTCATTGTAGAATCACCTAACTTCGGCCACCATTGCCTGCAATCTAACCCGCGTCCTCGAGACCGTGCCGTACCTTAGCTGCTGGCGCTGTAGTGGCTGTTTCAACTGTGAATCAGATTAGCATATGTACGTCACTCCATGGCATGTATGAATCTGCACGGGAAGACACGCAAGCATTCGTGCCATCGGCCCTCAAATTGAGCGAGGGCGCATTACTATCACAGCTGTACACGTTACCGAAATAAGTAACTGATCTTCTTTAAACGCAAAAAAGTATCTTCTATAAAACGCAATCAATCGCAGTGGGCGATTGCAGCGCCAGGAAAGTAAATGAGCAGTTAGAGAAATGTGATCGATTAACTTTACGATTACTTATTTAGGCATGATTATATTACCGTCACACACTCGCACACGCTTACTCGTACTAGAGCGAAATACTGTGGCTTGCACGCGATAGCGAAGGCTGTAGCCTTGCGTGAAGGCTGGAAGGCTGAAGGCGCGTTTACACTAGAGCGACACGACACTGATATGACCCCGACGAAGACACGAGGCAGGCGCAGACCATCGGCCGACGAGTCACCCGCCGACGAAGTCGCCAGACCACGTGGTCAGGGGACCAGCCCTGGATAGTTGGCGCGCCGGAAAAGAGCACCTGGCGGAGAGTCGCGACACAAGTCAGCGGCTCGCGCCCAGACGACCGACCAGAGTGTACCACTGTGAAAGCACGCGCCTGCGCCGCTGCTGTGCATCATTTTGGAACGAAAAGCTCGAAAATCCATTGCTCCCGTACTATTGCTCTGTGGTTTAGAAAAACAACTTTGTCCGGAGGCTACTCGCATATAAAAATCACTAAAAAACGGAGAAAAGCCCTACAGAGTGGACTGCGTCTATGCATATATGAAGGGACAGTGCTGTGCTGTGATGGCAGCTCCCTCGTCCTCATTTTCTGATTGCGTGCAGGGTTGGGCTAATGCTAGCGCTGGCTGACATGCCCTCATTGACAAGTGCGTGCTGCGACGATACCAAGCTGCCAACATCTGCAGTAAAATGAAACTAAAAACTAAAGCAGAGTAAGTGGTAGCTGCGTCATTTTTTTCTGGCCTAGTTTGTACGCCCTGTCCGCGGTATGCACGCACGGGGACGTTGATCAAGCAAACCACTGTGGCAGCGTAGCACGTGTGGTGTCTCGCTACTATTCTTGAGGGCACGGAATATATTCGCGATCCACGTCGGCCGCACTTCCATTTTCATGAAATATAAAAAAAAAACACCCATGAACCAAGATATATGTGCGCATTGGAGAACCCCAAGCGGTCACAATCTCGATGCGCACATTACAGCGTACCTCAAAATGTCTTGTTTGGCCCATGAAAGCCTAGCAGTTATCGAAGTTGAACAGACACCATCAATTTAGGCCGACACAGGCAAGCGGAAAAACTGAAACTGTGTTGTTAGGCAAACTAAACAACGAGTGAAAATCGAAGACGTTAGATACTTCTCTAGCAAGGCAGAAATTCGGATTCATTGTTCAAGGTAAACAGTGCTATAAACTAAGACGGAGAAAATAGGAAGGCACAGGACAGCACTCGTCCTGTGTCTTCCTATTTTTCTGTCTTCGTTTGTCGCACTGTTTGTACCTTGAACAATCAATTGTTACCAGCTTGCCCAATTTTCAATAATATATTCCGATGTTACTCAGCCACGGCAGCGAGTGAGAAAAAACGCTTACCGCATGACTGACTCCAGAAAGCTAAGCTTCGAGTAGTCCACTGCTTTGTTCGTAACAAGAACCTTGACTTTTGCACAAATTAAGTTGACCAGAGACAACTCTGCATGGAGTGTTCACCGTGAGAGTATCTTTTATGACAGCTCAGAGGCGTAGGTGAACGTGGCCCCGCACAAGCCTCGTTACAAGGCAACTTTCCTTTACACGCAACTGTTTACAAAAAAAAAAATTCCTGCCAATCGTATCATTCACTTCACGCGGTGGCATCGGAGTTTGATGGTGGTGGTCAGATGGATGGGCGCATAAGAACTTCGTTAGTCCTGAAGTGCATGACTCAACGCTCAGCGGGCCAGATGAAAAAAAAAACAGTTTACATGGGCCGTATGTTGCATAATGCGCTCGTTTTATTTCCGGCAAAATGACGTTCAAACTAGACTCTTTGTCCATGTTTTCCACTGATGGTTGTCTTCACTATCCAATAAATATAGCAGACACGCGCCGTTCAGTTTAGAAACGAGTCCGACAGCACTAGACAGGAGAGCGAGAGCAGAATTTCGCTCGCCTGACCGCTTGGATGCAACGCCACCTCCTTATTCTACTTCCTCCCTTTCCTCTATACGCCTTTCCTTCGTTTATATATGGTTGCACTAGAATACGCAGCAGTACCGCCAGCGCCCTTTGGTCTCGTTACGATGATGCGCGCACGCAACGCCTCTACCAGCTGCAACTCTCGTCTGTGGGAGCAGCTCAGAAGTGCGCACTCTCACCGCCAGGGTGGTCGTGGAAACGCCAGCGCTGGCTCCCCATGAAAAGACCGAAACCAGCAGCAAAACGCATACGCAGACCTGTCGTGGGTGTGTCTTCGGGAGATCTGCGGCTAAGCGAAAATTTCCCCATCTCTTTGCTTCAAACGACCACGAAGGGAGCAATCTTGGGGGAGATAACAATGCCCTTTTCGAAGCTTCCTTGGTGTATGAATAGGCATTTTGAGCACCCACGGGAAGTCTTTTCTTCGCTTCCCTTTTGTGTCTACGCAGCCTGGTCTCTCGACGCCGCGGATTATGGCGGGCGCTGCTCAGCGTAACCGGAGAGGGACAATGACAGAGCAAGGAGCATAGCTGAAAATTAGGCGCAGGCGTGCAAGTTTAGTCGGTGTCGCTGCGTGTGCCTGCAGTGTGACTACAGAATTGGCCAACGAAAGGCTGTAAGCAAGGCGCGGGCGAAGTCTTCGACAGACCATTGACAGACTGTTTGTGCCTTTGCAGTGTGCATAGGACGGATACAAGACAAAATACACTCCCAAAGACAGTCGGCAGACCAAAATCGGTGTCATGTCTCTCTAGTGTAAACGCGCCTTTACTGTGGTTACCGTGTTACACGCTGCTAACTGTCAACAGGGATTGTCTTTCGAAATTGTCGGTGCCATGTCTTACACGTTTTGTTCTACATTTAAACACTATCAATCCACGTGCTGGATGGAAGGGCGATATTATGAATAGGGCTCAGTGTTTTCCGATAAATCCGAAAGAAATTTGATAAACACCCACCAGTAAGGTTTTTGAAAATTCGGATTTATCCGGTAAGCTCCGATTTTAGAAAACCTTCAAAGGGCATTTTGAAGGACGACAATCTTCAATCGAAAAGAGCGCATGTCCATCAGCGGCAGCAACTTCGCAAAGTATGCTCGCTTCTATTATAACAAACTTTAAGTTTGTAATACAAACAAACGTGGGTATTTTATTTTTTCTGGAGATGAAAAGCTAGCCTGGGAGAGGAAAAAAAATCAAGCAGTGGCATAGCTCGGCTATGCCACAATATACTTAGCTTGAGGTAAGGGGGCGCCGCTAAACGTAACGTTTCAAACATGGCACTAATGACCGGCGTCAAGTCTTTCATGATGTCAGCTGCCATCTCGTAATAAGACCACTAACTACGTGACGACAAACAGGCAAGAGTGTTCCACACTCGCCATGACGGCAAGTCCACTTTATGGGGTATATATGCGTATAAGACGCATATATACCCCATAAAGTGGACGGGCGGATAGCCGCCGTGGCAGTTCAGTTGGTAGATCATCGAACGCATTAGTCGAAGGTCGCAGGTTCGGTTCCTGTCCGCAGCAACTCATCTTTTCGTCCAGTTTTCTTTTTCAAATTTACATTACAATTACTTCGAATAACATTCACTATACTCTCTCTGGCAGTATTGTATGCTAGTTCTCAATAATATTGTGCCTAACAGAGAAAACGAGCCCTTAAAAAGCCAGTAAACAGCCCTTAGGTCCGAAAATTTTTAAAAAGAAATATATGTGCAGTTTTTTTTGTAAACATGCTGTCGCAAGAATTTTGCGAATAAGTGCTATATTAAGGTAGTTACAGAGGTTGGTACATCGATATAACCTGCTTTCAAATTTTCGCGCGGCTCGCCTCCCTTTTCCCTTCTATGAATGTGAAGGCGTAGCCCATCGTCGTGGCTCCGCCAACTTCGGGAACGTGACACCACGTCAACGATTGACGTCATCGGCGAACTTGATCAGTCGCAGCGCACTTCCGCTTGCTGCGAAGCGTGGTTGTTTGTTTTAGCTTGTTTTAGGGAGTTTTAGCTTGTTTACCGCACCAGCCGCGGGTAAACCGTGTCAGTGTCAGGTGCGAAGTGTCGACCACAAACGATCAGGTCCCGGACGTACGTGAACGTCCGAGTCGCACTGGCGCTTTCGCCAAGTTTCACCGTGTATCATCGACCTCCTGGCGACGCCGCTTTTAAAGACGTTCCCCTGTGCTCTGGTGTCTCCGCAGCACGCTTGGCCTTCTGTCGTACATTCTTCACATGCTCAACTGTTAATTCTCAGGCAACTACTTCTAAATCCGATAAGTTAAGCTTCTCCGCTCGTCTGCGCAGCTGATCAGCAATTTCGCTCTCCTTCCATATGCTTTTTCTCCATGGCTTAAAGCTCAAGTTTGCGGAGCGACGACAACGCTACGCTGCGGCTATAGTGGCAGGCTCAGGGAAATTAGGGTTATGCGCGGCAGAGGGTGCAGGCTATTCAGTTTGTTTCACCCACCTTTCCTTCCTCTGTGGTTTCACCGCAGCGGGGGTATTCTAGCCACTGTAGCGAGAGCACAGCCAACGCCTCATAAAAAAGTTATGCCTGGAACGTGAGCGGCAAACGCGCTGCCCTACCCTCTTATTTTACCCTTCTCCATCGGTACGAAGTCGAGCGTCTCCGACGGCCGCCCCCTGCCAACAGAGCAATGCTCTCACAATTGCCTCCGAGCAGCCGTGATGTCACGTGACAGAGTGGTATGGTTATGTCACGTGAGGAGCGGTATAAAGGCCAGCAGTCTCACGCGGCGGCAGTCGCAACACAAGGCAGAAGGCATGGCCTCCGAGATAGCGTGCTGGCAGGAGGCTCTCAACTGAAAATAGAGCGACGTCAAAGGCATAGTTTATTTAAGAGGCGTTGGCACAGCGCAAGGTCCCTAGATGAAACAAGTTTCGAAGATAGCGTTACCTTTTCCTTTCCTTCTTACCTGTGTTTTTGAAGCGCCCCCTAGAAGGTTCAAAATTTACATAAAAAAGCAAAAATTAGGGTTCAATCGCTACGGTGAATAGGTGTAAATGAAACAAAATGGAACGAAATGAGTCATAGAATACACGGTTACTTTTATGAACATAAATGGCACAACACAAGAGCACGCGGGATGTGTGCTACTCAACTGGCAACGTTGTGTAGTTTATATTTTCAATGCCTCCTCTAAACAATGCCTGGCGAATGGCTCGCGCTCCCAGCGGAGTTGGCCTGCCTTCAGTTTTGAGCAAGCGCCGCGCGGTAGCGCTCGTGACCGAGACCGAGGCGTGTGGAGAGGAAGAAGAAACTGCCGAACACTTGATATTGTTCTGTAAAGGGCTTCACCCTATAGTTCAGGATGATGGCATAGAGTTTTTCAAAGCACTGGGGTTTAGGGACCGGGGGGGGGGGGGGGGCAAAATAGACTTTAAGCGGTAGACTTAACTAGAAGGAGGTTATGTGATTGGTGGCACGAGTCAAGGCACGAGTGAAAATTAAACTCTTCACTGCAAAGTACGAATCCTCAAACTCACTTTTTAAGGAAAAAAAATATAGTTTTTGATTCATTAGGTATTATGGCTTGGTGGCGCTAGCCACCGCCCGATCTAAAGAGTACAGCCATATCCATTTATCCATCCATCTATTATCACGGCAGCAGGCGGTACCAGCTAAGCGTTCTTCATCTGCGGCCCTTAGGGGCGCGGCAGTCGAGAGTTATTCGAGACATGCAATTGTGCATTACTGTTTCAAAGGCTATGCAAAGTGTTGCGTTGTTGCACCGTCCGCCACAGGTGACGCTAGCGACCGAGAATAAAGGAAGGAAAGGATGTGGCAGCCGTTTTTCTTCTCATGCGGCAGGCATCTTCTAGAAGAGGCGTTGATATTTTATACATGGAGGACGTGATTTTACACCACTAGCCACGGCGTCTCGCGTCGAACATCACAGTTCGTCAAGTTATAACTGTCCACTTCTCCGAATGTGTTTTGTTCGTGCTGTGATACAGTGAACGCGCTTCTTGCTGGATCCTGTCAGTGACCACAGGATCCAGTGACGTTGTTAGTGGCGTCCTGTCAGTGACGTTGTGACGATTGATTACAGCCGGCTTGTGCACACGCAAGAAAAAACTACAGCCAGACTGGTATGAACGCTTGACTAGCAGCATTGCGATGACGTTTTTTTTTATTTGGACAATCGTGATGCCAGGTGATTGTGATGCAGTGCTCGAAACTTCCTGAAAACGGAGAGTTTTGCTGGTGAGGTGTCTCGAAATAGTGCGTTTCAGCTCAAGCGTGAACTGGTCAACCGTGAAATGTTTCTGAAGGTGCGTTGATTACAACCTCCAGCTCCTCTCTATACGTGCATACGTGCGGGTATTTGTACCAACTGACATGCACTAGACGCGCATTAGATGCGCGCCTGGCGTTTCAATAAAACCAACAAATAAACTCGCTTCGCAGATCACACTGAAAAGCGGCGCATTCGGTGAAAAAGATGTGCCCAAAGTCACCAGGCGCGCATGGCGTTTTTTTTTTTTTTTGCCCCTGCCATCCCTCTTTGCTTAGCTTCCAGCGCTTTCGACGAGACGAGAGAAGAGAGACTTCGATTGCAGCCTGTGACAAGGGATTGTAACTGCGCTCGTACTGGACGGATTCTCAAAACTTTTTTGGCATTGAATTTCCGTAAGGCAATAAGCTCGTTCAGTAAATTCATTCCATGCATGAAAAGTGTTTTAGGGCCCCTTTAACTTATGTCAGAAGGAAAGAAGGAAGCTTCCCTCGACCTATCGTATATGGTAATGCCGCGGGCTTTGGAAATGCATTTTACGTCAAGTCTTTGTCGTCTGCTACACAACGTAACTATGATTGACAAACTTTTCTGATTTGATTACGTTCACTTTTCGAAGTACCTGTCCAGTTAGGAGATTTTTTTTCTTTTTCAAGCGGTGAGCAGCGCTCGAAGTGCAGCGCGAGAGCCCTGCCCATTAACGGAAGCGAGCGATAGTGCGGCGGAAAGAAGGAAAAACGCCTGATGTACATCCCCAATTTCCCTTTCCAGAGTCGCAGTGCCACCAAGCGTTGCCTTGAGATCTGACGCGACCAGAGTGAGCAGCGTGGCTCACCTCGGTGCACAAGCCACGGGTACGATCAGAATACGTCTGATTGTACCCGACATTCACTCCTCTGGAATGCACAGACCGGCAAGGCGCGCGCAGTCACTGCTCCTCGCGCATGCGCAGCACGGCTCCTGTACGTGCACGTGAAATAGCTTTGGCTTGGCCAGTGTAGCTAACGCTACTAAAGAAATTAACAGCAAATTTATGGAGTGAACGATGATGAGTGGGGCGAAGCGTCCATTTGTCGGTCCATCCGTCCGTGCTGCTGTCCGTCCATCTAGTAACACTCCAAGTACCGCCATCTCGCATCTTTTGGTCATATATTTATCCAATGCCTCCTCTAGAAAGATGCCTGAGGAATGGCTCGCGCTCCCAGCGAAGTTGGCCTGCCTTCAGTTTTGAACAAGCTCTGCGCGGTGGCGCTCGCGACCGACACTACCATTACGGCGACGGGCGGTACCAACTTAGCGTTTTTCATCAGCGGCCCATAGGGGCGCGTCAGTCGAGAGTTGTTCGAGACCTGCAACTGTGCATCACTGTTTCGGAGGCTATGCAAAGTGTTGCGTTGTTGCACCGTCCGCCACAAGTGACGCTAGCGACCGAGAACATTTTCAAAATGAAGGAGAGAAAGGGTGTGGCAGTTGCTTTTTTTTCTCATGCGGCAGGCATCTTCCTTATCATATGCAAGTACCGCCATCCAGCGGACATTCCAAAGACTAAACTAGAGGTGGCTACCCACTACTACTACTACATACATCGGGAACGCACGACTCTCAGCTTATGGAGCTTCGCCCTTAAAAGTGAGAAGCGACTTGACTTTAGCTCCTGTTCTCTGTGCTGTTTTAAATTATATTGTTTGAAAATAAAACGCAGATGAGTGACGCAATGAAGGCAGCTACCCAGACATTAACTAGCTTTTGATTTTTCCCGTCAAATGCGACAAACGGTGCGAAGTGGTTGCCGAGAAAAAAAATCTATACCGGCATTCTTGTGGAATAGGGTAGATCCTGGACCACTGAAAAATAAAATAAAAATTACAAGTATGCAAAGCCTTGAAACAAAGTGAGGTAGTTAGTCCCGAAGCTACCTACAAAATGTACACGTGCGACAAATTTGAGAAATTCTTTTCACTTTGGAACTATTAATTCTGTGGACGATGGAAGCAAGAAAGCGCGTTGGTTTGCCAATGAATCATCATTTCGAGCTGTTAATTTTCCGTTATACGAAATAATTCGTGCAGCGTAAAGTTGAGCTGATTCCTAAGATGTTATTGGAAACGACTTCGTAGCATTTTTGCGCTCCACCGGACCGTTTGCCCAGAAAGCTGACGTATTTCCAAATCTTTTGAAACAAATAACTTCCAGAGAGAAAAAGAGCAACAGAGAAAACCTGCGTGTAACGCGTGCAGTGTCTCTTAATTTTCACTCTGATTTCTTAAGCACTGCAAGTGCAATGCTTATTTATCTAATAACCCCCTAACACGTATACAGCTTTCTACCACAAGAGTTTCCTCGCCACAATAGCAAACAATCGGTCTTAACAGCCTTGAAGACCTGACGGAGGCCGAAACGCGAGAATACCTATTCGTTGTGGCGTAGCTTTCTCGCCTTATCAAACTATGTTGAATAGAGGAGTGAAAGTTCTTGCAGCTACCTTGCTTTTTTTTTTTTTGATCAGCCAACTTAGATTTTCACGACCCCACGACACAGATGCTTTCGCATTACATTCCAGTGAGCTGTAGTCGCCCTCTCCTGAGGTAGCCACGCAATCGAAATGAGGGCAAGATCAGTCTAGAAGCAAGAACAGTCACTACGTCACAGTCGTAATCTGCACCGCGAAGAGCGAGAGCACGTTAAACCGAAACACTCTTCTTTATTTGACGCTCCAAAGTTTCCCGATACCGCGGCAAAGTTTCGAGTGTGGTCGCTTTGTTCTTGGACGGCATCCGAGTTCGCCACATTAATCGCAACGCCACAATGGTACAAATACGACGAAAGGCTAGTGAAAAAAAAAAAAAAAGTGTGACATCACGTTTGCCAGAGCGAAGTGAAGAGGGCGGAGCCTCGATGGTGTCAACATGCCTATAGCAATCGCACTGCGCGTGTCGCCAATGAGGCAGCCAGCAATTAAGTGCCTCTTTCCCTCCTTTCAAGACTCACTCAATCAATCTCGCAATTATGCAGCGTTGCTCCGCGCACATACCATATTTGGTCAATCGTGGTCCCCCAGCGCGTCTCCCAGTTCAGCTAGTCCGAAAAAAACGCGCTTCGATGCACTAAATCGGTGCGCCGATCGCGTGGCTGACGGAATTAAGAAGACTTTTTTTGGGCAGTCTAAGTGAAGCGGATGGCGGCGAAAGCGACAACAAGCAGCCGACGGCGCCCCGACGGCGTTAAACGGAGCAGCCGGCGTAGCAGTGCTGAAGGCGTCGGAGCCACACTGAAGCACGATCGCGATCAGCAGCGGCCGCCTCGCCCTCTGCGGGAGCTGAAAGACTGCGTGGACCCGATGGCCATCTACGGGTTGGAACTTTCGGTCTACGAGACCTTCGGGCGACGTCCGAGTGGTCGCCCTGTGCGGTCGACTCGAAACCCGGACCCGGACTACGTCGGCAAGTGGTCTGTGACTGCCACGGCGGACTCGTTCATTGAGTTGAAACGTCAGCTGGTGCAAAGGTCCTGCGCTTCCGAACGTCGAACAAAATGCGATGCCCAGTCGTCCATCCGGGCCAAGTTAACCCGGGTGATGCAGCGAGAGGTGCAAACTGCAATGGTGCCGACGCCGCCTGACGAAGTTCTTGTGTCGGCCTTTCGGATAGAGATCAAAAGAAGAGACTTGTACACGTTGGCCGATGGGCAATGGCTCAACGATGAGGTGGTGAATTTTTACTTGAACCTCATCGCGGCGCGTTCTACGGAGCGGGACGACCTTCCTAGCGTGTACGCCTTCAGCACCTTCTTCTTAGAGAAACTGATGGTCTGCGGATACGGGGGCGTCTCGCGTTGGACGCGAGCGGTGGACATTTTCGCCTTCGACATCTTGCTCGTCCCGCTGCACATGACTTATCATTGGGGCCTGCTTGTAGTGGACTTCCGCCAGCGTCGCATCGTCTACTACGACAGTCTGGGCCCGTCCAAGTCTCCCGTAAGCCCAACCATGATGATTAAAATGTACTTAAACGACGAGAGTCGGCTGAAGCGCGACTGCGAGCTCGACTGGAACGACTGGAGATCGGAAATCGCGAAGGTGCCGCTTCAGACCTAACAGTGACGACTGCGGCGCGTTCCTGTGTCAATATGCCGAGTGCCTTACCAGAGACGCGCCGATCACGTTCGGCCCCGAGCAGGTACCGTACATTCGAAGGCGCATAGCGTACGAGGTGCTCCACAAAACCATCTTGGCGTGAACCATGTATAGAAAAAATAAAATAATACTGCAGCAGTCTTTGGGATAAAGAGTGCAATATATTCGCGAGTGCATACTTTGTGTAGCTCAATCAGTTGCTTGTGAACGAGTGGTATTCTTTGCCTCTGAGGGCTTCTTACTCATTTGTTGTTTCATGCGTTTCCATGCATTCTAAAGTAATAATGAAGACCACGATGCCAAAGTTCACTTTGGATTTTCCTGCGATATCTGCTACGGCTGCATGTATTTAGGAGATATAAAAACATTTGTTCGAAGTGGCATTGTGTTAAATATAGTGCTGATATGTGTTAGCCAGAAATGTTTGAATAGTGGAGTTTCTTAATTTGGTGTCAATAATATGAAAATATATTCAAGGGTCAAAGGAAACGTTTGAATATCATGATTATTACAACCATTTGAGATGTCGTTATATCTCTTATATTATTTCATGTATATTGCATGTAATAGACCCTTTCATAATGCTTGTGTGCTTCCCTGCATTGCCTGTCCACCCATTTAATGGTTGTGCCTGTCGTGCTTCAAGGTGACACGAGCTTCTAGTCGAACATGTTGGGGTGTGTTGATTATGCGTGCTCATGACAAGAGAGTTATCGACATTTTCCACTATATATAGAATGCAAACTGCATTTTAGCATGTTGTTACACACACAATAAAAATCGAATGTCGCCATTAATTCGGCAAAACACTAAAGCTTACTTTGCTGTCGTAAAAAAGTTCTATAGTGTTAGTAGTTTTGCCAAGGGTACTGAAAAGCCTGTAAATCATAATTTACCTTTTTGTCATGTCTTGAGCATTGACACTTGTTAATTGAAATAATTCAAACGAGCTCTCTGCTCTTGGCCAGTATATGCATTTTCAACGGGTGTCAAACACTCAATAAGCTGAGATGCAAGTTGGAAAACAATTTTTTCAAAACTACGTGTTTTCCTTTTTAACTGCTTTCATGAGCTTAGTACCTCTACACGACGAAAAAAATATCAAGGCTGTAATTAAACTCAGGCTTGAAATCGCTTTTAAAAGAGCCCAAGTGTTGGCAGAAAAAAAAAAAGTTAGAGATCATTGTCTTCAGTTACCTGGAACTTGTCCCCTCACTGTCTGCCATAGCATTTCTCATGAGGAGTTCACCACAATGCAACATGCTTAAAACAACCATAGTAGCAACAAATGACCATTATAGACGTTCAAAACTGCTCAGTGCTCTGTTTTGCCCGATTTATTATCATTGATTGTACAGGTTATCACTTGATGCGTGTCCTGTAATTCTACAGTGTTTGTTGTGTCTTATTCTTGTGTACAGTGTTATTTCAGTGTAATATTTTCACGAAATATTTTCAATTATTATGTGTTGTTTTTTGCCAAATTGATGAACTCTTCAGTGCGTGTCTTTACTTAATGCATGTTTTCATATGCACAGTGTATGAACATTTCCCAATTCTTTCTTCAAGTGTTTTGAATTCTGCATTGCATGATGTATTCTACCCCTAATGTAATACCCTAACCAGGGGCTTTAGGGAGAAAAAGAAACTGAACTCTCAAGCTTCCATAACGGAAGACTTATTGTAAAAGCGCATCACTGCCATACATATGAGCTGTCATTTCAAGGCTTATTATGCAATTTTCAATGTCATTCTAAATTAAATTGCATCTAGATGCAATTTGGGGCAACTCCTTGAATTTCGACGTCATATTTTTGGTACTTCCGATAGCCAGATCAAAATAAAATTTTCACCACATACTTCTGGATATGTGAAGAGTTCAATCATTTTTTTTGAAGGTTGATATAACATCTATAACTATTATGAATGTTAAGTAACCAGTTGTATGGGCTGAGCATTTAACATTACATTTTTTCTCATTTGTTTAGGTGCATCATACCACTTGGTAGTTATTGGCAGCCTACAGTTTATGTGGAGAAATATGAGCCATTACTGACTCATATTTCAAAAGCTTAGTGGCAGAAGAAGCGTGCCTAAAAGAGCTATATTTCACACATTGACATGGTACAAAGGGAAAACTATACAACCTATATAATAAAACTGATTACATAATTATAATCAGCACAAAAGCTTACATAAACAGTAAAAAGTTACATTGCCTTAGGCTACAGATCAAAGGAAAATTTTTTTTTTTCGAAGCGCATCTCCCTTTAATTTAGTCATATTTGACCGCAGCCCTGTTAATTAGGGCAACCCATTAAGCGGGCCAAGCCTGAAGTGCCCTAAATGTGTGACTTGGTGTGAAAAAAAAAGTGTTTGCAGGCAACCGAAACGAGGCAGTGCAGTCTAAATTACCGCTGTCATCAGCAGAAGCCTTACAGGTTAGGCAAGTAATGTTCCGGGTTAGTACACTTTATGGTTAGTTAGGATAGCGAATTTTATACCTGCGGTTGCATTGTCAAACCAAGTCACAAGTGGCGCAAATTGTCGTTTTTACACTCATGCTAAAGTAAAACCAGGGTTTATGTATTCATCAAGAAGGTACAAATGCATTGATGTAATAGACAGTTGCTAATTGGTTTTTTTTAGGCCTTCAGTAATTTGGCATTCAATTACTTTGCACAATTTTCCTGGTCCCATAACATCTAAATTAGCTCTTACTGCATGGCTGTAGCGTCTCTTGGCAATCTGTATAATTAGTAAGGTCGCATGGCTTCTTTTACCCTTTGCCTTCCCCAGCTCATCTCAGGACTGATGATGATGATCTTTATCATAATTGTCATCATTTGTTTACTCTTAAAGGCCCTGGTTGGGGTATTACATAAGGGGTGAGCATACATAGAAGAAAAGGAACGTTTGAACAGTGATTACTTAGGCAAATAGAATAAAAATAGTGTTGGCAAAGAAACAGGTGAAATTCCAAGCACTGAAAATGCATGTGAAGAATAACACGTTAAAAAAACAAAAAAAAAACTGACAAAATATCTCAGTCTGCTATGCATCAGCGCTCAACAAATTTTAGAAATTTGATTGGGTCAAGTTTAGTCACAACACAGTCCGGTAAACTATTCAATTCCGCAATGGCTCATGTCAAGGAGGAGTTATTGTATGAATTAGTCGAGCCATGAATTCTTTGGAAACTGAGGGAGTTTGACTGGATGCATGAAGTGTGGCTGACCTTTGAACTGCTGGCATGACCTTAGTATAGTGTGGCATTTAGTAGCCGCCCAGAACATGACATGCTGTTTCATCTGCTGCAGTCAAGCAACTTGTAAATCAGATTTTTGTTTTTACCAGTCAGTCTTGTATTTCTGTTGGTGTAGATTGATATTTCTTGTGCGTCTAGGCAACTTTCTCGTTGAAAAAAATGGGGCTGATCCCTGTACCTGTTGAAGAAAGTCCTATGCTCTTTAGCAACAGCTACAACAATTACAATAACAATAATAATGATATAACAATAATTGTGATGATAATGATTCAAAACAACAAACCTACGTGCGAGGGAAGACAAACTGGACAGTCGCTTACTTGGGAATGAAGAGTTTATTAAAATGAGCACAAATTTTTGTACGCCACTATGCCACAGGCACAGTGATTCAAGTCTTCGTAATCTTACTGCCTAGTTGTTCGGGCATTATCGATATGAAGCTTAACCAACTTGCCCAATGGATTCTTCCACTATATAATAATAATAATAATAATAATAATAAATAATAATAATAATAATAATAATAATAATAATAATAATAATAATAATAATAATAATAATAATAATAATAATAATAATAATAATAATAATAATAATAATAATAATAATAATAATAATCGGGCTGCTCAGCTCGGGGGTGTGGGTTTGATTCCTGGCCATTGCACTGCAGCCCCATTTACATGAGAGCAAAGCACAATGAACGCCCTTGTAGCAAGATTTAAGTGAACATTAAAGAGGCCAGATGGTAAAAATACTTCTGAGCCTACTACAACAGTGTCCCTCGCGATCATATTCTGGTTTTAGGTTGTAAGGTGCCAACAGTTATCGCAAATAGTGTACATTTAAAGGTGAATATGTTAGACAGAGATCTGTCTGACTGGATGAAAGTTCATACAAATAAGAGCAATGGAGAGGGGGACATCATTCAGAAAAGATGCCAGCTAAGGAGTCGACCAAACAGCCACCCCGGAAAAAGGGACCCAATTGGTCCCGAATCGTTGGGTTAGTGTTTTAGTTTTGACATTAGAAACTTCGGACTAAATGTGGCTGCAGAGTTTATTTTATTCGTATAATAGTGTACATGCTTCAAAATAACCTCCCGCTTCCATAAATTGATACATGTCATGGAAGTGGAGAATGCAGCGAAAAATTGGGAATGACTGAAAGTTGAGCTTGTCGTGGTGTCGACGTGGCCGGCCTGGGACACCAGCAAAATGAAGCACCGGGTGTGAACCACCGAGACAGTCTCCCCGCCACAATCATAGACATAGCTGGGTCCTGAGTGAAGGTCTAGTTTTATTTGCGATGATGCTTCATATGCACCTCTGGGTGTGATGAAGCAGGTTTCATAACTGAAAACGAAACTGCTGTACAACACTATTCGTCGAGGGTTTATCTTAATACAAAGTACGCGTGCAAACACAAACGCAAGAAAAGGGGCCAAGATGGCACAAATGCTAATAGTCGACTGAGTAGGCACACAGCAGCGTAAAAGAAAGTATACAAAACTTTCAACGTGCAGTCAAGTTTTTGCGTCTATTGAGGCGACATTTGTGTCATTGTAAACTTTTCAGAGCTTTTGTATCCATGTTTGCCTGCCTACGTTCTTTTAAAATGGAAAAGTTGTGCTTTCTTTAGATTGACGGACCATGGTGTTCCAGTGGGTATGGTGCTCGACTGCAGACTAGTCGCAGTCCCGGCAGCCGCACTTTGATAGCGTCGGAAAGACGCACGTTCAAAGAACCCAGCTGGCAGATACTTCCATAACCCCCCACTACAGCATCCCTCATGATCAGATCACGATCTTGGTACGTAAAATCCCAATCTATTGTTGATTGGTTCAGTGTAAGCGTTTTGTCGTCTCTGGGAAAATGTGTGCCACTTGACGTGAAGAAAGGAGAGAGCTACTGTAACTTGACATCAACGCTGAACACGTCTACACTCGATGGTTACTCTAGATAGAATGGAAAGCAATAGCAGCTGATGACAGCACATGGTCAGGGCAACTTACATTACAGATGCATCTCACGTGCATCAGCCTGTTGATTGATTGATTGATATGTGTTGTTTAACGTCCTAAAACCACCATATGGTTATGAGAGACGCCGTAGTGGATGGCTCCGGAAATTTCGACCACCTGGGGTTCTTTAACGCGCACCCAAATCAGAGCGCACGGGCCTACAACATTTCCGCCTCGGTCAAAAATGCAGCCGCCGCAGCCGGGAGACGATCCCGCGACCTGCGGGTCAGCAGCCGAGTACCTTAGCCCCTAGACCACCGCGGCGGGGCGTCATCAGCCTGTCCTTGAACACAAACAGTAATATTTCAAGCATCATTTTTTTCCCTCGGGCTGCCTTAGACGAACAACCTGTCCCACCATGCTCCATCTGTGCAAACAAGTGAAAAACCTGCTTTCATTGTACAAAAATGCTAACCACCCCTTATGTATATAATACCCCTAACGAAGTCTTCAAAGTATTAAAATGAAAAACTCGTACAAACAGCTGGTTGTAAATATAATTCACCCTTTTCCACTGCACTTTACTGGACATTTATTTTTGCAGAGCTGGGATGAAAAGTCAATTTCTTGCTCGTATAGGCCTCTATTTCACTAATACCAATGTTTGTAAGAATTTCAAATATTTGAATAATATCCGTGCTCTTTTCCCACCATTTGTATATAGTGTAAACTACTTTGTTTAATATTAACAAACTCTTACAATAATGCCTTGGAAAGTGTAGGGGATGTAAGTAGTGATTGTAATGTTAGTGTAAAGAAAGAACGGGATGGAAAGATAATTCGTCGCTTAAATGTACTTGTTGCTAGGCTAGTTGGTACATTACGAGGGTAAATTCTAGAAGCCTAATACACCAACTAGAAGAACGACAAAGCGGAAGGAAAGAGCGTCCCTGTGCCACGTTGTTCTGCTTGTGGTCTTTAGGTGTAGAATTTACCCACATGACATGCTGGTGGTGAGGACCAAACCTGCAATCATCAAAAACGCGTCCTATGCTCTACCAACTGTGCTGCAGTGGCTGGTTGCGAAAGCTTTGAACGCTTTATTAGAAAGTCCCAGGTTTGGTCCCTGCCATTGGAAAGTTATCATTTTTATCCACTTTTTTTTTCTTCACGCTTACATTATATATATACTACAAATGCATCACTTATACTTCCCTTGGCATAGAATGGCTTGTTACTTCTCATTCCTATTTTGTGTAACAAAGGAAAATGAGCCCCTAAATTTCCACGTGTTTCCTTCATACGTTACTTAATGGCATGTGTTAGAGAGTGCAGCACTTAGATTGCATTTGGGTGTACAAAATAGGGCGTCGGTGATGCACTTGTTTATTATACCCATGAAAACATGCCTACAGCTAATTGTGCCCCCCTTTTTTTTCATACCACTAGTTTTTGGCTATTACTACATGTCATTGGCATGAGGATGAATCATGAGATACCATCTTCATGTTTGTACCTCCTAACGAACTCTGTGTTTGCGTGAGGGGTGGTTGTCATGAGAAAGCTAGATCTGACCAACTTGGCAACACCGCATAAAGTGATCTTTATAGCCTCTTGTAAGTTGTCTAATAGCCGGGAACTCCCAATGTATCTGGTTCTTTGGGAATTCACCCAGAAATTTGTGCCTGCGTACACCGACTGTGGCACCTTTGCAGAGTGAGTCATTTAGAAATTTCTTGAAATTTATCATTCTATCTTGCTCGAGACTTGAAGCTACACTTCAGCATTTGCCCCTCGTGACTGGGGAAGGGACTAGAAAACCTTTCTAAGTTGTCCTTTTGCAACAGGAGGCATCTCTTACTATAAACATAAGAAACGAAAAAGAAAGTAAACGAAAATTAACAATGAAAGTGCAATGTAGTTATAAATAAATAATATTATGGAAATGTTCATTCCCAGAATAGATGTTCAAAAACAAGCCAGATAACTACAACTACAAGTTTTTGCAGAACTCAAATGCATCACTTCATGCAGGGGACCCAATAACAAAGCACTGGAGCATAGACATTTTGCCTACTTTCTTTATTGCCTTTGTTCGATACTGGGGTGCTCCATCCAGGCATACTGGGGAGAAAGTCATTCAAAACTCTATCATGTGTGCATCAGCTTTTCTAAACTAGGCAGCCATTTGGATTTCCATTTCTAGGGTTGGCACTCTGCTATGCATATGCTGTAAAATCTGCGAAGATGTCTTTCTAAGATGAACCAAGTTGAAGGACAGTGTGACTGAAAAAATAAAGCAGTGCATTTCAATGCTGACGCTTATTTCAGCGAAAGAGAACAAAGATTCCAAGCGCCATCCCTTGTTTACTTCCTCCACTGCCATGCGCTACCTTTTGCGTTATTAACATGTTGCCACAAGGCAGTGCATCTATAAAATGCATCTATAAAATGAACAGCATACCATTCATGACCTCTCATGCAAGGTAGTGCATTGAGACTTGCAACTTTCTTTTCATTTTCCCATATAATTATCGCTTCGTCTGTCTCTAAGCCTCGTCAGCACCTTGGTGACGCAGTGCTAAGACCTCGTATTCCACCGGCTTAGAGTGGCTGGTATGTAGAGTGCTCCCGAAATTAAGCAGCATGCTTGGACATCCTCCGTTACCTCAATGATGAATGATGCCTGCTTGTTATCCTTCACGAGTCTGCAAAAATAAAGATATGTCAATTTCATAATGTGTGATCTTAGATCGAACATCACAAGGCTTTCGATACGTTATGTGTAGGTTCAAGCTAGTTAATAATCTATAATTTGTCACCGCTAACTGTAAAGAACTTCAGACAAAGGACAGGACAGACTAGGCCATGTGTTAACTCGGGAATAAGGACAGCTGCTAAATATCTGTCATTATGTATCAGAGACTCTGCTGAAGTCGCTCATGGTTAATGTTGTTAAATTATAAATAAAAAATAGCTAGTCTCTATGCAGACAACGAAATACACAGGACTTGATTCAAAATTTGAAATATACACATTCTATCATCTGAACCTTAATTTGATTCACAGAAGTTTCATGTTCATGTAGTTAGTTAACTTTAATGAAACCTTATTGTTTAAAATATTGCTTAGTTTTCATCTTGGTGTTTCTCGCAGCTTGTGTTCTTCCTTCATGTAATTGTTAAGTCCACCATTTTCACTTGGTATATGTTGAGTTATAAAAGCTGACGGATTTTTACATACTTTTTTTTTTATTGATATGATATATAAGGAGATGTTGGCGCACCATTATGGCGCCGGCTACTCCTTAGCCGTTGATTGAAACTTGAACACGTATCTTGAAGCAAAAGGTACAAAGCAGTGCATGGAAAATAGAAAACTCAGGCACAGATATGCAAAGACACACTTATACGTACATATCACAATGGTAAGTAAATGTTTGAAAGTCATTGTAAGAAGTCTCTGGAAACAACAAAACACAAACAACAAACACAAAACACAACAACAAAACAACAAAGCACACGTCTGGTCCTTATAAAGATGAATTCGCTCGTATGTACATAATAGTCGACACGTCATTCATTTCACAACACACACGTGATGGGTGTCACATGATACTGTATATAATAAGTACATGTGTTACAAATGAAAGCTTGTTCTTTGTTAATACTTGTCAGCTATCCCGCTGTCTTGTAAAAAACGTGTTAATGCTTTTAAAGCGTGGGACTGTAAAACTCCAGTTGGCCACAGGCCCAGAAGTATTTTCATGCTAAATGGTCTGTGGTCCAATGCGAACAGTTCGCTTTTAAGACGGCGTCTTGGCGTGTCATAATGTGGACAGTCTATGAGAAGGTGACATACGTCTTCATCTATAAATCAACAATCGCATTCGGGAGTTTCAGCTCTGCCGATTCTGTGCAAAAAATGTTTTGTGTATGCGGTGCTTAGCCTCAATCGGTGAATTAGAGTTTCCATCCTTCTATCTAATGCCAGCGTAATTTTGGATTCAATAAATGGATCGATGTGATATAAATCGCAGCTCTTTGTACTTTGGTCAAACCAAGCAGTTTTGCTCATTCTGAAAGTTGTATTCTTTATAATACTACGCAATTAATTTTTCGAAATCGGTAAAGAAACAGTAACGTCTTTACGATGTGCTTGTCATGCTGCTTCATCGGCAGCTGTGTTTCCAGGAATGTTGCAGTGGCCAGGTATTCACTGGAATTTAATCTCATGTTGCGCCTTCTTTGCTTTAGTGAGCTCCTTCAGCGTTTCGTATGTCATACTATCACTTATTACTGTCCTGTTTGTACTGGAGAGTGATCTTAATGCGGCCTGTGAGTCACTGAAAAGTACCCATTTTCTAGCGTCTGCTACCGAGTTTATAAACTTTAGAGCATACAGAATAGCGAAAAGCTCAGATGTTGTAAATGACGTCGTGCGGCATAATTTAAATGATTCTTGAATATTGAGCTGTGGTATGATAAATGCCGATGTTGAAGACGTTGTAGTACTTGAGCCATCTGTGTAAATATGTATGTACCCTGGATACCGCATGTGTATCTGATAAAGCGCTAGTTGTTGAGCTGCTTGGATGAACATGTCTCTCTTTCTAATAATGCCATCCACTGAGAATTCAATGCTTGGTACAATAAGCACCCATGGAGGATAGTCCATTTCAGAGTTGCAAAATTCATGTCGGGGTAATATATGTACATTACTCTGTACTTCGTTATGAGCATTGCTTTTATCTCTTAGTAAAATCTCCAGCGCCAATGGGTGGTCCCTGTGTTGCGTCTGTAAGCGAAAAAAATGGCGGCATGTTTCAATTGTTCTCATGACTGGAAAGGGTGGTTGTCGAGTCTCTGCTATGACAAGGCTGCTGGAAGTCGCTCGTGGAACACCTATGCAGACGCGCAGTCCCCTAGCTAATAGTCTTTGAAGTCGCTTCTCTGAAGTGCGGGAAAGGCCGTGTAACACTGCTGCAGAATATGCAACTTTTTGTCGTATTAAAGCATTGTGAACAGCGAGCATGGATGATACAGATACGCCCCGTGATGTCCCAGCAATTCTGCGGAGTATATTCACTAGCGTATTCACCTCGTTTTCGAGTTTCTTTATGTGAGGTGCCCATGATAGCTGCCTATCAAGTATTACTCCGAGAAATCGATGCTGTGTCACAATCATTAGTGGTTCTTCTTCTAAATTGAGATTGAAGTTCTTTAACTTCTTACGGGTGAAGGGCAATACAGCTGTCTTTGCGTGTGATAGAATCATTCCTCTTTCTTTTAAAAAGTTGTTGATAATATTTATTCCGTCTTGCAATGCAATCTGAATTAACCGTATGTCCGTGCCAGATGCCCAAATGCACACATCATCTGCATATAAGGAGTATTTCAACCTGGAAGGCAGTCTTTTAGCTAAATCAGCCATAACACAGTTGAAAAGAAAAGGGCCGAGTACCCTTCCTTGTGGCACTCCCTGTCTGACGTCGTGTTCTGCACTTTTTCCTTCGCTCGTCTGAATGAATATTTTACGACCTGTTAAAAATTTGGATACCCACCGCAAAAACCTGCCGGACAGTCCGTGTTCCAACATACTCAGCAGAACATGAGTGTGACTGACTGTGTCAAATGGCCTTTTGATGTCCAAGAACACTGCCACCGTCAAACTACCACAGGCGCGTTCATGCTCCACATACGTTACTAGGTCCAGTATTGTATCCATTGTGCATCTCTGTTTCCTAAAACCTGTCAAGTAGTTGGAGAATACACCAGTTCTGTTGCACCACCATTGAAGTCGCGCATCAATCATTTTTTTCATTACCTTACATAAACAGCTTGTCAGACTGATTGGACGGAAGGATTCAAGGTTCAAGGGTGTCTTAGCCGGTTTTAAGATCGGAATGATGCGAGCAGACTTCCAAGACTCGGGTACAATTTCTCGCGTCCATAGATTATTGTAAATATCTAAGAGAATAGTTGTGCCTGTGGGCCCAAGGTTCTTTAGCATATTGTACGTAATGGTCCAGAGGCCGATTTTTTACGACATGATGCTATAGCACAATGCAGCTCCCTTAACGTAAATACAGGGTCTAGCTGAGGATGCTGGGCCCAAAAGCAAGCATTAATTTTCTGGCTGGCTAATGCGACAGAATTATCAAATAAGGCACATTGTGATGCGGCGGGCCTACTGATAAGTTGACAAAATTCATCTGCTACCACAGCTTTTGGTTTGTCCAAAGCTACAGCAAGAGCACGAAATGGGAAGCTCTGTGATACAGGGCCACTAAGTGCTCGAATTACAAGCCAAATTCTTGGAACAGGTGTGTGGGGAGAGAGCGTGCCACAGAAATCACGCCAGCGTCATTTACCTAACTTTTCTAGTCGTCTGCGCATTACACTGTGGATTTTCTGTGCATTTTTGTATGCTTCTAAACTTCCGCTGCGTCGATATGCCCTTTCTGAACGTCGTCTGATGGCTCTTAGATGTTCATACTCTCCATCGACTGCAGCATAGTCTTTTGGAATCGGGACTTTCTTTGTACATTTATTCGCATTATCTTGCAGAAATTCAGTATACCTTTCAACTGTCGTGAGTTCACTATTTTGGTTTGTTAGGTGGTGCCGAAACGCTTTCCAGTTCGTCAGTTTGCTGTAGCGTCTGGTGTCTTTTCACAAGTAGGGGTGACTTATTAGAATGGGAAAATGGTCACTCCCACGTGTTTCTACATCCGTTGTCCATACCACACCATTCACTAGATCTTGGGAACACAAGGTTAAATCGATGCAACTAGAGTAATTATGCCCTCGGAGAAAAGTTGGGGAGCCGTCATTTAAAATTGTCAAATTGCATTTGTCTGCGGCACACTCAACAATGTTCCCACGTGCATCACATCGATCACTACCCCAGATTATGTTGTGCGCATTAAAGTCTCCGCATATAAACGTATATGAATTAGAAATGTTGAAGATATTTATTAGCTCTTCCACCGAAATGCGGCTTGAAGATTGTAGGTAAAAATTGATCACTGTAAAGCACTGCTCACCAAAGGATACTTTGCAAGCGACGAATTCCGGGAAGTCCGAATCACTTGAGTTAACTTGATGAGAAGGTAGGTCCTTTCTGACGCACAAATGTACTCTGCTAGGACCACTTCGACAAGATGACTTATATATCACGAGATGACATATATCACGTAGTTGGAGAGGCGGAAATCATCATTCATTCCTGCCTCTTGGATGCAAAGTATTGGAAAATTATACTGCAGAAGGAGTTTACGGAAGTCAGCACACTTCCTTCGAAGACCATTGGCATTCCACTAGTATATGGAGACATCTTTGTAGCGCTTATTCATATGTTACTTGTCGCAGGTTTGACCCGGACTGTTGACACAGTAGTGCTTCCAGAGGCAGCAGGGCTTTTACTTCTGGCAGGTTGTTTGCTTCCGGTAGAGCAGACAGGATTGCCTTAAGTGCTGCGAAAAGCATTGGCAGAATCAATTGCATGACTGATGCAGAGGCACGGTCTCCATTGAATGGTTGATTTTCTGAGGCCTGTTGAGAATGACGTGGCGTTTCGATGTTGTAGTTGGGGCGAACACTGGCACTGTTGGTTTTGCTACTTTCCGGCAGAGGTCCCGTGGGAGTTCGTAGCTTTGATGCGTAGGTTGGGTTACTTGAAGGTACTTCTCGTGAGTGGTCTCTCGAGTGTGCTCTTGGCGTCTCTCTTGGCGGTTCTCTTGGCGTGCTTGTCGGCTGTTGTTGCGGTGGCCGCTGAGGTGGATCACGTACAAGATGAACAATCTCAAGGTTTGGAGATGGTTCATTGGGGCGCGGTTTTCTTCCATGGATGAGCTCATGCCGACGCATTTTTGCAGCAGCTTTACTTTGCGGGCAGCCTGAATATGAGGCAGCATGATTACCTGCACAGTTTGCACACTTAGGCTGAAGAACAGACTTGCACTCCTTATGATGGTGTTCTTCTGAGCAGATCTTACACCGGCGTGTGTTACGGCAACTTTTCGCCATGAGTCCGAATCGCTGGCAGTTATAGCACCGAAGTGCTGGACCAAGATATTCTTCCACTGGGTGACTGGTGAATCCTAAGTAGATTCTTCCTGGAATCGGGCGGTCATCTCGAAAAGTCAGGATCACTGAGGGAAGTGGACGCGTCGTTACTCCTCCATTTTCCTGGCGGTAGTATTTTATTTGCCGTCATGCCGATATAACCCCTGCATCTCTCAAGTACTCTAGGAGTTGTTCGTCTGAATACTGCAGAGGAACATGTTTTACTTTCCCAACGTTCCAAGTGTATGACTCTGGGATGAAAGGCTTAACTTCCAGGCCACCTAAATTTGAAAGCATCAGAAGTCGCTTAGCTGAACTTAAGGAAGCAACGCTGACACTAAAGCTTCCATCTCTGGTCGTTCTGAATGACTGCACTTTTTCTTTAGCAGCGGAAACTACTTCAGCTGACACTCGATTGGGGTTCACTTTCCAGAAGCTAGCACCTTCAGCTGTTGGACGAAAGACGACTGGGATACCCTCTGCTCGTTTCTTTTTATAAGTAACCAACGTAAATGGTTCATCTTCGCCCATGTCTTCTTCATCACTTAGGTAATAAGTTGACGTTTTATCATCGAGAGGATTCTCTTCTAAGCGAGGCTTCTTGCTCTGAGCTTTATCATCTTCCAATGCTGCTGTGCTCGCTGGAGCCATTTCGCGGTTGTGAATTTGCAAACGTGCCGGCTTTATGATGCTTGAACGCACCTGTAAGCCCCCAGGCTTTTCATTGTGTCCTGCAGTATCACTCATGTGGTTTAACGCACTTGGACGAGCATAAGGCTCGTGGCGATGGCTACCAACCACCGTAGTGGTCGCGTACTAGCCAAATCTTTGATAACGGAACCTCGTACCTGTAGGGCGCCGAGTCCTCGAAGTCTTCACCCGGCGTCTTGTCGGCACACCGCGAAGAAAAAACGGTGCCACGTTCTTTGTGGTTCCTCGCGACGCTATCGATTCTTACATACAGTGGGCCATAGTCCCTAACAAAAACTTGGCAAGTATGCCAGCCCATCACAATAACAGTTCAGCTAAAGTGCCCACTGAACCACATTATTTGCATCGAATGCATCTCATGTTTGCTAACTCTGGCAAATTTTCACTAATGCTCATGAATTCGGGTTCTATTTGCAACAACAAAAAAAAAGAATGTAGTAGAAAGTCTTCAAAAAAAAATATCTGCACAATTAAGCTCTATAGCTGAGTACAACTTCAGAAGTCAGCGACGTTTCAGTCTCAAAGGCGGAAGATTTGCACAAGATTGCACCAGTAGCTCTAGACTGACATATAGGCTACATGGAGAACATTGCCAAATATTGATGATCACCCACCCAATCAAAATGAATGAAACAGGTAACTTCTAGCTTGCACCTTATTTTGGGTGGTTTGGGTTAGAAGAATGTGTATTGAAGCAGTGTGCATTATGGTCACATGGAAGTAAACAAGAACAAACAGGTCCCTTCCAGCAGTTTTTGCTGTTGTAGATATGCTTCAATCTGCATTTCCCATCACGGTCGCCTGCAGAGAGAGGTCCAGATGATAATTTAGTTTTATATCTCCACAGGTGGCGCAGAAAGTGCTTTGCATTAGTGGCTGGATAAGATTATCTCTTGTTATTCATAGACATGTGACATTGCGATATTTTTACTTTACAGGCAAAGAAATGCAATGTAGAATTAAAATGCATGTCCAAGTATATGGGAATACAGTAGGGTAGCAATAGGGTGGACTGATGGGTTCAATATCAGTCTAGATTGCTGCATTTTGATGAGGGCTAAAAGAAAAAAAAATGTGTGCATAGGCTTAGGTTTACGTGAAAGTGCAGTGGTGTGCATCTCAAATCATTTACACTGCAGGATTTTGCACACTGCTTACTTAAGACCAGCGGATGGGCTGAGTCAAGCCACTAAAGATGACTTTGTAATTTGCAGATTTTCTTTGTAACAGTATGAAAGCACATGAGCATGGCACGTGGTGACAGCTATAAGGCTTACAAGAAATTATGAGTGCATAAGCATCAAGTTACTATAGTGGCCAGAGAACTAAAAATAAGGTGCTGTAGATTGTGTTGCTGAGTAATTTTTAGTTGTTCCATCCCACTAAATGGCACAATAGAGACAGAGGGCTGAAAAAGGAAAATTCAGATGGAGAAGCATGGACTAGTTTCTCCAGAAGCCTGAGTCGCGTTCATTGGTTTCAGCCCATTCAGTAGTTGCATGTTGGAGGTCGGGAAAGGCATGGACAACTGTGCCACAAGTCTCTGTCATTGCTTATCGCCGATTTTTTCTCAATCCACCTGCCAGCATCACTGTGGGGAACAACACGAACTAGAGACATCATATACGCTATTGAAGTCTGACGCATCAAAAGACCGTGTGCTCAAAAGCAGGGCTGTGCCCAGGAATTTTTATTTGAGGGGTGGGGTTTCAGTGTGGAACAGCTAACTTTAGCTACTGGTGGTCGTTGTGAAGGTATGTAAATACTGTAGCGTTATCCAAAAAGATAGAATATGAAAAAAACTTCGGCGGTTTTAGAACCTCCTCAACTCCCCCTTATCTACGGCTGTGCTCAAAAATGTATTCAGCGTTTCCCAATTGTGCATTCATAATACCTGTATGGTTTTTATGTGGCATGCTGAAATTTGTTTAAAAATGATATGTGCATCTTCAATGAATCCAGTATTTAGCTATTCTCACTAAGTAATATACATTGATTTGCTTTCCAGTGTGACATTAATTTTTGTGTCTAATTTACTGCATCTCTTTGTACTAGGTTGCAGTTTGATTTGTACATATCAAATAATCAACATTATTCAGTGCCTAGGTATATTGGCTACACTATTCACAGCTTTCACCAAAATGAACAGAGCACTTTGTGCAGCAGCTGACATTTAAGTTGTAACGAACATGACTGGGGACTTTATTTGCTGTAATTATGTCCTGACCTGACTAAACTAGTCTCTAATGCTTATTTTAAATATTCCGTAATATTGTAGGTAACTTGGTTGAAGAGGTACACAAGGCAGCCTCCCTATTCTTTCTAATGACAAGAAAAAAAAAAAGGTTCAGTAGAAAGGGCATACTATCAGATAGCTAGATTATGCAATATGCAATGCTGCAAGCAGTTTCCAGATTAAATTGTAGCTAGTCATTTAACAGATTATTCAAATTGAGTCTTTGCCCATGAATACTGTTTAAAAAAAAACTAAAGAAAATTTAAAAATTAAGCCAGTCTCGCAGTAGTGGTGGCAAGCCTAAAAGAAATGTGAAGCTAGGCAGCCTTTGTTTCTCTTCAGTTTCCCGTATTTCCTCTTCTCATTGTATTTTGCAGTTTTTCTGTCTTTTTCCTTCATTTCAGTGTTATATATTTCTGTTTGTCTTTCTATATTTCCCTTTATTTGTCCCTTTTTCTCATCTTTCCTTTTTTATGTGATTTTGCCTGTGTTGCACCATGCCACAACAGTATACAACAGCCCAGGCACCTAATACCCGTGCCACACGGGCAGAGAAAACGGCATTTACCTCTTAATGCCTTCAGATTGAATGTCATTCGCACGATGCCACACAAATGAACAAAATGGCATTAGCCCAAATGCCATTCGTCACCTAATGCCATCGCCAGAACTCATTCGACTGAGAAATGCGTACTCTGGACGGCACAGCTGATGAAGTAATTGTATAAAACGACATTTGATTCGACTGGAAGGAAACTTCCCGCGTATGTTATTTACACTAATCACCTAAACAAGTGCTTAAAAACTTATTTTCAGCTGGTAGACGCTGTAAAATAAATGCAACTGGCACCATTTTTTTTTTACGCTGCGGATCTGACTAGCTTGGCATGGTCAGTTGCAACATCGTGAAACAAAGTAACAAACGAAGTCTAACGGTAGTGTAATATGCTTAGTTATACATTTATGTATTATCTGATGTGTATGAAGCTTGTAAATGCTTGTTTGTTTTTTTAGTGCTACTCACCCAATGCCCACAAGCATGGTGCTGTGATCAACATAATCAAGTCAAATGTCATTTGGGAACTGAATGATTTCGCAATCGAATATCATTTTCTATGTCCGTGTGGCATGGGTACTATTATATTGTTACAGCGAGCTGTGATGAAATGGCTTTATCTACAAGAGCTAAGCGATGGTCGTTTGCGGCAGCGCACTGCGATCTTGCCAAGACTCTTCGTCTTCCTCTCCTTCTCTGTCTTTTACTAGTCCGTTACGTTCTCCCGCAATCAGCCAGTAGGGTGCGTTATGATGCACAAGGAGGGTAGAAAGGTTCCAGGCGAGCAATGTGAGTGGGCTGGGTTCTGCTCGATCGTCGACCATTGGACAAAAGACGAGCTATTACGTAAGTGAGCTGGCTGAGGCGCTCCAAAACTACAAATGGGCCTGAATATCGTGACAGAAGTTTTTGACACAATCCACGCTTGCGCTGCGGTGTCCAAAGCAACACCAAGTCACCTTTTTCAAATAATACCGGTTTATGACGGTCGTCGTGACGTTCCTTCGAACGACGTTGAGAGGCCAGATTCCGAAGACGAGCGATTCGGCGGGCTTCTTCCCTGAGGCACAGGGTATTCGATACAGAGTCGTCATTGTGTAGAATAAGGGGTAAGAAAGTGTCTAGAGGGCTTAATGGCAACCTAGTGACAAAAGATAAAATGGGCTGAAGTTCGTTGTTTCATGTTCGCCGTGTTGTACGTGTACGTGATAAAAGGGAGCACTTCATCCCAGTTCTTGTAATTGGAAGAAACGTACATGGCAAGCATGTTGGTCAGCGTGCTGTTTGTCGATTCAACGAGGCCATTCGTCTGCGGATGATACGATGTGGAATGACGGAACTGTGTCGTGCACATGCGTAGTAACTCTGCAATGGCGTCAGTAGTGAACTGTCGGCCACATGCGCTGATAATAACACGCAGTGGGCCATGGTGAAGGACTACGGAGCGGAGCAGGAAGGCTGCCACGGATGCAGCGGTAGAAGAGGGAATGGCTGCGGTTTCGGCGTACCGCGTAAGATGATCTACGCAGACGAATATATAACGGTTCTTATTGTTAGATAAAAAAAATGGACCCATAATGTCAATTCCTACATGTTCAAAAGGCGCGCTGGGTGGTGTTAATGGCTGAAGGAGACCTGATGTAGCGGTGGCCGGGCGCTTGTGACGTTGGCACGTCTCACAGCCAGCAACGTAACGCATCGTTGTTTCGTACATCTTGGGCCAGTAAAAGCGTTCCTGCATGCGATTCAGCATTCGTATGAAGCCAAAATGACCGGATGTCGCGTCGTCATGCATAGCACGTAGAACATCGGAGCCAAGGCTCTCGGGAACAACTAGAAGAAAACGTGCTCCAGGTTTGGAGTAGTTAGTTTTATAGAGCAACTTGTCTCGGACCGTAAAGCGACCACGGTGTTGAGAGGCACGTGCGGCGGCAAAAAGAGGATCCACGTTGAGATCGTTGCGTTGTTCTCTCTGGAAGTCAGCCGTGTAGGGGAACGTGCTTGTAACAGTGGCGAGGCAATCGTCAAAATTCTCAGCATCGCAGTCGGTAGTCGCAAGAGAAATCTGGGAGAGGCAGCCTGCGTCAGCGTGACGACAGCCACTTTTGTACGACACCATAAAGCTGTATTCCTGAAGTTGCAGCGCCCAACGTGCGAGGCGGCCAGAGGGGTCACGCAAACCGACCAGCCAGCATAACGAATGGTGATCGGTAATTATCTTAAATGGCCTCTCGTAAAGATAACAACGAAACTTTTGTACGGTGAAAACAGCTGCCAGACATTCCTGTTCCGTAACTGTGTAATTGCGTTCAGATTTGCTCAGGCATCGGCTGGCATATGCCACGACATGCTCTGCGCCATTGTGACGTTGTACAAGCACCGCTCTTACACCGATAGTACTAGCGTGCGTGTGGACCTCAGTCGGGCAAGATGGATCGAAGTGACGCAATAGTGGAGCTGACGTTAGTACAAACTTAGGTTGTGAGAATGCGGCATCACACTGTGGTGTCCAGTTGAAAGTTGCATCCTGTCGCAAGGTGCTTGTCAGCGAGTACACGATCTCCGCAAATCGTGGAACAAAACCACGAAAATATGTGCATAGGCGAACAAATGAAGGAAGTTCTCGTGCGGATTGTGGATTGTGGTGGTTCAACACATTCACTTTGTTTTTCAGCGTAACAATAGGCAGAGGTATATCTTGAAAAGACCGTCCGGCGACCTCACCTCCATTGGCCGCGGATTCTAGTTTCCCGGTGGCGGAGAAGAAGAACGACGCAGAGGAGACGGCGAGCGACAAGTATAGACAGCAACCAGGCACTTGAATATTATCAAGGAACTTATGAAATATGTCTTGCACTTTGAATTTACTCGAACTCGTACTTACAAAAATTTTTCGAGCCAGACTCACTCGGTCTCAAAATATTACTCACCCAAGAGCAAGATTTCTCTCTAGCCCGACTGCACATTCAATGTCCTCCAGATGGCTACGCTGTGCATGGTTTTATTTGTGTTAAGCCAGGCGATGTTGATAGCATGCAACAGCATATGACATCACGGGCCCCTAAAGTGCTATGAGCAGAAAAATCTATGAGCCGAAAAGAAAAATTCTGCTCTCAGCACCCAAGATACGAAACTTAGGCTTTGTGGTGAAAAGGTCATTACTTTTCTAGCTGTTCCAGATCATGAGATACCACTCCAATAAGAACCCAGGAGATGCTTCGTATTTATTAAAGGAAGCAGTGAAGTGAGTTGGAAAGAAAAGATTATTTAACTATGCGATAGACCACTATCATGGCCTCGAGAGGGGAGGGTCATCGCGATGCAGTCACACACCACCTCGACATGAGGGGTACGTGCCCAGATAATTACGATGATTAATTTGCACGCTTCATTACTGTTCAGGTAACTATGCTTAAATAGGTGTGCACACGTGAGCTAATGGGTGCTTTGAACAATTCTTTTGAAGAGCCGTTGCTTTGACTTGAACGCCATTTTATTTGCTTAACATCCAGGCTATAGATTTTCAATGTCAACTGTGTTCTTTGTTGTGGTCGTAAAGCATCGTTGCTTATGAACAAACATAACGAAATTGGCAAAAGTGATATTATTATTCGAATGTTGTCATGCTATAATTGTTTTAAAGGTGATCTGATGTGCCTTTTCTCAAGTCTTGGAATCAATGATACCATACTTCGAATTTCAAGGTTTAGAAGGATCTCATTCATGCTGCCAGTCCTTGGTTGAAAAATGAAAACATTCAGGAGAGGTGCATTGCTTGGAACCTTAGTAATCACATTTTCATGTATTTCGCTTTTTATCATCATTACAGAAAACACATAATAGAGTATGCCCTGAATATAAAGAGACTAAAAATGACCCCCCCCCCCTTAAAAAAAAACATTAATGGGTAAAAATTTTGATGCTTCAAGTGTTCTCCAGAATGAGAACCTTGACATTTAACATGATTACGTAGAGATTCCCTATGTTGGTAGACATTTGGCAAGCCCTTTCTCTTAAACTTCATTTTGTACACTTTTGTTGCAGACCTTCCGATTATCTTCTGTGGTGTCATATTGCTGTTTTTTCAATGTCTTAAATGGGGACAACACACAGGGAGAGCGGTGTTAGGTGGGCGAAGGTGGTGATAGTGTGGTTATGACTTGATTTGCCGAAAATTTCGTGGCAGTGAGTTGTGTATGCAACAGAGTACCATCCTGACACAAAAGCTGCAATGTTGAGCTCTTACGCACGGTTGGTATGCGTTGACCCACTCCCTGGAGAACTTCAATGTCAAAAGTTACATTTATAATTTTTCTGGAGGAGGCAAATTCCTTATGAATGATTCCATTGCAGTCACTGAACACTATTGTTACAAAATATGTTTGATAATTTATGATAACTGCACCTTGTTTGATTGAGGATATTCACTTTCATGGGTGCCTGAACCCTTTTTTTTCTTTATCATATTTAGATACTTGTGTCTTATCCCAACAAAGAGCTTACATTACGAAGCGTTCTTTAAAAAATGTTTCTGTTACTGTCGACTCACTTCAGTACTTTGGAAAGTATAGTCATTCAGGTCTCTATTTTTATTTATATAATCATACCGTTAACTCTCCCTCAAGTGTGTTACAGGAAGGGCACTACTCTTTGCACACGAACATAATAATGGCCAACTAACAAGTAAAACTATAGTTGTCACAAATATTTATCTAAAAATACCTGAAATTCATATAAATTTGGATGAGTGCTCATTATTTTGAGCAGTGTGCTGTCCACACATGGTGTGTTAGAGCTGTACTGCTAGCAGTAAATTTTGTTGGCAAACATTTACAAATTGGACATGGACATATCTGTACCTAAGCATTGATCAGTGTTCACAATTAACGTTGTTGTCCATGACTGTCATTAATAGACAGCTGGAACACAAATCGCCGCACACGTGTTTTCCAGCCCCTCATTCAGGCTTTGTGCCACTAGAACGCTTGAGATTTGCAAATTGCCTCCTTGCCATGTGCTTTATTGACTGAGCCAAACATATTTTGAGATACTTTCTCTGCTTGACACAACTCGCCTTGCGGTGCTTTAATTCCCTCCATTCATGCTATAGAGAAGCGATAAAATAGGGATTCCTAATCAGGCTCTTACGCTCGAGTCACCCCATTCGAAGTAATACCAATTGTCGAGGTTTGGCATACTAAAACCACAATATTATTATTACTTGGTATGTTCTTTATTTGAAATGTGTCACCTCAAAGAACCTCTCTGATAGAATGATAGAAAAGACATTCAACTGTTCATTCAGATAATGTAGTCTTTCCTTCACAGTCTTAGTGTTTGCAGTAAATGCACTAGGTGTGAGTTTTTCTGGCATGTGTGTCTTTTTGTTGCATAATTATAAAAAATGGAAACATAGCTGCTGCTGGCATTTATATCATCATCAGCCTGACTATGTCCACTGCAGGACAAAGGCCTCTCCCATGTTCTGCCAGTTAACCCGATCCTGTGCTTGCTGCTGCCAATTTATACCCGCAAACTTCTTAATCTCATCTACCCACCTAACCTTCTGTCTCCCCCTAACCAACTTGCTTGGTTAGAGCATCCGCCTCACATGCAAAAGGTCTGTGGTTCAAACCCCAGTGCCGCGCAGTTCCCAACCGGATAAAAAAAAAAAAATTCGCGTGGTGATGGAACTGCATTACGAGGCCTGGGGTGTGACCTCACCGGTTACCACCGCCAGAAACGCACTCCCTCACCAGAGAAGGGTTGGTCACCCTGGAGTAGTATCTGGCCACTACCTCCCACTTGCATACGTCAAATAACTCACGGCCCTCAGTCCCCAGCAGCTGCGAAGCAACTGACTACGGCGGCGGTCAGATCTGCAACGCAGCAGAGGGTGCTAAGAATCTCTGGACTACAAGCCGCCATTGGAACCTGAACTTGGCAACATTTAACGCTAGAACCTTATCTAGTAAGGGAAGTCTAGCTGTACTGTTCGAGGAGCTAGAGGGTGTTAAATGGAATATAATAGGGCTCAGTGAGGTTAGGAGGACACATGAGGCCTATACTGTGCTACAGAATGGGTACGTCCTTTGCTATCGAGGCTTGGCTGACAGAAGAGAACTGGGAGTGGGGTTCCTAATTCATAGAAACATAGCTGGCAACATAGAGGAATACTATAGCATTAATGAAAGGGTGGTAGGTATCATAATTAAACTGAATAAGAGATACAAGATGAAGGTGGTACAGGCTTACGTGCCTACATCCAGCCATGATGACGCTTCAGTTGAGAGCTTCTATGAAGACGTGGAATCAGCAATGAGTAAGGTAAAAACACAGTATACAATACTGATGGGAGACTTTAATGCAAAGGTAGGGAAGAAGCAGGCGGGAAGACCACAGGGAGGAAGACCAGGCAGTAGGAGATTATGGCATCGGTACTAGAAACGCCAGAGGAGAGCTACTAGTATATTTCGCAGAATACAATAATTTACGGATTTTGAATACCTTTTACCGAAAACGAGGAAACCGCAAATGGACATGGAGGAGCCCCAATGGCGAAAATAAGAACGAAATAGACTTTATAATGTGTGCACATCCAGGCATCGTCAGGATGTGGAAGTGGTTGGCAAGGTACGATGCAGTGACCATAGAATGGTACGGTCTCGAATTCGCCTAGATTTGAGGAAGGAACGACAGAAACTGATACGCAAGAAGCCA
Source organism: Rhipicephalus annulatus (assembly GCA_013436015.1). NCBI lineage: Eukaryota > Metazoa > Arthropoda > Arachnida > Ixodida > Ixodidae > Rhipicephalus > Rhipicephalus annulatus. The sequence goes on along the minus strand of WOVY01003701.1, from coordinate 10,363 downwards.
ATCAATGAGCTAGCGCTGAGAGGGAAAGTACAGGAATTCAGAGTCTCGCTTCAGAACAGGTACTTGGCTCTTAGTGAGGAAACCAACCTTAGCATAGATACAATGAATGATAATCTGACGAGTATCATTGCGGAGTGTGCAGTGGAAGTTGGAGGCAGGGTAGTTAGACAGGACACTGGCAAGCTTTCCCAGGAAACGAAGAATCTCATTAAGAAGCGTCAAATCATGAAAGTCTCAAGTACAACAGACAAAATAGAACTGGCAGAGCTTTCGAAGTTGATTAATAGGCGTAAGGTATCCGATGTAAGAAGGTATAACATGGAGAGAATTGAACACGCTCTGAAAAACGGAGGAAGTGTCAAAGCATTGAAGAGGAAACTTGGGATAGGCAAAAGTCGGATGTATGCACTAAGGGACAAAGAAGGCAAAATAACTACCAATATGGATAGGATAGTTAAAATAGCGGAGGAGTTTTACAGAGATCTGTACAGTAGCCGAGACAACCACGACCTTAATACTATAAGAACTAGCAGTAACCCAGATTACACCCCACCAGTAATAATAGAAGAAGTCAGAAAAGCTTTGGAGAGCATGCAAAGGGGCAAAGCTGCTGGTGAGGATCAGGTAACATCAGATCTGTTGAAAGATGGAGGACAGATTGTGTTAGAAAAACTAGCCACCCTGTTTACGAGGTGTCTCCTGACGGGAAGAGTACCAGAGTCTTGGAAGAACGCTAACATCATCTTAATACATAAGAAAGGAGATGACAAGGACTTGAAGAATTACAGGCCGATCAGCTTGCTCTCTGTAGTATACAAGCTATTTACAAAGGTAATTGTTAACAGAGTAAATAAAACATTAGAATTCAATCAACCAAAGGAACAAGCAGGATTTGGAACAGGCTACTCAACAATCGATCACATTCATACTATCAATCAGGTAATAGGGAAAATCTCAGAATATAACCAACCACTACACATAGACTTCATAGATAACGAGAAGGCATTTGATTCAGTAGAAACATCAGCAGTCATGCAGACACTGCGGAATCAGGGCGTCGATGAAGTATATATAAACATCCTGGAAGAAATCTACACGGGATCAACTGCTACCATAGTGCTTCATAAAGAAAGCAACAGAATACCAATCAAGAAGGGTGTAAGGCAGGGGGACAATCTCCCCAATGCTATTTACCGCGTGCTTACAGGAGGTTTTCAGAAGCCTAGAATGGGAACAGTTAGGAATAAGAGTTAATGGAGAGTACCTTAGTAACCTGTGCTTCGCCGATGACATTGCATTGCTGAGTAACTCAGGGGACGAATTTCAACTCATGATTACGAAGTTAGACAAGGAGAGGAGAAAGATGGGTCTTAAAAGGAATCTGCAGAAAACGAAAGTAATGTACAACAACCTCGGAAAAGAGCAGCGATTCGAGATAGGTAATAGTGCACTTCAAGTTGTAAAAGACTATGTCTACTTAGGGCAGGTAATAACCGCGGAGCCGAACCACGAGATTGAAGTAACTGGAAGAATAAGAGTGGGGTGGAGCATATTTGGCAAGCACTCTCAAATTATGACAGGCAGATTGCCACTATCCCTCAAGAGGAAGGTATATAACAGCTGTATCTTACCGGTACTTAGCTACAGAGCAGAAACCTGGAGACTTACAAAGAGGGTTCAGCTTAAATTGAGGACGACGCAGCGAGCAATGGAAAGAAAAATGGTAGGTGTAACCTTAAGAGACAAGAAGAGAGCAGAGTGGATTAAGGAACAAACGGGGGTTAAGGATATCATAGCTGAAATCAAGAAGAAGAAATGGACATGGGCCGGGCATGTAGCGCGTAGACAGGATAGCCGCTTGTCGCTAAGGGCATTCATATGTGAGGCCCTAGTTATACATAACTAGAGGACAGTAATTGGATGTACTTATTACATACAAGACGGACCCACAGACAAGTCGCCCGGCCTGTGCACGCAGGCACAGGTGCACGCAGACACAGACACACACTTGGAGGGAGGTCTGCGATTTGCATGCCAAATTTTCTTAAGTATGTCGATGAATGAGTCACTGAGACATGACTGTTCTAAGAAATTTTTCTTTTCAGATTTGTATGCCTAATTTTCTTAAGTATGTCGATGAATGAGTCATTGAGACATGACTGTTATAAGAAATTTTTCTTTTCAAGAGACACCACATGATATCAATGACTTTTAAAACAAGTCATACCACAGAAAAAAAAGCTGTGGAGTTCAGAATTGGTATCCAGTTTTAAGTAGTTATGGACCTCAGCACCGAGAGAGTTTTTTAAACCTGACATTGAATACCCTTCAAAATTGACCCATGTATGACATATTAGAAACTCTTTTCTAATAGCAACTTTAGCTGACATTTTGATCAAACTCTCCTCCCCCCCCCCTCTCCTCTACCTTGTTACCATTTTTTCGACCGCCCAGGCCTTCGCAGGATATGTACTTTTTACTGCAGCCTTTTAACTGAAACTGTCTCCCGCAGTGATATAGGGGTTACGATGCTGTCCTAACAGGTAGCGATTTTGATTCCGGTCGTGGTGGTTGCAGTTGCGTGGAGGCGAAACGCCAAATTGGTAATGTCAGTGCATATTAAAGAACAGCACATGATTGAAATTTCCGGAGCCCTCTGCCACGGCATTCCTCATGATGATATCATAGTCTCGTGGGGTACGTTAAACCGAGGATAGTTATACGAGACCTCCGATTTTTAGACAAATTTAGCCGTTTCACAGTGTGGGTCATGCAAAAGGTGCTAGCAAAAGTTTACCTTTCTAGAGCAAGTATACCTATATATTGCTAGTTATCAGGCAAAGCATATTGCTCATATAGACATCTCCAAGGCATCCTAATTCTTTGATCCCATTTTAGTTAAGCCAAAATTGGACATGTCTGATGTTCAACCTATTACCCTTAATAAGTAAAAAGTTATTAGGTAATTAATAGTAATGCGCCTCAAGATAACCCTAAGCAACACTTTTGCAATCACAAAACCAAGTCTATTTCAGGTAATTTTGAGGCACTGTTTTTGTAACATATGTATTAATGACCATTTACAAATGGTCAGTGGTGTTTGTGATACACGTGGACTTTAAATGCCACTGTAAATGCCATGCACATCAAATGGCAAAACATTTTTTTATTCATTATTATTTTTTTACTGCAGTGAGAGGTATCTGCACAGTTGCAAATGTGTGACAATTATGAATGCTCATTTCTGTCCGAGTGATTGTGTGGAGGCATGTAGTTGAATGGACCTGTGTGTCACCATGTTATGTGTTCTAAAGCACATAAATCTTGCAGAGCCAGGCTGTTTATTATGTGAACTTGCACTACAGATATAGCATATTTTCTCGCATGTAACCATTTTGGAAAAAAAAACATAAATCTGCTTAATTTGTCTGGTGCATGGGTTAGAAGAAAAAGTTACATGCATATTCTTTTCTTTTTGTATAGTTAGCATTAGGGGTGTGCGTTACAAGCAGAGGTGGGCGATATGCGAGAAAATACAGCTGTTGCTGACTGCACGCTGTTTTAGATTCGCCGTAGGTACTGTCACGCCGCATATTGCTGGTGCTTGAAAAACAGCTGTGCTGTGGTGCAGTGGTTATGGCTCCCAGCCGCAGACCTGAATGTCACGGGTTCGATCCCCGTGGCAGACACCTTTTGATGGAGGTAAAATCGGAAAGACCTCTGTACTGTGCGATGCCAGTGCACAATAATGAACACCAGATGGTCAAAGAGTTTATCTCGCAATCGTATGATTTTGGTATGTAAAACACCCAACATTATTACTGTTGTGTTGTTCTGTCCATCTGTAGTCTGTGTTCACTAGTATTCTTGATTAACTAATTTCACAGAGTAGGCTAATATGCCTGGTAACGTGTTCAAGCTGTTTTTAGTGCTTTTTTAAGATGTATAATATGTCACTAGAATGAAATCAAGTATTCCAGACAGAAGCAGAAGAAAAGTTGCATATGAAGTGTTAGAGGCCTTTTTCATAGAAAAAAAAAAGATCATTGTGTAAGTGCCCCTTCCCTATTTTTGTTGCCTAGTGAACCCCATCTTATTGGTTCTAGGCTGCGAGACGATAAACTGTACATCTTGATAGTGTATGCTGTTGGCTTTCTATGACGTTAATGCGCGCATGTTCTCCATGTATATAGTGTTAGAAATGAATCATTCTGAAGTGAGCGCTGTGCATTTTTGACGCCAGGGTGTGTGTGTACACGAATGTGCCTTGTGTTTGCGCTCAAGTCAATTTTTTGAAATACTGACACTTTGTATTGTGATCTTTGTCTTTATCGCGTTTGTTGTTCATTGTATTCTTGAGTGCTGATACATAGTTTAGTTTGCGCTGTGTCTGTTTGTTCTATTCTTCTATTTATATGATATTCTGCAAATTTTTTTGTTCTTTTCCTGCTGTTCTTGTATTATCATTTGTTAAAGGTTTGAATTCTGAAACTGCTGTCATGTACATATGGGCCCTTGCGCATTCTCAAGTGGTTCTTTTAACTGCCTTTTGCCTGCGTGACCCCCGACTTGTTGAAGAAAAAGACACATTAGGAAATGAAGATTGATTTGATTTGAACTAGATGAGTGACATATTGTTTCTAAATTTTCAGAGCGTTGACCCGGTACCAGCTCTGCATGCAGAGAGGCCGGCTGCGCACCCACTGCGATAAGGTGGTGGAGCTGAATGGCCATGTGGATTCGATGGAGCAGCTGATGTTGGCAAGGCACGAGTCTCTGTGCTCTGCCAGAAGAAACAAAGCTTCCAGAGAGAGCAAAGGCAGAAATCCCAGCCACTAGGCTGTTGCGGCTGCCCTCGGCAAATGCTGTGATCTCCTGGTTTTTTTGTTTTTGTTTATCAGGTAAAAAAACGTAGCCGGTTCGCAGTTTCTTGTCATGAACTGTCTTCATGCATTAAATTAATGTCTTTGATGTACTCAAGGCTAGCGATTGTTGTTTAGTACGCTAAGCTGTAAGGTTTTCCATATGCATATGGGTACAGAGATATGTAGAAGATTTTCACAATAAGTGTGGCATAACATGTTGAAGTTCTTCGATTTTACAGTAAGTATGAATTAATTGCTGATAATGAGCATGTTAAGCACTGTTCATGGCTTCAGTATACAGAAGCAATTGATGGTTCTGGCAAGGTGGCCAGGCAGAGCAAAGGCGGAAACGCCAATGGTTAGGCTGTTGCTGTTGCTGCCCTCGACAACTGCTACAATCTCCCAGTTTATTTTGTAAGGGAAGGAGAAAGTACTTGCTCCACAGTTTCTAGTCACTGATTTTTTTCATGCAATAATGTCGTCGATGTACCCAAAGGTACCAATTGTTGTATAATTCTCTGAGCTGAAAAATGCATAGGAGTGCAAATATGTAGAAGATTTTCACAATAAACATGGCATAGCTACCAATTGTTGTATAATATGCTGTGAGCTGTAGAATTTTCACCTGCAAGTGGGTACGAAGATATGTATGACATTTTCACAATAAACAAGGCATAACACATTGAAGGTCCTTGATTTTGAAGAAAGTACAAATACATTGCTGACAATGAGCATGTTAGCCACTGTTTATAGCTTCAGTCTAGAGAAGCAATTGATGATGATTTTGAAAAAGGTATTGTGAGTGTAATTTTAGGACTTGGCTCGAGACAAGCTGTGTGTATAAGCAGCATTGACTGCAGTTGTGTTCAGCAAAAGAAATATATGCCAGATTTTTAGCAAAGGTTTGAATGAAATTGATATTCGGCGAATGATAATCTGGTCAAAAGTTCAGTGCAAGTTTGTTTGGTCAGACATTTGATGAAATAAAACACTGTTACTGACAGTCTTCTTATTATCTAACAGTCTATAACCGCATAAGGGGTGTTTGTTTTGGACACTATGCAGTCAATTAGTTCAGTGCAGTCAGCCAGTAGGTGACTCAACGAGCATGCATAGAAAGCAGGCATAGTCCCTATCGTCCTATTCATTGTAGCAGGCGTTGACTGGATGGTTAGAGATTCTAGGAGCCGGCGGGATGACATGTTCTTTTTTCTTGGCGACGACAGCGGCATTGCTGAGCGTGCGCACGAACATGATAGCATCTTTGACTGGTACAATGCAACTGTCACTGTCAAGGACAAGAACATGTCATGCCGCTGGCTCCTAGAATATTGAATCATCCAGTCAGCACCAGCTGCAATAAATGGGACAGTGCTTCATCTTCGTAAATGATAATGTGCATTAGGGGTTGAAGAATACATGTTTATTTGTGATTGTGTATGATCCTATGGGAGCTTGCATGAAAACATGTTCCTCTATATTATGCGGTACACCCATTCGATGTTTTAATGGTGCGTGTTGATTAGTTTGTTACTGTAGGAGATTTACCAATTGAACAGCTGATTTTACAATTAAAAATAACCCTTGCATTCTAGTACTATAGTAGTAGCAGTTATATCATTAGTAATACATCAAACACCAGATAAATATGCATATTGTTCACTTGAGTGTGTCACAGAGTGGTAATGATTGTTGAGTGTCTAATGAAGTGGAAACCGTGTAGCATGCAGCTTGCTACACTGCTTAAAGTCGAGATTCATTCCTTTATGCTGTGCACACCAAGATGGAGCTCATAGTATGATTGCACTAGTCTTACTTATGTGGTTGGAGTTGTTCAAGTATATTTGTAAAGGATTAGCAGACTATTCAAAGCATTTACTAATAGCATCTATCTGACCTAAACAGTGAGACCATTTAGTACGCACACATTGCTCACGGAATTACAGCACCCACCTTCTGTGTCAGAAGTTGAGACAGACCTCAAAAGCGAATGGCTTATTAGAATGCCTTTTTGAAGCCTGCAAGTGACTCTGCAAGTGCAAGTTTTCTTCAGACATACAAGAATGGCTTGAAATTGGTGATGAGAGCAGGAGGTGCCTTGTCGTAGCTCTGAGGATACGCAAAAATTGTTTGCAGTGAAGAAGTTCGAGAAAAATAAGGTCACAGAAAAGAAACTTCATCCTTATATACAATTACATAAATACGAGCGCAACGTAGACGGGGACCAAGTCCGACAAGGACAAGCATGTACCACCAACTGGAAGTTTGTTCGGAAAGCTGTTACATACTGACAAATAAAAACAGTCAGCAAATATGATAAGAGCATACAACAAAAAGAGTACAAAAACGATAAAAATATAACTGCACCGCTTTGCCAAAGCCCGCTTTGCCTTGCCGAAATGGCTGAATGCCTATGACATCTGCCACTGTACAAAAATGAAAGCTTCTTATCGGACAGAGCAACTGACAGTTTACTCACACAAGTAGAGTTGACTCGCACTATGCTTGCAGTCTCAATGATTACTCTTGTATGGTCATCATTATGCATACCAACCAGAGTTGGTTCAGTTAGGCAGCACTTTCATCCACATCTGCTGACATGTTGGGCTAGAAAACCATTGTTGTTGCACACATTGCATGCATGCTCGCACAATTTTTTATTAAGGTATCTTCCAGTTTTTCCAGTATAACAGGGACCACATGAGAGTAAGCTTCTGTAATCAACGCATCCGACACAATTGACAAAGTGAGTTTTGTGCTTTGGTTTGCACAATTGTTTATTATTGCATCTACCAGCACACGTCAACTTTGCCAGCTGAGAAACCTAGTGTTGTGCTGAGGAAACTTCATGCCCTCCCATGCATTGCCCAATCTTTTTCAAATGAATAGTGAAATGATGCATGTAAGGAACAACATATTTCATTCTTTTTCATGGTTGCTATTGTCTCGCTTTTCTGCACCATTGCTTACACCTTCTTTAGCCTTCTGCTTTCTACGGATGCTTTTGGCCATGAAAACCAAGACCAGCTCAGGATACTCTGCTGACATAAGCCTAGCGATGCGATTGTGGAAGCTGGCTTCTATCGCAAGAACAGAAGAACTGTCATTTGCATCACTGAAACAGTTATTCACAATGCCTCTTTTAACAAGATTGCTATGAGCAGATGTGTACGGCCACAGCAGTTTACCTGGGCATTGCTCATACACCCAGCATGTATGTTCCACATGAAACGTAAGCGTCCAGTCAAGAAACCTGATGGATAATTATTATGGAATTTTGTGAGTCGATAAGAGTGGATTCAGGTGTTCTCTAAGAGGGACAGCAGACAGCACCTTACCGGCCTGAGACAAAAAACTTTGCATATCACAATAAGACTAAAAAAGTTAACAAACCTAAACCCTTTCTTCATGGCAGTGCTCATTATTTCTTCATCAACCACCCTGTCGAACTTCATCAGCAACAAAATTGCTCAAAAGCGGAGACACACCGTAATCGACACCACTTTTTTTGCAGATACACATTGTCATTCCAATCCACATTTATAGACTTGAGATGCACGCCCAATAAGTCTAGAAAACCGTGTGCACTCATGCCCGTGCTGTCAAAACATGCCACTTCACCGAACTGGTTGGTGCATTCTATATGAATGAGCACACTTCGATCTAATAACCCTAAGGGGCGTCAAATAATTTTGGCAAGGCAAGGCAGGCTTTGGCAAAATGGGGAAGTTAAAACTATAAGTGCCCCACCTTGCCAAAGCCCATTATTTTTTAAACATTTTTGTTGATTGCTCTTATCCTATCTGCAGACGGAACTTTTATCTGTCAGTACATATATGTCGCAGCTTTCCAATACACATTCAGTTGGCAGTGTGCACTTCTCCTTGTCAGACTTAGTCCCTGTCTATGTTATGCACTCGTATTTCAAGTAATCATGAATCACCAACTCGTCCAATCAACGATATTGACAAGTTATATACAGTGTTGATGCACCTTTTCAAAATATGACAGAGCCGCTGCCTAGTGTATGCAAAACATTAATACAAATTGCTTATAATGGCTCTTCAGAACCTTATTTTTTATTTGGAGAGGCCCTGGGATCCAGCCATTAGGATAATTGCTTGTATATTGTCTAGTTTATTAGAGAGATTAATTGAATGGGTTCATTTGCATTCTTTCTCCTTGTATCGAATTCGTTTGAATGTGGTTTTATGTTCGGCCTGTCATGTTTGACATTGTGACTTAATCACAGTCCTGAGAATCTACTTTTGATTATACCCCACAATTCCCTATCTAGCTGTGAACCACCTGGTTAAAGGCCTTGCCAGTTGATGAGTCTTCACGTCATCTTTCATCCCCTGCATTTCAACAACCTTGGTCAAGTCTCAATAAAAGGAACTCTCATTCTCACACAGAAAATGGCTTCCTTATTTGTAAAAATGTGTTCAAAAACTCATGTGTAGACCCTTTCAATGGCAAAGCTTCATTTCCTCATTTAATTTGTAGATTGGCTATAATATATATATATATTATTAAATACATAATTGCTTTATGGACGACGTCACTTAATTACACCATGTGACGGCATCATGTCAAACATGAAGTTCAAGTTTTCCTTGAAAAATTCTGCCGCGGTGGCCTTTGAGCCGTTGAGGGAGGTTGTAATAGCAGTTTGCTGGGCCATTCAGAGCTTGAAAAACAGTAAACTTAATGGTCGGTAAAAAGGCAATTCCTTAGTATTGATTGATATGTGTGGGTTTAACGTCCCCAAACCACCATACTATTACGAGAGACGCCGTAGTGGAGGGCTCCAAAATTTCGACCACCTGGGGTCCTTTAGCGTGCACCCAAATCTGAGCACACGGGCCTAAAATTCCTTGGTATTAATATGTGCATGTTCCCTTACCGCGAGTGCAGAATATCGAGGGCTAATAGGTCAGACAGGTAGCATTTCTAATGCACACTGGCTCTGTAAATTAACCCAGGCATACCTTATTCGAAGTGAAATAAATGTCCTTTTTAATATTCTAGCTACGTTCTTATGTACTTTGCCCTTCATTCCATTAGCAGTGATGCAAGCGACACTTGCTTTATGGAGCAGATTCGGAGCAGCAGAAAAAAAGGGAATTTGGAGCAGCCTTCAGTGTCTACGGAGCCGAAAAAAAAATGCTATAGTTTAAGGATGCTATTGGTGTTTTTGGAGCAGATGCATGTTCCTAACAACTCCTTCTGTCTAAAACATCAATTAAGAATCTAACAAATATATTTATTAATAACATGCATTACGCTAGTATGCAGTAGTACAAACAGTATAGTTGGTACAAATCAAGGGGGAGGGGGCTAAAAAAGTACGAGCTTTTCTGTGTTGGAGGCTGCGGAGCGCACCTCTTGCAAGTGGCTACTGAGATTTAGCTTTAGCTCGTGATATAACTGAGTTAACAGTTGATTATACCGCAATAAACTTTTAAAAGGCTTTTTATTACCTGTGTTAAATGCCC
>WOVY01003700.1:0-15363 GCA_013436015.1 Rhipicephalus annulatus | reverse complement strand
GTGGTGGTGGTGGTAGAAACATTTATTGCCACTGTATAGCGTGGGGCCGAGCCCCCTCATGGCACGTGGTGCTCCCTCGCGGTGAGGAGGAGGCACCCTTACAAAGCAAAGGAAAGCCCTTGAAGTGCCGATCCTCTTCATGGCGGCACGAGATGATCCGGCGCTGATCGAACGCAGAAGTGGGTCATGATGGTCTCCCAGTATACACTGCCACGCCGGAGGTGGGGGATGTGGGAAGGTGGGACATGTGAGGAGGATGTGGAGGAAGTCTCCTGGTTTGTCGCAAAGTTTGCATGAAGAGGGGAAATGGTCTGGGTAACGGGCGTTTAGTAATACGGGTATGGAGCAGTTCGAGTTTGTAGGCGTCGCCAATGTGTGGCCTGCGCTATGTTTAGGGATGGGGCTGGGGGTGCGTATATTCTTCGTTGTTCCCGGTAATACGATAGAATATCACGAAAAAGAGAGCAAGCGCTCCTCGACCTGTGGAGGGGCTCCATTTCTCCTGCCCGGAATGTGAGACCTCGGGCTAGAGAATGAGCCTCCTCGTTGCCAAGGAGGCCGGCATGTGCTGGCGTCCAGATCAGGTTGTGGAGCACTGAGGCTGCCAGAAGCGTAGCAAGCGAGCAGCGCCGCATGATATATCAAGCCATTGGCGTAGTTAAGAATAGCTGATTTCGAGTCGCTAATGATAGTGGTGGCAGGTGTGGAGATGAGAGCAAGCGCGATGGCTGCCCTCTTCTGCCTCTGTGGAGGATTTGTGACAATTGAGCAAGAAGTTAGGAGATTTGCCTGATTGTCAGCCACCGCAAGGGCCATGCGGGATCTTGACGCATATTCCGCTGCGTCAACGTAGACTACATTCTGTCCTCGCCATATTGTCTCTGGAGGCCCGGCCCTTGCCTTTCTGCGTTTCTCGTCTCGCACAGGATGCATGTTCTTGGGAATGGGCGGTACGTTTAGGTGAGAACGGAGGTTAGAAGAAAGAGGACCCTTCCAGGCGATTCTGTTATTGGGGATAAGTCTAATTGGGTCAAAAGAGCGCGGCCACTCACCGAATTAGACAGACGACATATTTGTGCCGTTAAGGTGGCTTCAGCGAGTTCCTCAAATGTATTATGTACACCAAGTTTGAAGAGTCTGTCATTGGATGTGCTTGGGGGAAGGCGTAGAGAGCTTTTTTGTGCAACTTCGTAGAAGCGCGTTAATGCGGTCTCTCTCTTTTTGTCGGAGAGGAGTATGGGGAGGGCATACGTGGTGCGGCTTACGATGTAAGCCTGGGTGAGGCGAAGCGTGTTTCGCTCGCGTAGGCCAGCCCGACGGTTCGCTATGCGACGAATCAGCCGAATGGTCTGCTGAGCATGTGTTTGGAGAGTCCTGATGACTTCTCCATGTGCGCCATGTGAGTAGAGTACTAGCCCTAGCACCCGAATTTTTGAGACAAGTGGGATGGGGTGGGCACCTAGCGTGAGAGAGATAGGGGGAATGGCTGAAGCATGCTGCTTCGGTCGGTAAAGAAAGAGCTCTGATTTGGAAGGGGAGCAGGTAAGGCCACGTTCTCGAACATATGTGTCGATGGTGGTTAGTGCCAACTGTAAGTGTTCTTCTATTCGGCGTCACTACCACGGTTGCCCAGACGGTGATGTCGTCGGCATAGAAGCTGAAGTGGATGTCGGGGATCTGACCCAGTTTGGGGCAGATGTAGAAGTGCTATGTTAAAAAGAATAGGTGAGAGGACTGCTCCCTGGGGCGTACCACGGGCTCCAAGCGTGATGTCTGGCAGGCTGTGATCGCCAAAGGTAAGTGTTGCTGTGCGGTGGCTGAGGAAGTCGCGGACGTAGTTGTACATCTTTACGCCGACTCCCAGGGTTATAAGGTTCTCTAGAATAGCTGAGTGCGCAACGTTGTCAAATGCCTTTGTTAGATCTACTCCTAAGATAGCTCTGGTATCGCAGGTTTGAGAGTCAAGAATGTGATGTTTTAGTTGTAGGAAAACGTCCTGTGTGGAAAGTCCAGGGCGAAATCCAAACATGCAAGCAGGCAAGAGATTCTTGCCTTCTAGGTACTGGCAGAGCCTGGTTTGGAGTACGTGCTCCATGAGTTTGCCGACACAAGAAGTGAGGGATATGGGCCTGAGGTTAGACGTAAGGAGAGGTTTCCCAGGTTTGGGTATAAAGACAACCTTGGCCTCTTTCCATTGTGGTGGGAGGATGCCCCTTAGCCAGCACTCATTAAAGTATTCAGTAAGCTCGGCAATTGATTGGTCGTCGAGATTACGGAGTGCTTGTTGTGAATATTGTCCGGACCGGGGGCTGAGGAAGTGTTTAGTTCTGTAGTTCGGCTTGAACTTCGGCTACTGTAATGGTTGGTCGAGGAGCTCATTAGGAGGACCTGTATAATCGGGATACAATACGGCAGGGTATGTTGGGAAGTACTGATTTCGAAGTTCCTGTAGTATTCTGGTGGAGGTTTATCGCAAGTATGTAGGAGTTTGGTGAGGTTGTGTCTTTGGGTAGTCTTTGACTGAGTTGGGTCAATTAAGTGTCGGAACAAATTCCAAGTCTGAGGCAAACTCATATTGCCATCTAATTTGTTGCAAAGCGATTCCCAGTTCTGTCGCGAAAGAGTGGCTGCATGGGTCTCTATCTCTTTGCTCAGGCGGGCCAGGCGACGTCTAAGAGTTCGGTTCCAACGCTGGCTTTGCCAGCGTCGTTCTAGGCTTGTTTTAGCATCCCATAAATGTAGGAGACGAGAGTCAACTGTGTCGCTTGGGCAGTCCTCTCGTACTAGACGAGTTGCGGATCGGACATCACTCTGGAGTTGTTCTGACCATTCAGTGATGTCCGTGATAGAGGCGTGGGTGCGTGTTGCCCTATAAGTGCGGAAAAAATCCCAGTTGGTAAAAGTGGAACCTCTAAGAACCCTGCGGGGTAGTTGCATATTTAAGAGAATTTCGATAATGTAATGGTCACTACCCAAATTCTCTTGTGTGTTGCACCATGTGGCATGAGGGAGGCGATGTGCGAACGAGAGATCTGGTGTAGTGTCTTTGCAGACACTATTCCCTATGCGTGTCGGAAAGGCAGAATCGGTGAGCAGTGAGAGGCCGGCTTGCTGCGCTGCTAACCACACCCTACGTCCTTTTGTGTGTCGCGCGGATAACCCCAGGCTGTATGTGGGGCATTGAAATCTCCCACGACGAGTAGGGGGCACTTATTGGCTATGCGTTTCGCGAGCGTAAAGAGGCGCTGGAAGTTACCCTGTAAGCACTTAGGGCTGCTGTATACATTCAGGATGAAGAGGCTTTTAGCTCTGGCATGTTGCGGCACAAGCTCAATTAAGAGGTGATCAATGTCTTGGACTGCTAAACAGTGGGAGATGGTGGTGATTGAGCGATTAATTAGAAACGCCACCCGAGAGGGTGTAGGGGATGTGGGTGTAATAGAAGTATAGCCGGGTAAGGTTAGGGGGTTGGAGGGTTCTTGTAGGGCAAGGATATCGGGTCCCGCAGCGCAAGATAGCAGTTGGTGGACAACATGACGCTTCTGGCCAAAACCTCGGCAGTTCCACTGCCAGAGTGTCAGATTACGGTTTAGAGCTGCCATCATGAGAATTGAGAAGGGGCGTAGCCGCCGCGCAAGGTTGGGAGTCGTTAGTGACGTCAGGGAGTGGATTGTCTTGCCCTTCAGTTGCTTTGGGCTTCTTGCGTTTACTTGGGGTGAGATCCCGTTGTGCAAGGCGTGTTGCGAACAAATTGAGCTGTGATTCAAGATTGTTGTAGCGGTCAGTTAATGCTTGAGCTAAAGCATCAAGACGATGATTAAGTGCTGCATTGTCTGTTGTTACACGGATTACCGCATCTTTGAGCGTTGTGCATTCCTGATTGATGCTGGTGATACCTTCCTGCAATTTTGCCTCAAAACGAGCAGTAAAAGACTCAAGCATGGTTGGAATATCGGCTAGTGAGCTGTGTGTTGAGGGACGCGCGGTAATGTCCTGATTTGTGTGCCGAGGAAATGCCGTGTCGATATCTAACTCAAGCGAATCAGAGCAGGATGTCGCGTTGACATGGCTGGGTGGGAAAGACATGCTAGAGGTGTTGGGTGGGTTGTGCGCAGGAGTTTGGGATGTAGTAGGAGTTGGGGTAGGTGGAATGGCATGGCTTGTGGCGAGAGTACTTATCTGGGTCTCCAGCTTCGCGATGTGTTCTCGAAGGGCAGCGGCTTCAGCTCGGGCTGCTTGAGCTTCTGCTTTGGCTGCCGCTGCCTCCTCCCGAGACTTGGCCAGAGCGTCTTGCAGACTGGAAGTCACTGTTGATGATAGTGCGTTCTTGCAGGGCGAACGGGGAGGGCCCCAATCTTGTTTAAGCGGCTCGGTCCAGGCTTGCTTGGGGTTGGCTGGGTTGGCTGGGCTGAGTGGGTCCCGCTGACAACTGGGGGAAGTTGTCCCCGTGTGGAACCGGTTCTTGTCGCTGCGTTTGAGGTTGCTTTGTCGTTTTGCGTGGCTGGTGAAGGTTGCGTCCTTTGCATGAACCAGTGCCGGTAAGATGAGGGCCCTCGCACAGAATGCACTTAGGCGTGCAAGGAGGTTCCTGGGGTGGGTGTTGGCTGCCACAGCGTGGGCAAAGATTAGTCTTGGGGCTTGGGCATACGTCGTGACGATGGCCCGGTAGTCTGCAGTTCGTACAAGCATCCGGACTTCCGCGGTATGGAGTACAGCGGTGAATGGCTCCCATGTATTTAATGGAAAGTGGCACCTCATTGGCGTCGAAGGTGATGAGAATGGAGTGCGTCTTCCCCATTCGTCGGGCTGCGAGTATAGAGTATTCAGGATTCCGTTTGACCAGGTCTTCGTACAGCTGGGTTGGCGTCTCGTCGTCAAAGGCGTTTGAGATGACCCCTCTTGTAGCTCCTGGTGGGGGTGCCACGTAAGCCATGCAGGGGTAAGCATGGCCACCGATGTGAGTGAAGTCAGCGTCTTAGGAGCTCGGCTGCGGCGGAGTGTGTTGTAGCTGCCGTGAATGTATTATTAGTGGGGTGTATGCGCAGGCAGAAATCATCGGGTAGAGTGGTTTGAAGTGCGGCCTGCACTGCCTTCATGAGTCGAGGCGTTGGGACATCTAGGAGTCGCAGTTGACCTCGCGGACGAACAACGACGCGAATAGCGTTCGGTGGGAGTGGCGGCAGTTGCTTGCCGCGTTTTACAATGATGCGCGTCTCCTTGGTAGCAGGTGGTAAGTGGGTTGGCGTCTTGCCTCTTCCAGTTGCAGCTGCTTCGACGCGCATGGCGTTCGGGTTGGTCTCCTTGACGGTAGCGTTGGGTTGCGAAAGTGGTTTCTGTGAACAGGCTGGTCGAGACGCATAGGCTTTGTAGAGAACTGGTGTCCAATTGCCTGCCTGGAGCTCTTCAGCGGAGATGGTGTGGCCCTCAACCGTTACTTCCATAATAACGGGAGGCGTTGCTGCCAGTGTCGACGAAGGAGCGGAGTCTCAGAGAGGCTTAGCTCGGATGCTCAGCGTCTCGGTTCACTAATTGTTGCACACAGAACGTCGGAGCTTGCCCGGAATGGGCGTCGTCTCTGTCTTCCTCAGACCCTTACGTCGCTGTTCGAACAGGCTAGTGACCGCAGGAAAGGTTGGTAAAGAGTAGCACGTACCGTTTGCCGGAGCCGACGTTGCAGGCATCCGCTCACGTTGGCCCCCTAGCGGCGAATCCCCAAGAGTGCGCGTGTGCCATTCCTCTAGTCGGGCTGTGGAGATGGCTGTACCTACTACTATGGTGACGACGACTACAACTACTACTACATACATCGCGAACGCACGACTCGCGGCTTATAACAAGCTTCGCCCCTAATACGTATCTTACTTAAAAGGTCCATGTGAACAAACGTGGTCGCTAGCTACGCAAACATACGATAGAGCTGTTGCGCGATACGGCACTCATGACAGATGCGATTGCAGACTGAACGCGCTTTTACGGGGCTTATAGAGGACCAACTCGTAGCCCACGTGTGAACATGGCACTGCATTTAAAAGGCGAGTTTGGAACGCCTTCAAAGTATGTGGCGTTGGAACAGCGGGCAGCCCGCCCGGCCACATCTCTTCTCGCACCAACTGGTCATGGGTTCGATTCCCATTCGTTGAACATTTGAATTTAAAGTAGCTTTTGCTAGGGGCTGTTTCCGTCCTTTCGCCACGCGTCTGCTCTCTCGCTACGCATCCGCGTACCCTCTCTCTCTCTCAATTCTCCTATGCTGCTCCTTCTCTCAATGCAACGAGACGCTTGCTCAGCACACAGGATTACTCTGTAGCCGCTGATCGCCGGTTCTGCATGAGCGTTCCACATTTCCTTTAGACATAGCACGCCTGCTTTGGTTTGCATGCAATCACGTTTACGTCTCTGGCACGTTTATTTAAGAGACCGGCTGTCTACCCGTGCTTTAGTCATGATGGCGGGCAGCGTTCACAGCAGTGGTCGCCGGAATCAAGCGATGATCACCCACTAGACCACCGCGGCGGGGTGAAGAGGGGAATGTTGCCGATGCCTTAGAGGAGTTACAAAATATAATTAAATCATCGACCCAATTCATACTCCTATTTTCTAAATTGCTGCATTTAATATTGTTATTATTTATAGTTGGAATATTTTCCCTCAGACTGTCCGCCTCTGCGTTGCTATTTATCCCTTGTTGCTCATCTATAAAGCGTTATAGTTTGACGTTTTTACGGCCTGCTCCGCTCCTGATTTACCTGCTAACTACAGTGGAGCAGCGGAATATTTTCTCATTCTAGTTATGCGCATTCTGTCCGGTAGCACAACTCGCAGAGTTGCAGCGCTTGGCTGGCCAAGTTCAAGCTCGTTAAATAAAATAACACATTATATCGTCCCTTTTATGAAGTAAAACACCCCCGTATTCTAGAACATTCCTTCACTCAACGCTTCACCTTCACTTGAGAAAGCCGATGGGAGCGTCGTCTCTAGGAACAGCAAGTCACTGCATATTAACGATAATCTGTTGCGATTCTTGTGTAGCGCAGTGTCATTTTCAGCCGAGCGGTGGCGCAGTGCTCAACTCTGTCAAGTGAAGGGTGGAAGTCAAGTCGAGGAGCGTTTGTGAATACGGGGGCAAGCACGCATATTTCACTTGTTGACGAAGTATGCGACTTTCTCTTACGATGCGGTACTAGACCATTTCATAAAAAATAATAAAGCATCGACTAGAAGATATCCCCTGATAGTTGCGAATCCAACATTGCAAATCCAGTTCAATCAGCATTGACGCCAAAGCGCTTTCGCGGCTCGCGCTGCACAGCCGAGCGTGAAGCCACTGTGCACGTGGGAAATGTTGAACAGTGGAGACAGCGATCTCGTAATATGCGGGCAGTCGACGCACGCCTGAGGGAGGGCCCTCGCATGGACACCCTTCACTAGCGGTAACGACAGCCACGCTACACGCCCCGCTTAAGCCTGTAAGCGTAGCGTGGGCCTCACTCCACTAGCACATTTAAGTGATGACCGCATGCGCACTCGCGCCCTCACAGCGCTCAGCTGTTGAGTAGGGCGGGAAAACGCCAAACTGAAACACTCGTACTTCTAATGTTTGCGATTTACTTACCTTAATATTTCTTTAACTTGTAAATATGATACACCTAATCTAAAGTTTAATAGTTTCTTTTGAAAACTACTTGGGTCTTGGCCAATACCACCAACGTGGTGTGTGGCACAATTCAAGGTGCCACTCTGCTCTGCTCAGCAACTGAAATGCTCGGAGACCACGTAAAGACAATGTCATGGAGTGGACACTCTGGGTCCTGCCCCAATACTGCAAGCCTGAGTTGGCGCCTCAGTGAGCTATCGGCTATTCCCCAGCCGTCCAGATAGCCGGCCATTGGTGTGCTGTACGGCATTCCTCTATTCCGTGCAAAGCGATATGTTGAATAATAATAATAATAATAATAATAATAATAATAATAATAATAATAATAATAATAATAATGTTTTTGTTCTGTGTACCCACGCTATGACTATTAGAAACGCTGAAGTAGAAGTTTTCGGAAATTTCAAACATCCGGTGTTTAATGCGTCCTGACATCGCACAGTACATGGTCCTCCACCAAAATGCAACCTCCGAGGTCGGGATCAAAACCACGACCTTCGTTAATAGCCGAGCACCTCAGTCACTGATCTATCATGGCACACTCGTTCGACACACCAAGCGTGGGCACATAACTGGCTAATGGATCGGAAAGCTTCGCTAAAGCAACAACCGCGTTATTACCTTTAATTACATTGCTGTGAACGCAGCCACGCACTCTTGTTTGCTGATACGACAGTGAGTAAGGCGCGATTCGAGTGGTCACAAGCGCAGGCGATTGAAGTTGCAGAGCCTACTACTGAATAGTAACCCGCCGCGGTGGTCTAGTGGTTACGATACTTGGCTGCTGACCCGCAGGTCGCGGGATCGAATCCCGGCGGCGTCGGCGGCATTTACAATAGAGGCGGAAAGGTGGTAGGCCCGTCTGCTCATATTTGGGTACACGTTCCAGTTGGTAGAAATTTCCGGAGCCCTTCACTACGACGTCTCTCATAATCATAGGGTGGTTTTGGGACATTAAACCCCACAAATCAATTAATCAACTGAGTAGCAAGTAGTGACAGTAATACATTGGTTCATATGTTGGGTATTACTTCCCGAAACCACCATATCACTAACAGTATTACATTGCCGCACAGAAATTGGTCAACCATGGCAGCGATACTATGGTGGGTATGCTGCAAAACGTTACTGATGTTCAATTACAAGGTGGTGAAATATGTCAAACACATTTAGAGATCATGCCTTCTCCGAAATTGGTCGGTTAGTAGCCCCTTTATTCAATATAAAGCGCGCTTGATTGTTCTTGCCTTATAATCTTGAAGGTGACCATCTTAGAAACTGCCCTCATTGTGGAAATTTTAGTCTTTCTTTTAAATATATGTAGGTCAATACAACATCTTAACGTCGGCACTTTCAATAAAATTTCTATTCTACAACTGCTTATCCACATTAAAAGCAATGCCTAAAAACGATGTGCCAATGGCACTGTGTTTTCTGACGACGCAACTCGCGTATCACATTCATAGGGTGCCGGCTTCATGAGAAGATATCATTACCACGTAGATACGAACATTCTAAAATGAAAATGTATCCGACCAGAGCTACGAATGTTTGTAAACAAAAACCCAACGCCCTCGCTGTAATTGCCTGCTCACCGTAGCTTGCTAATATAGTATATGTTTCTTAAGTTAGAAAAGTTTCATGTTTCTACTAGCATTCCTACCACCCGGATGAAAAAAAAATGATCCGAATAAAGAACTTCCATTTTGCAAGACTCCTTCGATGTCTCTTTAGGATGCCTATTATGGCCGTCACGCTCGCCTAAGCTCCCTGCCTGCAAGCATCTTTCGTTGAGTAAAGTTCATGCCGAAATTCTCAAAGCTCAGACAAGCGCCGTTATTAAAAGCGCAACAGCTGGAGCTTCAATTTCAGCTCCTTTGTTGTAAAAGCATGTTTCCTCGCGAGCAGGTAGCTGGCGGTTGGGCAAGCAGCAACTGAAGCAGAAGCAGCAGTGCTGTTGAACTTTCTTCCCATCATGGAGGTCCTGGAGGTCAAGACCATTTTTTGTAGTTTTATGATTGCACAAACACTGAGGGATTCGTTGAACCTGCTGTAAAGTAAACATCAAAGAATCCAAAGATTTATACGATTTGCAAAAAGTAATACTTTTCCTTTAGTGATATCATAGCTTTTCTTATTTACGCATACAAAATAAATTCTGTGACAATGCTGATGCTGCTAGTTTTTCACTTTTTCACTAAAGATTTGTACATTGCGCAACTTCTTTCAGAATGATAGCGATGGCATATTTCAAGCATTCATCTGAATCTACGATGAAGAGAAGGCTTAACTGCACTGGCGCGGGCATTGTTCTGCAACATGCACAGACTGGTAAAATTCCCGATTCAATTATAGTCCTTGCTTGAGGCTTACAAAGGTTCCTCATGTAGTGTTTGCCTGCCAGTGTACACACACTGATAAAAATGGCTTCGGTGGTTACGTATACAGTTCGTTCATTGAGTCAGCAATATACAACTCAAACGCAAACTTTTCAGTGGTTACATTTGATACCTGCATTCTACAAAGACAATTTTAAACCGTGAATAAGCGGTTCTACCATTTGGTATGGGGAGCGCAATTGAATGCGACAGCGGGGAAGAGCTTCGCTTGAAAAAACTGTAGTGTAGGCATTGGCGTCACTGGTTGAGAGCGAAAAATCGGCTTGTGAGCGAGGGAAACTCACTAATTATCCAAAAATAAAACTCTTCTGAGTTATAAACTCCAAACAAGTCTTGTGAGATACCCTTAGCGCAAACCAGGCCTTGTGCCTGGCAAGCAAGTGTTCACCGAAAGTCATTCAGGGCATGAAACTATCTCGAGAAAAAGCCGCATATATGTGTTAGACAGTGGTGGAAGCCACGTTAGTATACAGGTGTTGAGAGGCAGAAACAGAATCATACGACGTGTTCGCGCCGTACGAACTGCACAACGAGTGGTTTGGGTAGAGACCCCATGCGTTAAACTGCAATCAGGCATCATTGATAGTTATCTTAAAACAAGAAAACCATGAAAAATTCGGAAGATGAGCGGGGGGCAGTTGCTGACGTTACTTTACCTAGAGAACCAGTTCCAGCTGGTTGAAAGGACTCGTGCGCCGGCCACAGGCTGCGATCGCTAGAATGTGGAAGTCACCCACTCTTGGCTGGACAGGGTGTGCATGTCATCATAACATAAAGCTGAATATTCTATCTTTTTCTGCTACGGCATCAACAATGTGCTCCATTGCGTAGGTGCGTGAACTGTCTTGCACACGCATAAAGGATACATTGTAATTATCACAGCCACGAATCATGGCGCAGTCGGCAATTTTTAACTTTACACGCAGTATAGCCATTCTAGCATATTTAGGTTAAAATTGTTAGTTTTACACGTACATATGTTTCTTTCCTCGCTGTATACGGTGGAAGTGCCTATAGAGAAACGGAGCCTTGCTAGGGAAAAACAGCATGGTGCGTAATTGGACCGATTATGTTTTGCGTTCTTCTAATCAAATTGAAGATCAAGCATCCTTGAAGTTTTTCTCACAACAGCGCAGCCACTTGTGAGTGAAACGATCTTGACGCTGTCAAGGATGAGCTCGTACGAAAACATAGCCCTTTATTGGTTCAAGACAGCCTCTTGCTAAAAGAATCCCTAGCGGCCCTAAAGACATCCCTAGCGGCCCACGCATGTGTTGCCGTCGGAGAGTGTGCTTTTCTCCGTTGTAGCTTCGTGAATGTGGCTGTTTAATTTACTGCCCCTTTCCATTGCTTCTGCAGCCAGTATATCATCGTAACACCATTCATATCTTGATTCTGCAGAATTGAACCTTCACTTTCATTCACCCTTAAAACATCACTCATGGCTCTCGAGCGCACTGCTGAAAAACATTTCTCTGTGGTTAAGCATTCAAAAAGAAAACTTTATTTTTATAGCCCCTTCTTAACTATACTCTACTTTGTATGATCATATTGTTAGAATTTTTCAATAGGTGTTGGCACTAAATCAAATATGCACAGGCATCATGTCAAACGCAGATAGCAAGCACTCACTTGTTAGTGCATAGACACTGTTGGCTGGCAGAGCATGAACTTTGGTTTATGAGTACACATTGGTCTCTGTAAAAAAGAAGCATGCATCGCTTACGGAATTTGGGCTTCAGTACTTACGATGCTCGAATACTAACATGAAAGCCGGAATTTTAATCGTAGCCACAGCAGTTGCATTTTGACGGCTGCGAGTGGCAAAATGTCAATGTATGTGTGCACTTAATTAGGTGCACATTAAAGAATACCACGTCACTTAACTTTCTGACCTTTCCACTACTTTGTGCCTCATATTGATATCAAGGTTTGGACGGGCATCACAACAAAAGCTTTATTATAACTTGTATAGCGACGAGGTGTGGATGCAAATTCTGTCACGGGAGCACTGTGTCGCTTGCAAACTTTAACCCTATTGCAATATTTGATTGCGAACAATTTAATTTCTTTTTGTCTTAAGATATTCATCTTTTATTCACAAGAAGACGAGGACTTGAAAGTGGTGCTATGGCGCAATGAGGCGCACTGACGTTAAGAAATGTTTAAGAAAACGATAGGCAATATTGTAGAATTGTTGCTTAAGAACAGGATGAATTGTATTAGTACTACGTCTCAATATACAAGCACCGGGGCTGGAAGACAACTTCTTACAAAACTATGTCTTGGAGCTAGTGAGGAATACTAGTTCGAGTGAAATAACTTTCTATGCTTATAACAAGCGTGCAAACATTTTTATCAATCCTATGCTAATCTATATCTGCTTCAGTAAGTTCGACTGCAGTGCGTAAGAATGTTGTAATTCATTTATCAAGACCATAATATAGAGAGGCTGCTTGTGCGTCTTGAAGCATACAACTGTTTCAAAGGCTTAGTACTTTGAGGCATGGCGTCTGCAACGGCAAAGTACAGTGGTGTACTCAGCGACTGGAATTTCCCTAAGCGTTAGTGGCACGTCGTTTAATCAAAGGCGTCTCGGCGCTCTTTCCAGGTGGCGCCAAAGTAAAGGAAGTTGGCACTAATGGAATAAGCCCACCTTCATCTAGGAAGGCAAAAACATTTTCTTCCCGCACCCGTCGGGCGTTGATGAAAAAACTTTCTACGAGCGTGAACATTACTTTCGTTCTCTAGAGAAGCATCGGTCGCCAAAGTTGCGCATATAGAAGCATCGTGTTGTGGCGATTGCTTACGCTCACATACTGATAAGTGCTATCTTCATAATGCATGCGCGACTGCGTGCAGAATCTGCGCTACGCTTGCTTCAAGCGACGGATGAGGCGGTGGAGCTGAAAGTGAACTTTTTCGCGGGCTACATTGCATGTGAAAGCATGAAACAAATAGCAGACTAAGAATACGTGCCATTAAAGCTGAATTCTGCACGGTTTAAGCGAGTACTTTTTTTTGAAGATAGAGCAACAATCTTGGTGATGTTTGACGCGTGGCAAGAAGTCTGTCCAAACAAAAAAATCGGCAGATCCCACGTGCCCTCGAATCCACGTTATGCGAAGCATGCGTAGGTAAGGTGACCACGTTGTAATTTTTAATTGACACGTCATGAAATGACGCTAAACATATGTACAAATGTTGCACGCCCAGACATATTTTGAAGAGTTGCAGATGTTATTATAACTAGTTGTTTGATTGATGTGTGGGGTTCAACGTCCCAAACGACCATATGATTATGAGAGACGCCGTAGTGGAGGGCTGCGGAAATTTCGACCACCTGAAGTCTTTAACGTGCACCCAAATCTGAGCATACGGGCCTGCATACAACCAGTCGTTTCCGCTTGCACAACTACGTCAACTGGAACATGCGGATTAGCAACACCAGAGGCTGATATGAAGCGGTGATGCTCGCGAACATGCTGGCCCCTGCACACAGCTTCATAAATCAATTTCAGCGCATGGTACCTAACCACAATTGTCGTTAACCCGGTGTAACGGTTGTATCAAAATAGTACATACGTAATGTTTATAAAAGTGGGTAGGCAGCACTACAACCACTATAAACGTTTCACGAAGATTAGCGTGTATTTGAAAAGTAGTTCCGAGACCTGGCGTAGCTCTGTGGTAAAATGTTTCGTTGGCACCCAGAATGCTCGGGTTCGATTCCAACTGGGACTCGTCGAGTCGACGCTACTAACGTCGGGTACTTCTTAACACTTGCGCTTAAAATTGCCTATGTGTGTTCTCCTTGTTCCTGGGTAGATACTAAGCGTTTATCAGCTGTGGCACATACCCGCATACCAGCGGCACGTATCCGCTCGTGGGTATGTGCCACTGTATGGCGGGAACTGTTTGACGACGTGCGCGATGGGATTGTGACATTATTTATATCTTTACAAGCGCGTCGTATTCGTCAAACCATCTTACCCTCTCATGCTAGTTTGGTTCACGCCAAGTAAATGGGGTGACCACGAGAGCACCTAAACGTAAGCGGCCAGATATATAGATAAATATATAGATGCGCTCAAAGACGCCGAAGTTTCGCTAAGAAATCCTTTGCATTTACACGTGCAAGCACAGATAAATTCCCACAGGGCAAACAAACGGCGTTTTTTGTATACCATATTTTACAGTGAAAGCACTTCAGAATCACCACAGCATCTAACTTCGGCACCGCAGTTGCGACTGCGGTCCGTAACCGATAACGGTGCAGTAATAAAACAATTAAATGATAAAATATTCCTTGGATTAGATGCGATTTCAATCAACACCCTCTGCGTAACAGTCCAATATTCTGCCACGGAGCGAAGCTTGGGCTTGAAACTCTCGCAAACTAGCCATATAAAGGTGTCATTCTGGACAAGAAATTGTGTTAACGTATGTCGTATAGCATATTACGCGTGTCAAATAACAATCAGGTGTCCCAGAATGCTAATCACCCAACGTGTGGGCAGTCCGATGCTCCCAACCCATTATGAAGTTCTCAGCTGAAATTCTTCTTCATCAGACGCAGGAAAAGGTGTGCGTATGCCTTGTCATGTATGGCGGGTTAATATATGATGTGCAGCGGGTGTTACAGAATAATTTTTACTTCGGTATTAGGATTAGCCTCACTATTTTAAAGCAGAGAGTACCCAGAAACTAAATTCTCACAACATTTCTTTACTAAGGACCTACTGCCGTGGTTGAAGGTCTAAACTGTTGAAAAAAAAAATAGGCGGAAATGTTGCAGGCCCGTGTGCACAGATTTGAGTGCACGTTAAAGAACCCCAGGTGGTCGAAATTTCCGGAGCCCTCCACTACGGCATCTCTCATAATCATATGGTGGTTTTGGGACGTTAAACACCACATATCAATCAATAAATTAATTGTTAAAATTCTCTCCTACCCCCCCCCATATCTTGTACGGCTGAAAATTCTTCTTACGAAAAGTTTTAGACTATGACATTTTCTTGATGCGGACATGATTATTCTTTTGATTTGGTGGTGTGTCCCCCATCAGTATTGTATGGCTAGTGTCGAAACAACGTACGCTCACAACGTCGGGGTCAGTGCAAAAGTAACGACGATATTTATTGATATTACAGCTTATAAATGCACGAGCAAGTGGATGGCGCGTTAATAATGCTCCTGCGCGCGGATTATATCAGTACACCTGTCCGACATACATAAGTTACTAACAATTTTTGACTTACTCTTGCAGAGAATTTTCTTTCCAAATGATTATACAAAAAAACTGCACGT
>WOVY01003699.1:0-188144 GCA_013436015.1 Rhipicephalus annulatus | reverse complement strand
GACTCGCAATGAAAGAGTGCGCTTTACAATAGACACAGTTTACGAACCTTGCCATTGGCCCGCCTGTCGTTGATGATGCGCTGACAGACTCTTTGAAGTACTGAGCGGGTCCCCCTCTGGATACGCTGAGTTTCAGATACTTGATCAGGTCAGGAAAAAGCACTGAAAGTTGGACGTGTTGATTATTTATGGAATCTAATGAGTAGCGGGACGTAATCACGTAGTTATTCGCGTAATTGCGCAGTTATTTTGCCTCTGGCATGGTACACAAGTTCTGACAAAAGGTCCGCTTCTGTAGCGGTTGTCTTGAATGTATGGAAGCGAAACTTACCAAAGAAAAGAATCTTGCCCGACACTTTCGCCGAGAAACGCCTTCCTGGCCTCGGTCACAAATCGTTAGTGGCGTCCGAGTGAGAATCAAGCGTCGTCCGAAAGCACACCTTGCGATCACGTCCAACGAGTAGTGACCGTAGAATCTGTCAAGTATGGGATGTTAATGGGAGCTGACCAGCGCCGCAAAAAGGTGCGCTTCTGAAAAAATGCTTCTAAAAAACAATCCACGAAGAAATGTCAAGTGCTATTCATTTGTTTTAGCTAAGCATGACTGACTGCTGGAAAAACAAAGTCGGCAAATAGAAAACCACGTGATTGTTATTGAGCTCTCGTCAACCTGTGCAATTAAAGAAGCATATTGCTTGCAATATTATAGAAATTGTGTCCTTAGAAGTTACTTATCTGTTTAGTTAGTTAGTAGTTAGTTAGTTAGTTAGTTAGTTAGTTAGTTAGTTAGTTAGTTAGCTTTGTTTGGTTGGTTGATTGATCTATTGATTGATTGATTGATTGATTGATTGATTGATTGATTGATTGATTGATTGATTGATTGATTGATTGATTGATTCTCGATCAGTCAGTCGGTCAGTCAGTCAGTCAGTCTATATGTCTGTTTGTTATTTAGAAATGTAGACTCTTATTCATAACACATAGTGTTGCAAGCTGGCATATTATACCACACAACCATTGTGTAATACACATATTTATTCCAAGCAGAGCAGAGAAAAAACACAGAAGAGACCCTAAGACACGCGCTGACTGGCAATAAGATTATACTGCGTGAACGCGAAATATTTAGGTAGAAAATACGAGAAGATACGTAATAAACATGTCTTATCTTGAGGAGCGCGAATTTGCAGCCAGTTGAGCCAGGTACACGTCACAGATTTATTAAAGACGATACCCTTATTTGGGATACTCTAACGCACAAATTTTGGTCTCTCTGTCCATTTGTGTGTCTGTCTTTCTGCTGCTGTCACATGATTCAGTAGAATGGTGAAAGTTTAACCCCTTCCCAAGCAACCAGCCATCTTCATCTTTTTTTTGCGTTCATACGTGCTGACATTGTCAATCAAAAAAAATATTACGCATATTTTTGGCGCAACATCAGTACACGAACATCAGGTAGTGTCACTTTATTTCTAAAATGCATAGGTGCGCAATTATAAAGACCGCAGTGCTTAATACGTGGCGCTTGCAATACGACACTATGACAGACAAAACGGACGTTTTTTACGCTTCACTGAAACTACATGGTGCTGCTGCCTACCAGTGACTTTGCGTTCTAGAAAAACTTTGTTTCTTCAATACTGGTAGATGGCCTCTATATTCACGTAGCGTCCATTCGCTGATTTTCTCGCGCAGAATGTCAAATGAACGTTTTTAGTCTCTCAAGACAAGACAATATCGCCGTTCAATGTCCTTCGCTAGCGAGGCCCGCAGACAAGCCACAATTTTTTTAATATGGATGAATTCAGTGAGCAAGGCCAAGGCTTCATGAGGCTTGGGCTCAAGTCATTACCTTGTGGTGTGTTAAAGCGTTGACAAAATCGCACTTATACTGGAAACTTGCTGGATGGAGCTGGCGTCTACCTGTGACGTGCAGGAAGAGCTATATATTCTTGGAGGCCGCCGTCACGATGCATTACTTCACATTACCGTTACCATGCGAGGACAGCACCCCGCTGACCAGGACCACTGGGTGAAGGAAGTGTGAGATATAAGAGGCGCGTTTTTAAATTCTCCTGCGTGTGACCACAGTGCAGTGAATGGCGTGTGCCGGACATTTTTTGTGTACCATGAGGTTGTGAGCTCGACTCCCAATGACAAAACATTTTGCTATGAAGTCTCTCTTTACCATCGAATCGTGTGAATTTTTTGACGCCATTTCCATGACGCAACTATGCCACTGAAATTTTGGTGGACCCCAACATCAAACACTTTTATTTTAAAAACAGAGCCAAATGTTACGCCAGAGTCCAAACACATCAGTCAATTGAATTTGTGGGCAAAGTCTTAAAACTCATTTCAGATAGAACACTGCCAAACAAAACTTGCCAACGAAATTAAGTGTAATGCAAACTAATGTAAATTGCTCTTGGCCGTGGCGCGTCCCACATGGTCAGTCGGCGCTAAGCACCTTCGAAATGCATGAACTTAACAAACATTAAAGAACTTCAGGGTGGTTACATACATTCTTAAAAATACATACTGCTTAACGTCTATGTCAGCCTGTTCTTCCGCCGCAGCCCTCAAGTGCTTACAGGTAACCCTGGCACAGTCCTGAATCAAAGCGTTCATCTGAAAAAGTAGTCAAAATACAAAATGGTAAGATATAGTCGCTCTGCATAAAAATAGTTAGGGTTCTTTTTCTGTTCTGAATAGTGATTTCATTCTTATTTATCGCAACAACCACAGTGTGGAACATGTGGGAATGATGTAGGTGGCAGATTTTCGGCAGAAAAAATTATGTATATATCAGTAATGTTGCAAACGTTCGTTTTATTGTGTGTTTTATTATGTTGTGGTAAAGAGATGCTGGTGCTTTTTTATAGCGCTACACTCTTTTCCATAGGTAATAGGAGATTTAAAATCTCATAAACTAAAACAAAGTTTTAAAAAGGCAGCCAGCCAGAGTTCATGTAAGACCATTCACATAACAACACAAAGTAAAAACACAAATTACAGTATCATCGCAAAACATTACAGTTTATATAACACGCATGTTGCACGAACACCTTCAATGCTGCAAACAGCACTCCGTCCAGGCACATAACATCACTGATAGTGAAAATGTCCAGTTTAAAAAACACAAAACAACATTTTAGTGAAGCGACACATGACGCGACATGATCAGGTCAATATCTATGCATAAATTCAGCTTTAAAAATTATTCTCACAATTTCCAAGCAAACGCTTTCTTTCTAATATCTTGTTTACTACTAATAGTGTGTCCATGACCGTTTAGTCATGGACACACGATCTTTTGTGGTACTCGAGCACTAGTATGCATAAATGGCGCTAAATGTCAGCTGACTGTCATGAGGGTCCTTGAGAAACGGTGTGTATTTTTGTCGCTCTTTGGTCTTGATGAGAATGGAGCGTCCATAAATCGAAAACCTACCTTTGATAATTGTGGTTCTTGTTCAACCTCATTTTGACATGAAGCTTCTAACACAAGTCAATATAGAACATCACCAAGAACAGGCCCATATGTCTGGGACATTAGCACTGCTGTATGAAGGCGACATTACGGTTACCTCACTACAGCCTGGGAAGAACAATGCTGAGTGCAGCTGTAAATGCAATCATGGCCTCCGAAACGGCGGGTGTGTGCCGTCTTTTTTACCGGCTGTCCCCATCGAACGGAGACAGCGTGTTTCCAGAGGTGGGCATTGTAGTGTCGGCAACACGGTGCGATTGTGGACAGCGAACACATTAAACCCATGCCACACTCTAACTTCTTTATTCTGGCGACAGTCATATTTATATATGTCAGAGGTGGCGCCATCTCTTGATGACAGTCGAACAAAACTGATGTCACCTAGTGCCGACCTTCGACACTTTATCTATTCCTTCCTAAATATATACATATTTACCCAACAATAATTATAAAAAGAGTCAATGTTCACATCATGGCACATTTACATAGTCCTGAAATCTCGTGGGTTGTCTTCAGTTTCTTGTGGACCTACGAAGGGTTGGTGGCTCACCAGCCGGTTCAGTGCCAACAACTGGAGCACAATCGGCATCACCTTTCACCGGAGCATTATCACCATCACCATGCACTGTAGCATTATCACCATCACGATCATAAGATCACTATTCGGAGCAGGGTGCTGGCGAAGCTCAGAAGAGCGAGTCGTTCTTCCAGTCGTCGGTGGACTTCGCACGGCGTCGGTGGAGTGTCCGTTGTCATCCCGTATTAGCTCATTGTGCGGCAAGGCTTCCTCGGGAACTGCAGTCAGTTTAGAGGCATTCCACGTGCGACCAGGCAGAAGGACCAGCGTCCTATTCGCTGTATTTCATGGTGCATATTCAGAGAGTGATGACCAACAATCTTTCATGTATTGTAGCTCTCGGGTGCAACTTTAAGCACCTCAGCGATGAAAAAAAGTGTTCTGCGTTAGCTGTGCTCACCGGCAGAGTTGCCGGAGTCTTTCGAGTATGGTGCACGTTTGGGAAGAATACCTCTGGAAAATCGGCAAGCACTTGCATCGCAGACATTCTCAGCGTTTCTCGCTTCTCTCGCTTCCATTTCGCAGCCTATACTGCTATCTCCGCTTGCCATCACGAGGTTGAGAAACGTTCGAGTATACACGTCAGCAAACTTCTCGGCAGTGGGAAGTGTGGCAGATTCAGGAATGTTCTGTGGCAGAAGCGAAGAAAGCATCTGCAAGGTGTGCCGATGCCTTTTAAAGCGCTCGCTAAAGTGGTCTATTAAATAGTCCAGAAAAGGCCAGAAATACTGAAAGCCTCAAGTGCTCTTCCATGCCAGCCACTGGCACGTTACTTCGAAAAAGCTGCCTGCCTGTGACAAGCGCCATTCTAATTTTCGCCAGTTGTCAAGTGTGCACTGGGAGCAGCGTCGCTTTTCGGGAAATAATCGTCAAGCGTTCCGGCGCGACCATTCAGACTCGTAGAAGGACTCTAATTGACCCAGGACAAGAACTACCAAGCAATGCGTGTATACTCTGTTTCGCACATCATGTGCAACACTGTGGAAGCTAGCGAGGCTTCTTGCGGTCGATGCGGTCGCAACAAAAAGTAGTTCAACGTTCTTCCCACCAATTATTTAGTTTTTTTCCCGTTATTACGGCAAGAAGTAATTGAAGGTATTATGTGCCTTACAAACAAAAACATCGTTGAAAGTCTGTTATTATGTGGCTGTATGCCACGCCGCGTTTGATCTAGTGGCTAAGGTACTCGGCTGTTGACCCGCAGGCCGCGGGATCGAATTCCGGCTGCGGCGGCTGCACTTTGGAAGGAGGCCAAAATGCTGTAGGCCCGTGCGCTCAGATTTGGGCGCATGTTGAAGAACCGCAGGTGGTCAAAATCTCCTGAGCCCTCCACTACGGCGTCTCTCATAATCATATGGTGGTTTTGGGACGTTAAACCCCACATAGCAATGTGGCTGTATAGCTTAGTTTTCACGTGACGTCACATACAGCCTCTTTATTCTGGGTACGTCACGATAGCAGCCACCTGGACTTTCAGTGTCTGTGCAGGTTAAGAAACCACAGTGTCGTTTGGTACCCGCGTTTTTTTGTGCTCACCCCATTTTTTTCTGTTCGCCAGTCGCGCTTAAGGGGGGCACAAAAAAACGCGAGGGTGCACCGGCACTTATCGGATGTCACGCGAGCGACCACGAAACGCGCAGAGTTATACGTTTTGCTGCCCGAACTTCTTGCATAGCTTCCACAGCGTTGCACCTGATGTATGAAATGGAGTATGGGCAGCGTATTTCAAGGGAGCGACTTCACATCGCTTGGAAGCAATGAGCTCAGTGATGTTCGAGCAGTGACTCTGAATGCGAGAAACCATAACTTTAACGACGATACATGTCGGTTGATAAAGTTCCGCTTTAAACACTATATAGCGCTCGTTTCTCGTCTGGTGGAAATATTCGCGGGTATACATTTCCTCCGCTTCCCTTTAGGGGTCGGTAAGGTCGCGCTCGCCCAGTATCTTAATCTGCACGCGAGATATCTCTCGTTTGTGATTGCGTGCATACGGAAGGCTGGTAGTTTCTGTAGCGCTGTGATGAAATACCACAAACTTGAATGAACGCGAAGGAGATAATGGCAGTAGTAAATTACAGCGACTTGCATCGAAATGCTCGAAACAGACAACCAACAGGAATGAACGGTGCACAGTAGAGCGTAAGTAAACTCGTGCTGCATGCGCTGGCAGTTCACGTCGGAGTTCACGCGTTTTGAGAAATGGATTATGGTCAACTATGCTCTCAGAAACTCCAGCGTTCATTCCTTCATCACTGGTGAACCGATCACTGAAGACCTTGTGTGATTCGAGGCTGCTCCTGTTCATGCAGGTATAGGTGCTGGAAACATGAATGCACGCATGCTGCGTGGAGGAATATTCTGTACAGTTCTGAATCAGTTCAGGTAAAGAGAAAAGTCGGCTGCACGATTGCAAACAACGAAAGTCACCTTGCCACAATGCTATCGTTTCAAGGAGCCGAGTCAAGAGAGCGACATTGAAAAACGAGAACATGCCGCGTTTTTAAGCGCATTTAAGTGTTTTAGCGCATCTGCGCAGCAACCAAGTTTTATGTGAGTAGGTATAGTCCGACCGCACGTGCTCTTTTGATTGAGACCAAGTGAACATTTCTCATCAATGATTACCTTGCCCTCGCAGATTGCACAATAAAACATCTACGACTGGAGTAGTTCATTGCTATCAATAGTCACAGTGCAACTGAAAGTCTGCCCAAAAAAGAAAAAACGTGCGCGAAATGGTGTTGCCAACATGCAGCATATTTTACAAAAAAAATATATACTTATTGCGTATCGCAAGCATGCTTGGATGCCCGCAGTAAAGTAAAAAAATGTTGACTCAAAGCTACCACTGCGTCAGGGCGTCTTGACATATATAGAGATTAATATAAAACCATTCCCATAGGCATTAGGACACAGACATCGACAGTAAGAAATTCTCTCAGTAAAGTAAGCAAAACCAAAATGTAATAAATGTAATTATGAATATGCAAAAACATGCTGCGTATACCTCTCATTCCTCGTTGTAAGTGGAACCCTGCTCAACCTGTTGAGATGAGTTGAATAAACTTTATTTGCCCAACGTTTGTTGCTGTGCCCGGGGCTAGGCTGCCAGTTACACATCGTTCGAGGAACATCTTTTGAGGTCCTCGGCGACGGCCCTGGCCCGCTGAACGGCCCACACCTGGTCTTCGAGGGCCTCGCTGAGAAGAGCTACTTGCCATCGCTCAGCAAGGCGCCCCATTTCAGTGGGTCCCTCAGTTGACGTCATCCTTTCTCGTGGCCCATCTTTATCTCTTTCGCATTGCCAAAGCATATGTGCCATATCTGCTTGTTCGCGCACGCCCCAAGGGCATCCAGGCGACGGGTGCAGCGTCTGCCAAACGCACTTCACTCCGATGAGACCAATGCCATCTACGCTTAACAAAGATTAACGATGTCTTCCTCGATTGGGTGGGTAATCGCAATGAGTTTTCGAAGATTAGACCGTTCAATGGTGCGGCGAGAGGTTGTTGCTCCAAACGGCCACTGTGCCTGTCTTTTACTGTATTTATAGTACTTCTTATAGTACTGTCCGGCAGCCGTGGTCTAGTAGCCGAGGTATTCGGTGGCTAACCCGCAGGTCTCGGGATCGAATGCCGGCTGCAGTGGCTGCATTTTCAATGCAGGCGAAAATGCTGTAGCGCTGTGTGCTCAGATTTGAGTGCACGTTAAAGAACCCCAAATGGTCTGAATTTCTGGATCTCTCCACTACGGCGTCTCTCATAATCATATGGTGGTTTTGGGACGTTAAACTCCACATAGCTGTCAATCATTCTTACAGTACTTTTACTTGATCTTTCCCAACCATACGAATGGGGAGAGGGGGAATCTCGTGACTTGATATACATGTGCATAATCTGTTGAATCTAACGCCGATAGTGACGTCACAGAGAAAAGCTGATGCCTGTGCCCCCCCCCTCCTATAGGGTCTGTGTGAACCCCCCCCCCCCGGAAAAAAGTTCTGGCTACGCCCCTGGTGTGAGGTAATAATCGTTGTTTTGCTAGGGAGTGCGGCGGTCGGAACGGCCGGAGAAAAGTGCAGTGCGTGCCCGCCATCTCGGAGGCCATAGTACAACATACGCCATGCACGTTACCTTTCGTAACTTCCCCGTCGAAAACGCAGGGCTGACCGCTGGCCGTGTCCTTCTCCAAACTTCCAGAGATGCCAACGCCATCATGTTGTCGAAAATAGGGTCAGCGGTAGCGTGTCCCTGAAATGGAAGGCAAACACTATTGTACGGAAAAAAACTGAATATGGTCGGTTATTGCAACACCATCCGAACTGTTCGGTTTATCGTGTACAGAACTACTACAGTAATTTCATCCAGACATGCCAGCCACTTTCATTTCAATTGCCTCGTATGCTCAAATGTACAACGCCGGGAGAAAGCTGCCCAACTCATCTTTTTGTCATTACGGTATACTATTACAAGCGAGTACGTTTAAACGATGGTTTAACCTGCGCAATATTTTGTGACAAAACTTTGCTTGCTGTGCCCTTTTAATCGCATTTCCCTCTGTCACGTCTGAATATATAGGCGTTAAATTTTATGAATAACTTCAGCGTAATTTCTAAAAAAGGCCAGTGAGTCAGTCAACAAACATTATTTGAGTCATAAGGAACTACAGAGTCCTAGTGGCAGGCCTTGCCGTTCACTTTTGGGCCTCGAGAGCATGGTCTCCCGCCCGTTCGCAGGCCGTATAGACAGTCCTTGATTGTTTCAGGAAATTGCCGCTTTTGAGTGCCTCCTTCCAGTCCTCTTGCTTATTAAAAGAGGCATGTCTTAACTCAGAACATTGCCAGAGCCCCTGCACTAACTAGCAATACTCATGGCACTCAAGCCAATTTATTTTGTAGTGTTATATACTTTGTTGAAAGCGGTAACAATTCATGACAAAGGTATTATTTCTTAGTGTCAGCAACAGCATTGTACCCTTACAATAAGGAGCATTTACAAATATGTTTTTTTCAATGATAGATAAGTGACGAGCGGTAACAACAATATAGAAGGCACCAAATTTTTTCTCCAAAATCTACCACCGTCGAAATTGTCTAATGTGCTACACTGATCAAGTGATCGGCGCTCTACAGCGCAATTACTTTTGGTTGCACCTTGTAAAAGTAGCAAGAAGTGAGGGCAACCTACTATTCGATTTGGCAGCATGTAGAAGTCCTTCACGAGAACTTGCTTTACCAAATCTGGCTCAGCCACCACAAGTTTGGGTTTGCCTCCTTCGTAGACACTGCATAAAGGTCAACATGCACTGTTTTTAGATAGCGTGCCCCAGTATACGGAGCACTGGACTCAGCAATGGGCACTAAAAACGACGATTTATTTCGGGATTATGGCACATAGGTGTCACATATATCTGTTATCACCATGATCTTCAGCCGCATCACGTCCTAGCGCTATTTTCACGCGCTATAGCGTTTAAGAGCTTGTTTCGCAGAAATTCTGGCGTCGGTTTTATTGGTTGTGAGCAAAAAATCATCATTTTGTGCATGACCGAAAAGTAATGAACGATGCAAATGAAATAAATAAATGATAACAAAATCCTGGAGCAGAGTGGAGACCGAAACGGGGTTGTTGGCATTCGAGTGGGGATCGAACTCGAGTCGTTTGCGTAGCTAGCG
Source organism: Rhipicephalus annulatus (assembly GCA_013436015.1). Classification (NCBI taxonomy): domain Eukaryota; kingdom Metazoa; phylum Arthropoda; class Arachnida; order Ixodida; family Ixodidae; genus Rhipicephalus; species Rhipicephalus annulatus. Next base: position 178,400 of record WOVY01003699.1, on the reverse strand, counting down.
GATGTTCTACCACACGGCAATGCAACTCTTTGCGAAAATATTGAAAATAACTTCCCCTGCTTAGAAATGGAGTTAAGTTAGCTTTCATGCTTCCCAAACACACGCGTCCCATATACATGATTCACAGTGCTAAATGAAATATCGGAATACTAATGCGTGGTACAAGTGTCCATTGCCAACAGGCAATGGATACTTGTACCATGCCAACAGGCCTCGAAATACATGATTATCATAATGACTCGTGGTTGAAAACCAGTACCCCACTACAAAAGGCACACACGATACTGCATCTATTTTCTTAAAGCCACGTAGTGGGTGCGTACGGAATTGGAAAAGGTTTCACGCGCTAAGTGTTTGAAGTACGCACTAAAAACAGGATGTCATTATCGCGTTCAACTCCTAAAGGCGAAGCTTTAGAGACCCCTAGTTTTTCGCAATCTTTGTTTGCCTCCTTCCTCTATTAGGACGCAGCGGCTGGAAACGTAATAGATGAGGCGGGCTTTTTATGTTATATATTCATTCATGATCTTTCAATATGCGGCTGATTCTTATTCCGGAAGTTCTCATAGGTTGTACTGAATTGGCACTGTAGAATCTGCCGTCATTTTTGCAGCGTAATTTCTTTAACGAAAAAATAAGTCGTGTTGGCTGTTACACATGAAGCAATTAGAAAACATTTTCTCCGTATGTGTTTATTTACTTATATTACCCTAAGTTATTGGCATTACAGAGGGGGTGGGTTACTGCAAGAAAAAAAGTTTTAACTGAGCCAACAAAAGAAGTGAATATGGTCAAATCATAGAAATAAATAATTTCAATTACCATGTTAGCTTATACATTTATATACTAATAGTGTTAGCTAATACACCACAAAACCTATTCGATCAATGTTAGCTAATGCAACAAAAAACCTAATTAAACAATGTTAGCTAATGTATCTGAACAAGTGGTTATCCCTAATAGCAACAATGTCACCGGGAAGTCTATTCCACACCTTTGATGTACGAGGCAAAACTAAATTGAATAAAGTTTTTCTGTTGCATGAAGGAGTGCCTACTTTGTGATTTTGAACAATGCGGCGGGATATGTGTTGTGGGTGAAGACGTAGGTAGTCATGCAGGAAGGTATGGTGATATCTCTTGTGAAATAGTTTTAAACGGCAAACGTTTTCATGGTATTTTTAAAAAAAAGGATGCAAGAGAAGTCTTTATGGTTGAAATGCTGTTGGTTCTGTTATAATTAGACAATATAGAACGAACGGAGCTATTCTGGACACGTTCAATTGAAGTTACTAAATTATCATAGGTGTGATCACACACCACTGAAGCACATTCTAGTTTATAACGCATCATTATCTCATGAAGCTGGACGTTTAAGCCATATGGAGCATTAAAAAGTTGCGTCATAAATAGCTAAGCATGCGGTTAGCATTGTTAATAATGCATTCAATATGAAATGATCAGTTGAGATTAGTCGTTATGTGAACTCCACAATACTCGTAAGAACTAACAAGGTCTGGGGGAATATTCTTAAGATAGTAAAAAGGTTAGGTGATGGGAGTTATGAACACAAGAATGATTTCACACTTTTACAATTTTCACGGGCATCAGCCATTTTTCACCCCAGTTAGATATAGCGCTAAGGTAAGACTGCAATATATAATGTCACTATCGTTCTTAATATCCCAAAAAATACCACTCTAGTCAGCAAACATAATATATGTCTGACAATATAACTGATAGGAGCTCATTAGAAGAAATGAGAAACCACAGGTGGTCTAAGACACACCCTTGCGAAACACCGGAATCAACTTCGCGAAAAGAATTGCGATCCCTTGCAGTGACGAAGTGAGAAAACATTCAATCCACATTAATAGGTTACCGTCTCAATTTAGTTGTTGTAGTTTGTATTGTAGCAGTCTATGGCAAGCCTTGTCAAAATCTTTTGAAAAATATAGAAAAATGAAGTCAGCATGCGATAGTTTATCAGAAATCTGATGCAAGTGATGACTGATTGATATTAACTATGTTTGAGATGGAAATGTTTCGTGGAACAGATTTTGCGCTGACCTGAAAAATGAATTTCATTACAAAATATATCTGTAATAATAAAAAATATTATATGCTTGAGCAGCTTATAACAAAATCCAGAAAAAGAAGGAAATAGATAATTTTTCGAACACTTTTTATCACCAGTTTTAAGGAGTGGAACGACTTTTCCGATTTTCCATTGACTAGTAATAGCAGAAGTATCTAATTAATGTTGGAAAATTTTAAATAGTATAATGGAACTGTAAGCGCTAGTACTTTTCAAACATTTTGTGTTAATATCGCTATAACCATAAGACGAATCATTCTTAAGTGATTCAATGAGGCGTAAAAGTCCAAGCGTTCTCGTCACTGATTACATAGGTGAATAATTCTGTAAAATCGCGCTAGGTCATTCTTTACGGCTATCTACGGAAATTTTTTTACGAAAACTTTGTTAGGGACAGCAGCGCAATGCGATTCACTAATTTTGCTACTGGATGAGTCAGTCGAGGGAATATATGGTTTGCAGACAGGGGATTAATGACTCCAGGTGACCATGGCTGCTGATTAAAAAAAACACCTGTTTGTTATCCAGCGGGCGTGAAGTGACTCACGAAAATTTTTTGTGTGTTAGTTTGCAACATACACGGCAATAAGCTAGCAAGAAATGTTATCTTTAGCGGATTTTAGTGCAGATATCTAGATAAATGATGCAGATTGGCAGGCATCCCCGCGTGAGTGGTTAATATAGGTAAACACCTTGGGACACAATGAAAACATTTCTGTCGGTTAGATAACCGTTTGATGTGAGCAGTGTGCCAGGGCGCACGCACGTTAGATATAATGGTATGGCAAGGATTATACGTATGTATCAGTCAATCAGCTTCAGCTGCAAGCATACCCCAGTTAGACTGCACTAAATGGGTAACAAAACTTCTTAAAAATGTGTCTAATAAATTTACTAGTTCTCTCTTATTCATGTCAAAGTTTGCTTGCTTATAGTCCCATGTCGTTTTCTCTTTGTGCGCTTTAGGAAAAGGTGCGTTAAATGAAAACGATAGTAATAAATTATCACTGATACCTGGTGTATAGGTTATATCGGCAATTAAGTCTGGTTTATTTGTTAATAATAGATCGCGAATGCTAGCACTGCTAGTGGTTGCACTAGTTGGCATCTTTACTACTTGTGTTGGAGAAAACACTCAACATAGGCTAATAAATTTACTCGGCTGTGGCGAAGCCCCGCCGTGGTGGTCTAGAGGCTAAGGTACTCGGCTGCTGACCCGCAGGTCGCGGGTTCGATTCCCGGCTGCGGCGGCTGCATTTCCGATGGAGGCGGAAATGTTGTAGGCCCGTGTACTCAGATTTGGGTGCACGTTAAAGAACCCCAGGTGGTCAAAATTTCCGGAGCCCTCCACTACGGCGTCTCTCATAATCATATAGTGGTTTTGGGACGTTAAACCCCACATATCGATCAGTCAATCGGCTGTGGCGAAGACGGTAATCAGTAAGGTGAGCTTGCGTTCCATATTATCCTATGAAATGTATTATCTACGGGCAGAAACAAAGGATTTGATGGAAATAGTGTGCCAACTATATTGATTGCGTCGTGAAGTTCACCGACAGATATTGAAAGGGAATGTGGAGATGATATCGTATTACTAATATTATCTTGTGGTAGCTGATGATTACTATAGCCAGAACTAGCTTTAGTTCAGCGTTAATGCCGTCGTCACAGCCTCGGCAGTGCATTATCGGGGGGAAGGGGGGGGGGGGGGGTCACGCGCACTAAAAACTGCCCAGAGAGGTCTATGGCAGTGCCTTGGAAGCCTTGCGTTAAAAGGTGCATATGTGAAAATTATTTGAGTCATCAAAGTTTTTTGTTCACGAACATGAGCATGGTGCCACAAGTCTGTCAAAAATTTAAAAAAAACTATCCTTGCGCTACATCTGTCAATAGTTAATGCTAAAAAGTTATATTTGTTTTGTACAAGTGCACTAAAATAAAAATAAAGCACGTCAGCTGCGGTCGAACGGGTTGATATTCAGAGACTTTATTCGAAGCTACATGATAGCGCGCTGCAGATAACGGGATGAAGATAGCGCGAGTGCGCTGGCATATCCGGCTGACCTATCTCGACAATCAGATGCTCGCCTTATCAACAGCGCAAGCAAAACGACGCATACTACCATAACTGCTCGTCAGGGGCAAAAGTGGTGGCATTCTTGGTGATGCTGGAAGTGTATGCCTCCTCCGTAGAGTGTTTCACGACCGTCAGGCACACAAATGAGTAAAGCGCTGGAAGCGTTCTCTGACGAGCAATGATGGTAGCAGCGAGGCTTCACTCGAGGCTGTGGTAAGGCGAGCATACGAATATCGGAATGGGTAAGCCGCCTATGCCGACGCACTTTCGCTATCTGCAGCGCATCTTCTGATGAAGCACGCTGCCATGTAGTTTCGACCCGTTCGGTCACAGCGTGCTTCTTTCTTCTACTTTTTGAGCACCTGTACACTTCCAACGTTATAAAACAGAGCAGATACCTGAGGATGTGATTGGCAGTCACCTCCCTTCACACAACCCTACGTAGTCGTGCTCACAGTCATGTTATCTGTATGTGAAACTTTAAGCAATAGTACAAACCTTTCTTTGTATCAATACAAAGCTCAACAAATATTCATATCGTACCTGAAGTGCGAGACAATTCATCATTTTCACATGGCCTAATGCAAGGTCTGAATGTGCACTAAAAGTTATGGTAATTTTCTTAACTTACAATCTTCCGATATATAAGAAATGATATAAGTAAGTTTTTCTTGCCGTTTTTTTTTTTTTTGCGAAACAGTAGCAGCTGCACCATTCGAGTTCATAGATAGTAAATTACCCCTCCCTACCTCCTTTTTTTAACAACTTAAGACAGTGCTTTATGCCTGGGTTCACCAAGACTTCAGTGCCGTAATTCTGTCTCGGAAATGATGTTGAAAAAATGTGTACAATCAGAAAACAAAGAAAAAAAATCCCGTCAGTAGGAATTGAATTCATAACCTCTGGATCCGCACCATTCGGCATCACCCAAGCTCTCTTATTTAGATGTAGAGTAAACAATAAACTACTTCGGTAAAGGCACGTTTTACTTTGGTGTTTTTCTGATTCCTATGATGGAGGAATCAACCGAGCTTTTTTTTTATGTGAAAGACTCAAAATCTAGCGAGAATATAGTGACACTGTTGAGTTACTGGCGCTCCATAGGTTCGCCATAGGATAATCACGTTTCGAATAATGGTGCCCTAAAACTATGCCTCTCATATTTTAAGATCGAATTCCTTTCAGAAGACCACTTCACAACACATAAAGTAGCACATACACAAGCACAATGTACAGGGGAAGTTGATGAAAATTTGAATACAGCACTAAAATAATTTCCTAAGTTGGGTTCTGTGAGTATCGGCTCCATCATCTGTGCGCATTTGATGGTAATATTCTCAGCATCACTTTCATTCATTCATTCATTCATTCATTCATTCATTCATTCACTATTTATTCAGACAAAAACTGACTTAGAGCTGCGGTTCGCTCTTAAGATTAATTATGGCTAAACTTTTAATGTACATGGAGTCGAGTGGAAGGTTGTGCAACACTGCTTTAAAGGACTTGCTCACAGCGAAAGAGTTATCGTTTGTTCACTGTTTGTGATGATAAACAGTATAGCTTAGGGAGATCTATCTGCTACCGCCTTTAGGAGTTTTGATGACTCAATCAATAGCGTATTGTTAGACTAGCCTTGTCCACATGTCAACATAGCATAAATCGATGCGGACAAAAAACATGCTAAATCTTCTAAATAAATAGGCCGATTGAATTTCTGCAGTTCCGATAAAAAAAACCTGTGTATCTTTAGTGCCTGTTCAATAGTCAGCTTACCCAAAGAGTCTTCCCATCTTTTGGTATCTTTCCTGGTCACTCAGGGCCATCGGCTGAAAAGTTCACATAGGTTTGTAATTTTTTTTTCAAATCCAAGTTGCTTAGAATGTCACTCAAACAAAAAATTATATGCGTAACAATTCCGTCAAACAAACGAGTTTTTTTTATATCCCAGCCTCTCGGCGTGCGGTCTTGCAACAAGGAGGGCCAGCATCATGCAATACTGGCAGAACATGCGCATTCACAGCGTAATACCGCTGCCTAAGCGAGCATTTCTTGGAACATTAATTCGTTCTTGCCATTTGAATCACGACAAAAAGCTATCATTTGTTCAACTTCTTTATGCCCCATCGCTTCGGCAGTTTGCACCATAAAGCATTTCAGTACACTCTGTTCGCTTGCACAGAGCCGAATCCACAGGTCTGTCATTTTCTTGAGAAACGACGAGATCCTGGCTTTTCTAACAGATTGTTCGAGCTTATTTTCACGTGCAGTCTGAGAAGTAGTGATGAGCGGGTAGGACCGAGTTAATTGCCGCAACACGAGAGACGTCTTTGCCCTGCAGAGGGCTTAGTCCGTCTGATGTTGACGATAGAAAGCAGTCGGGGTAATGAAGGGCGTGAGCAGTTGGCTGCCCTGTAGAGGACTGCCTGAAAACTTTGACTGTACTTAAAGAAGGTACAAAAGAGAGCAGGAGAAAAATAAAGAAAGAAGCAAAGGAAAGGCAGGGAGGTTCACTTGGTTGCACTTGGTTTATAACCCTGCACGGGGAAAGAAGGAAAGGGGGGGGGGGGAAATAGAAAAGGGAAGAAAGAAAGGGACGGAAAAGATATACACTTGCACGTATAGTTGCTTGTGCTGTGCATGTTCGTACCTAACGCTAAGGACGGGCCCCTTGCCAGCCCTAACCTTGCTTCCGGAGTGCTGTTCGTGCTGATGATGACCGTGCCACTGCTCACTTAATTTTTTCCCTTCTTTCCACATTTCTCCCTTTTCCCTTCCCCGCAGGCACTGCGCCGTGCTCCCGACTGGGTTGCAGAATTTAGGTGCCTTTTCTCATCTTCTAACCACTACCACCACCACCACCACCATGTTCGTATAGTCAAAGCTGCGAACTCCCACAGAGCACGGGTCGGCTTCGAGTATCTTAGATTAAGTACACTGCATCCGATGGTTTTAAAGAAGGCGCTCAAAAACGGGCTTCAAGGCATTCAGAACGTGCTTAGAGCTGATGGCGTTAGCCTGGTGAAGTGTGCGTGCATTGTGTTTATCAATAACTTCAACACACTACTAATTGTTTAGGTTCACGTCTTGAAACCATGATATTGTTACGTAGGTGTTGGTGCCAGCGTCGAGTAGGGGACGCTACTAGACATACAAGAGGTTGAACTGCCTTGGGCTAAGAACAGATTGTGCCGCACTTGCCTTAAGGCATCTGCCACTGCTACTGCAACTCTACGCGTCTTAATGTGAAGGCTTCAGAAATTTCCCCCACCTGAGGTTCTTTATCGTACACCTATCCGTCTAAGTGGCTGGGTCTCAAGTGTTTTCGCTCCAGTCGAAAATTGCCACCGGGGCCCAATACAATCCCCTGACATTGTAGGTTAAATGAAGTAATAATAACAATACAAAACACAGATAATAAGAGGAAAGTATGAAAACTAATGAAGGGGCAGTAATGGGAATACACAGAATACGCGGTAACTATTAGGTTCATCATACATACCATCTACATGGCGCCAAACATTCACCTGATATACTTAAAAAACTTAAATGAAAGTTTCTAAAAAGTCTTTTTTTTTAGTTCAGTGAAATTGCTATTGCAGTATTTGCAGAAATGTGTATTCGCTGCATGGTCAACACGTACACCACTAGCGTTACTGAAGTATATCTGGCTCAGATGGTAGACACTCATTTTTTAGCATATACGAATACGCGATGTCGTAACAACCACAAAGGAAACGTAGACTGCTCTTTTTTTTTTGTAATGCCACAACGCTGCTATATTACGTGGACGCCCAAGCCTTGCAAATGTTTGCTTTGCTTATCTATAAGTGAAGTTTCATCACTTATTCGTAGCAGTGTTGCAATACATCTATTGCCTACACTTTTTTTTCTTTCTCACTTTGATCTTCCTTAATATTATCAGCAAGAATATTCTCACGATATTTAGTAGAAATTACTTTTGTGCCTCTTTTTCTCGAGGTTAGTTCCAAAAGAAATCGGTGGCTCTGTGAACAGTATAATTATGTTGCATTAATGCTAAAACTGATTATTCTTTGTTGCGACTAATCTTTACTTCTTTGAATAAAGAGTGTGGACGCCGGCCAATGTTTTAAGAAAACAATCTATTGACGTTTCGGCACCCAAACAAAGAACCTCGCTCATAATTTTGATGTTTCTGCACCCCTTCTGTGTACAAAGACGTTCGTACATTATTATTATTATTATTATTATTATTGTTGTTGTTGTTGTTGTTGTTGTTGTTGTTGTTGTTGTTGTTGTTGTTGTTGTTGACGCTCTCTCTTTCTCTTCAGTAGGGCGTCCTTTTTAATTATGCAATGATTCTTCCATACCCGACAGGCACCCTTTGAAGCCTCGATTTAAGTTTTACTTCTGTAGAACACCGCGAAACGAATATTACCTTAAACAACAGTCTTTTAGCTGGTCCAAGTATGAGTGAGAATTCTTCGTGACGAACATTCTGATTTTTCCAGAAGTTTCGCTTCCTTGACGCATACCTGCAGCAGAAAATTCAAGCAGCAGATCGCACGAAGAGCAGTCATTTGTGATTATTTTCGCAACTAGAAGTTTTATACGGAACGAATAACTTTATTTCAAGATCCTGAGAAAGGATTTGGAAAATATGGACATATCTTTTTTTTTGTCTTTAGTAGATATCAAACTTAGTTCACAAACCATCTTCTTTCCCTCTCCAAGGTGCACAAAACCGTATTTGTACGCATGTCTTGCACAACCAAGTATTGCAGTATAGATAAGTTTCCGTAAGACATCTGAGTACCACCATTTTGGACTGCTAAGAAGATGCTTTCTTGGTTTTGTATATGGTTACGTAAGTGAATCAGACCATTTAAATATTGTATGCACCAACTCAGCCATTTCCATGCGGATGTGTGTACTATAACACTGATCGGTTAGTTGTTAAAAATGCAAAACACAAAAGTTAACAGCCCAGTGGGCCCTTGAACACATCCATAAAGTAGTCTATATATATATATATATATATATATATATATATATATATATATACAGCCCAGAAAATTGACAGTTTTCAATATCATCAAACAAGTAAAATCAAATCACAATTAATAACACACTCTTTACTGTGCAGTAAAAAGGTTCTCTCTACCTCTTTTCTTTTTTTTTGCGTCCACTAAAACACGAGTCACTTACACTTTTGTTTCTGGGATGCAGTCTCTTATCTCTTAGTAAGCCATCCGCTTAGACCCAACACAATAGACCCAACAACATTTTCTCTTCTTAGCCTCACTAGAATACCAGATGTTACAGTTGACCCTTAATTTTCTCGGCCAGGCTCTTCGCACATATTGAACCAAAATATATCGCTCTATTAGTCAAACTCATGCCCTTGCGCTATGGATATGGCATAATAGCGGGTAACGTGCTGAGCCTGGTCTACAAGATAATTGTGAACACAACCTAATTGGGAATAGCAGTACTTGAAACAATTTCTTCACATGTAATCAATATCAACAATAATGATACGCGTATTTCTGTTGTTTTATTCTGATTGTGCTGGTTCCATTTATAGAAATAATGTTTGTGTACTAATATGCATCAACTTTTGAAAAAATAACGTTAATGTTAGCTTCACGTTTTAAAAGCATCTGGTTGAATGGTCATAGGTATTTTGCACTCCCGACTGAGCTCAATGTCTATCTTGTCAAAGACAAAACCACCAGGCAAACACATTCCAAATAGGCTGTATTTTGAAGAGGATTTTATTATGGTTTTTTGTTTTTCGTGTTTGTTTTTCTTTCTTTCTCTTTTTTCAGTTAAGTCTTTTCTAATGTCTGTTGTTCTCATTACTCCATTTCCCCAATACAGGATAGTCAACCGCCGTAAAAACTTGTGACACGAGGAGTAAGACACGGGACAAAGAAAGACGGCAGGACGATGCGCTGAAACAGATGGAAGCCAACTGGGCTCGGCAGATGGCGACGCTGTCAGTGTAACAAGCGAAGTGGGGTTGAACGTAAAACAGAAGTGGCCTAGTGTACTAGATATGTAACTGTACGCGGCCTGTCGTCTTTCTTAGTTCATGTCTTTCTTATTTTAGTGTGCCACAAGTTTTCACGATGTTTAACCACCAACAAGCCCATTCTTACATGCTTTCAAGAAGTCAAATGGTACTGGTCAACTTCCCAGTCTTTCCGTCTTCTTCCTCCTCACGCTACAACTATCCTATCTTGCTACAAATGAAATGCACAACATAAATTTAGCGATTCTTAGGTGATGATAGCGTTGCGTTCAAACAGGTGTCTCCACCAACAGTATAGCCGACAGTATCTGGGAATAATGTACTCTCCTTCAAACCAGGTCCCTATTAAAGTAAAAGAGTGCTGCTCCATAATGTTCTGTGCTACAAGCTACCTTATTGCATGGGTAAAATAAGGTAATATGATACGTTTACCTACATACTGGAGGAATCAGTCATTGTAGTAATATAACAGTCTGTTCTTACCGTTAATTGTGAGTCATTGCAACTACTTGAATTTTCTTGTTGTTGATCCTCGTGTATGGTTAGAGATATTTAAACCCTCAAGTGACATTTTCACTGACAATCCCACTTTGTGACCATGTGAGTAACTTGTCGTAGTGAGAAAAACTACGCGAGCACTCGAGCACGTGGTGGCGCGCATTTTTACATCGCCTTGAGATTTAAAAGAATTTCCTTTAGTTAGGTAGAGTATGCAGCCGGAATTAAAAAAAACGAAGAAGAATCACTCTCATCCTTTCACGGGACCAAAACATTAGCGAAGCGATGCCACTTACGTGTACACGAGGGTGCAAACGACAACCAAAAATATGACCACGTCAGCGAAACCCAACAGAAGCGCCATAGCATCAGTCCGGACCTCCGACACTAAAACAGATTACAGGAGCACACAAAGGAAAAGCGAGGTACGTAACCGCACTCTCCGTGCGTAGCTGCGAAAAACGGTCAATTCGATCCGCGGGCGGCCATTGCGAAGCTTCCGTTGGCACCGGGCCAACGAGATGTTTTCGTCCATTGCGTGTGACGCCTCAGAGTGGCCGCGATAGCGGCGTATGTTCGGTACAAGTGCAAGTCGGGTCCGAGAGACTGCAACCGCAAAAGCAGCTGCTATCTCATATACCTCAACCTCCTTCCCAGGTACTCAAAAAGATAAAAAAACAAAGAGGCAACAAAATGGAGCAACACCACCATCAGCCTGCTCTTGCAAGCCCATGAGTCACATTAAGCGTTCAAGTTGCAGCGATACACAGCTACTGAAACACGTAAAACGTGAAGAAAAGCAAGGGTGGCGAAAATATTTTTTTTACTGGGAGGTGACACCCACGAAAAGTTGGTTCTGTCAAGAGGGCTGGTAAGCTTGGAACATATACGCTGGGTTTTCACTGTGCTTACAATAGAGAGAGAGGGGGAGGGGAGGGGGGCTCCAATTACGCAGTACCCCTCACTGGCACCGCCCCAGACGTCTGGGTGAAGCTGCGCGAGCACCACGTTGTATAACGCGCAATCTACACGGTGTCACATACGTGGCTGACGCAATCCCGCTTCGCATTCATGCATCATTATCGTAATTGTGCTCCGTGTCGCTTTGTCTTTATTTTCTTCTTTACTTTCTTCCACCGAATTCATTAAGTTCCGCCTCAAGAATGCCTTTTTTATTCCCTACCGCTTTGGGGTTTTTCTCCTGTGCTTTAGTTAGCACTTGAGTCCTACACGGTAGCTATAACGCAGCTATACTAACATTGTTGTTATTTCTGATGGTGTGACTGTATGGAAATAGGTTAATCTTTTAAAGACTTAGTGAAACACGGAAATGTGAAAAACACTATATGGTTGACGGCATACGCAAATAAGAAACGTGAAATCAACTCGCATTTGGCTGCAATAGTACCATCCACGCAGTAAATTGGAGTTTTTTGAACTGTTACAACCAACTCGAGAATCACCTCTTCGCCAAGTGGAATTACCAGTAAGTGCCGATTTACCTTTAGAGTGCACTTAAACATTTATTTTCACTCCGGTAGATGTTTATCGTGCTGAGTTTCAGTTTCTGTGGGCCACAAGAAGATTACAAGACAAATTTCTGTTTATTTATCTTTTAAACGCATTGCTTTTTAATGTTGCTTTTCTTCTGCGCTAACTATTATTTTTATAAAGCTTAAATGATTATATTTTTATTAACAAGGTTTCCCATCGCTTTTCATTCATAATGCATCTCGCACGATTACTTTAATAACTCTGGGTGCTTAGTTGAACGTTGCACTTGATCGTTTTGCTAATATATCTTAGATATTACGCTATTTTTTGCGACGCTTAGCTCGCTGGTGTCAAACAGGAAATTCGGAACAGTACTAGGCTTCATCCAGATCAAGTCCTTCTGCATGGTCACAGTTATTCGCGATCAAGCCCGATGATGATAAAGACGATCGAGATGTGAGCATCGTGATCAGGCTTCGTGGTCTCGATTTCGCTGGCGTCTGCGCCAAACTCGATCCGGATTAGGCTGTACCGCTTAGCAGTGACAAACTTGTTGATCGTCTTCAGGAAGGCCCCGCCGCGGTGGTCTAGTAGCTGAGGTACTCGGCTCCTAACCCGCAGGTCGCAAGATGGAATCCCGGCTGCGGCAGCTGCACTTTTGAAGGAGGACGAAATGCTGTAGGCCAATGTACTCATATTTGGTTGAACGTTAAAGAACCCCAGGTGGTCAAAATTTCCGGAACCCTCCACTACTGCATCTCACATAATCATATCGTGGTTTTGGGACGTTAAACCCACATATCAATGATTCCTCAATCGTCTTCAAAAAGTCCGATATGGATCCGCCGGGATCACAATGAAAATGGTCGTTTTACACTGGTATACTTATATTTATGTGCAGGCTTTGCTATTCATTAGATTATGTCAATTAAATTTCCACCTCATGCAAAATATCTTATAGTATTGTAAAGTATGTCACTAATACTATAACATATCAAAATATTAAGTTTTGTTTCTCCTTTCCTCATTCACTTGAACAAGTTGTAGTATTTGTTCTCACTCTTCTTTTCCAAAGCCGATGTACTATTTCAGTTCATATGATATAGTTTATTTGTTTGCAAAATTCTCATTTGTGGTAAACCTCACGGTGGGTCAGTGCTATTGACCGAAGGTAGAGTCATCACCCAGACCAGGTCATAGCAGAGATTCATTACTATCATCGTCATTATTGTTTCGTTACTGCTCTTTAATTATCATCATCGTCGTCGATTGTGTTATTTTTTTTTCTGAGGCACAAACGACATGTGGGACCACGCGTTCAGGTGACGAAATCGCCAAACAAATGACTGCAAACCGAGGACTTCTGGAGTGCGCGGAACACAAATGAATATGCTGATTCCACAATACCATCCACAGTTAAAGGGAACCCTCTAATGAGCACCTGTCATGTTGAGGGCCCCATAACGGCAATAATACATAGGAACATTATTCGCTCACGGCTCCACTCTATCAAAAGAATCATAATAATCAACCAGTAGTAGTCGTATGCTAATCTCAGCCACCATGTTTTTGCCACAGCGTGGAATCCAGACATGGTGCACAAGTGTGCCCTTTATTGTGAACCCGAGTGGGCATGAGCCAATCCTTCTAGAACAAGAATCGGCAACATTTTTCAGAAGAAGGGTTCAGTTTTATGAAGCTGACACGGCGGGCCGCATGGCAAAACAGGCGATGGGGAGGAAGGGCGGGAGCTTTTCAGTGAAAGTGAAAAATTAGGTCAACATTTAAAATGTGAAAAAAAAGCAACACAAATATAAAACTGATGCTGATTTCCAGCTCCCATGCCATGCGGTTGCAACTTACAAACATAATTTCCCCGTGAAAACCTTCTTTATGTGAAAATTGTCATGTTGGCCTTCGTACAGGGAGTTACAAGGAGAGGGGGAGGGTTCAGACTCCACGCCGAAAGCTGCGTAATACTGCCTCGCGTGCCGCATGTGGCCCGCAGGCTGCAGGTTGCTGACGCCTGTTCCAGAGTATCACGTAAGAGAAAATTAAGCTTCTGACAAACTTGTCGCAGTGCGTGCGCAGTCTGCGCACGCGCACCCAAAGTGGAGGAACGTAGTAAGGTCGGCGCAAAACTGAGCGGAGCCTTACGCAATTCAACGCTTCCGACTGTAGTGTCAATGTCGGCACAGGCCCTGCCATGGAAGTTATGCGGCAACGAGGCCTGTACTGCTTAACGAGGACTCGTGACAACGCGATAACGCGTACGCCACGGCTATGTTATAGCAATACACACAATAAGCAAGAAAATGAGCAAGGATGATGTGCACGGGACGTTAAACCTTGACTCTTACAACCTCCCGTAATTTTACCTAAGTCGCGCGAGTACTGATGGCACGCCATGTCGGCGTCGTATACCACCGCTGTAATTTGCTAGAACCGAAGTGATACGTGCAGGCGCACAGTATATTGCTTTGTACAGAAGTCGTCTTCTAGGCTATATTCCTCCGAAGAAAGCACTTCCTGTCTTCGCTATGGGTAGCACCGCGTTGCGAGCGTCAGGTAGCTACTTCGCGAAAGTACTTCTTTAATTTTTTCTTCCAGCGCTTGCTTGCAGCAGCAATGCCACCCGTTCTAGCAGCTGCTCTGATTGAAGCCGCAAAACTGACTCACGGTTTGTCATGTTAAGCGCAGAACTGCCATTACTTCGACAGCAACAGGGACTTTTCTCTCGTTCTCTCTCTCCAATTTTTATATCCTTACCCCTTTCCCCAGTGCCCGCTTCCTGTGGTGCTTTAGGAGTCTAGAATTACCCCTCAGCGTAACCTACTGGGCCCAGCCATGGTTAATTTTCCTGAATTTCTTTCATCCTTTTCTCTCTCTCTCTCTTTCTCTCTCTCTCTTAGATGGAATGAAAAAACAGTGAATAGAGATGATGCAAGCATACATTTGTTGTTGCACTAAATAAATATGTGGTTTTATTATACGGATCCTCCTTAAACCCCATAGACCACCCCGTTCCGTTTCCGTACGCAGGTGCTGCCAGATATTTGTTGAATTCGTGTAGCATACAATACCCTTAGAGGACAATGTTCCCATAAGTTTCACAACATATACCTGACACGGATCGCCAGTATTCGTTTCACACGAAATCTTTAGGATGCGTTTATAGTTTATATTTAAAAGTGTATAGTCCTGCTTGAGTGCGTCGGTCGAGTACACAGAGCGCTTCTCATGACAAGGCCGCAGAGCGTTTGAACTGAGCCTACACAACGGCGTAATATTGAACGAAATGCTTGAATGTTCAAAACGCGCGCACGTTTTCCTGCGTGACAGCTGCCTTCATTTATTCGTCTCTGTAGGAGGTGACTTTTTCTTTGCGCTAGCCCGTTTCACCAGCAATGAACGTCGCCTATTTGGACACTGAAGAGAAAAACAATTTTCCGCGTATTAAGAAAGCACTGTTTCACAATCCCCGGAAACACCACTCTTACCGCGGCATGACACACGGTAAACGAGAAAACACCCGAAAAAAAAAAACTGCGGGTGAGACGTCACCTTGATATTTCTACATCCAAAACTGTGCTGTCATCAATTTTCGAAGGCGTGTACTGGGTCCTTCGTAGCTTCTAACCAATAAAATTGAAGTACATTGCAATCTGTGAATGCAATAAATTTACGATACCAAGTCTCAGAAAGTTTCACCGAGCCAATGCCGTGAACATACGAGAAATGTATTTGGGAATTCTTTACGTCACTCGCGGAGATTACGGTGCGAAATTTAAAAATAATAACACTTCTCCCTTGATTTTCTACGCTAATAATGAACTTATAATAGTGACACACATGGCAGTTTGTCAATTCGAACTGAATTAT
This sequence comes from Rhipicephalus annulatus, assembly GCA_013436015.1. Lineage (NCBI taxonomy): Eukaryota > Metazoa > Arthropoda > Arachnida > Ixodida > Ixodidae > Rhipicephalus > Rhipicephalus annulatus. The sequence goes on along the minus strand of WOVY01003699.1, from coordinate 162,333 downwards.
GGTTTCTATTTAGTGTCCCTTTAAAGTGTAAATCATGCAAACTTTTAGACACGTGACACATGACAAGTACGTGATTTACATTGTCGTAGCTTCGTCCGACACCTCACGCTAGATCGTTCAGAGTGGCCAGAGGGCAGCTCCGACACCGATCCGCAGTGAGCATAGAGATATTGTATAGGCCGTGTATGAAAACAACAGTGACGCTGCCCGTACTTCGCGATCCACGTAAGCTATACTTGTTATGTTCCCCGTAATAATACGTTTTAGAGTTTCGTATGGTAATTGGGGTATTGTAAGTGCAAGAAAAAGGCATTGTAAACACGGGGCAGTATAAGAAAGCGGAAAAGTATTTTTTCCCACTGGATGGTAAGGGTTTACCATGCAATTGCGCCCTAGCCTAATTCACATCACATCGAAGTGATCTACAAATACAATAAGATCTGAGAAAGACGCCGCAGTTTCACAGTAACTCATGCCTTGAAACAAACTTTTAAGGGTATTATTATTCTAATCCCTCCAGGTAAGTGTTTTAATAATCAATACTGACACCACGCCGTTTCATTATTAAGGTCGTGGCTCTCTAATGAATACATCTCATAAAGCATTCGTCACCTTTACTGCCTACCCTGCCTCGCACGTCGACCTGCCTGTATTTGCATTAGGCGCACGTCGTTCGTATTCTTCGAAAGTACGTTCAAGTCGTAATTTAGAGCGTATAAAAATATCCGTCTATTGAACTCCTTTAGGACAATTGAAATGCAATCTATATACAACCTCCTGCTCCTTGGTAACTGAGAAATGCTCTTTTTTACAATATAGGCTATGGCGAAGAATCGCAAGGGGAACGCATTTTGAAATGCCTTCGGAGAACCGCGTTAAATCTCTCGGCCTCCCTCTCGCATCGTCCTCGTTTGTGCACCTGCGCAGTTGATTGACGTGTATGACTGAGTGCGCGCGTCCCTGGCTGAATGTCTCTCGGAACTTAACTAGCAAGCGAATATGCCGCACGCTCACCTCTGAAGTAATATGCAAGGTGCTCGCGCAACAGTATGATATTTGACCACATCTCTGCCTGGAGCTTAACCTTGACCGTAACGTATTAAGTATAGATGCATCATCTCGAGGCACGACGGAAAGGAATCATAAATTAAGTTTTAGAAAGCGCTCAACAACATGGACGTTCAGTCGGCAGCGTCGACTATTCAACCCATCACAGGACAACTTGCCGGTAAGGGCGGCTTACAACAAATAAAGAGACATCATCGTTATAAAGCTTCCCACGTACAAGATGCTTTTTTTCTTTCGCAAGCAGTTTAACTTTTTTAATGCCTATTGTTCTTTTCTAGTTACATCTCTCTGTCATTGTGCTTTTTGTTGTCTTTTCATAGTTGTGTGTGTAATTAGGTTCAATATAGTAATCTCTAAAGGTATGAGGTTATCAAAAGTTTTTTAGCCTAACTTTGTCGGTAATCACATCGAGCAGAACGAGTTTACTACGTCGTTTTTCGCATAGAAATGTCTGTTACTCAGCCCCTCTCTCAAATAGCCTTTATGTCGATTTGATATTGTTATTAGCTCCGTGATACTGAAACAGCTTACCTGCCGGTACCTAAGAATTTGCAGCGCGAGACAAGTAAGAAATCGAAAAAAGAGCTACGAACTACTAAAGAAAGGATATGAGAAACGATGGCGTTCGCACGTCATCTTGAGGTCTCGGCAAGCTATGATATGCAGTTTTTCTATATCATAAGAAACTGTTCTGCGATCACCTACAGGCTTGCCAATTTGTACGAATATTTAGCAAAGGCTCAATACCAGTCTATCAAAGACAATAATATATCTTTCACACACTCTCATTCGTGGCATTATATATATATATATACATATATATTTGCTTACTTCATTTTCCACAAAGCTGGAAATAGTCGCCGTTCGCCTAACGCGGATTGAGGGCATTTTTCTTTCGACTTCGTGTATACTTGCCCAGACACTGAATAGGACGTCTACCACCGAAAGAAAATCAATAAATTGCTAACTCGTTAGTTTAACGTATGCAACTCCATTTACTTGGCAATCAGCACTTTGTAGAGACAGTCTGGTTGTTGAAAAAAGGAACAAACGAAAAACAAAAATTTACAGACGAAAGAACGCACACATCAGTATATCAAGCGATGGGGATGCACCAAGATCAAGTAGTTCATGTTTGAGCGACGTTCACCTGTCGCGTTAGGTTACCTTTATCCTTCGCGTTGGTGCTTCGAATAGCGAGCTCGAAATATACAAAAATAACTAAACTCGACCCGCAAGTGTGGGTGCCGAAATACATTTGTTCTCTTTCTTTAGTTTAGCTTTCTGGAAAATGCGCTGTCAGCCTCTTCTCCGAGCGTATACCTCGCAGCCTGCTTTTGTGCGCCTGTGATGGGTGGCAGTTAGGCGATATACGTCGGCGTTTTGCTGAAATGTGACGCTGTTGCCATGTTTTTTTTTTAATTGACAAGCTTGCGATTACGCTTTTCTTTCGCGTCGTCAGGACGTGCTCACGACAAAAAAAAAAAAACCACCGTTTTCGTTGTCTGGATACATGAAGCTCCTCACTTAGCGCGCAAACAATAATTGAGGCCGCGCGTTTTCGACATAATCTTTGTTTCACTAAGAAGTGCCTTCCGTGGACGGGCGTTTTGCGTCGTAGGAGAACATTGTTGAGGCTGTGAGGATCGCCTGTGAGGTGATGTATTTGTGTCTGGCATATTTTCTGAACGTTAACCATAGGTGTTGTGTTATTTACGCATAATTGTTATAGCTTCATGTCGCTTCGACTAACTTTCTCACACTGGACTCAAGTAACAAGGCGCGTCTGATGCTTAGTGCGAAATAGTTCCTGCACTTCGCCACAACAGAAACACTGGGGATTCGAACTCTTGAACCTTTATTTAGAAGCACTGTGTCAAACTGAGCCACAGGCACGAGTGTTCTTAAAAATATTCGTGCAGATCTGTTGCTTAATATTTATGCGGAAGAAAAAGAGTGAAACAGGAAGAGGGGAAAGAGTTAGCAAAAGGCGTGCTCGTATTTTGCCTCGTTATGTTTCTCTTATTTTTTTTCGGGAAAACGAAAGGATCGTACGTAACAAATAAGGATCGATGAAGAAACAGAAGTAATAAAGATGCATTCACTATGATTTCACCTGCAGTAAAAACAACTGCTATGCCACAACGTCTGTTGTGACATGGAGGCTGGAAGCGAGACAGTTGCTTAATGTTAGCGGATACATGTATATACTGAAAATGAGACTGCTGCATACACTCCCGGCTGTGTCGGCTACAATCCCCTTAGGGCACAACGCTAAGGGGCTATTGTGTCTCCTTCACTTCTTAACCGAGCCACATACGCGATACCGTACTATCGGCCACATACGTCTTTTCATTTCCAAAGTTGCTTGAAATAACCATTAGCACTCACAGTGAAATTATTTTCAGAGCGGATACGGCAATAACTTGAAGACAAAACTGATCTTAAAGAAGTTTGTGCATTTGTAATGTATTCCTAGCATAGCTGTTACGCGGACCAACTCAGTATGAGAGCATTCACTTCATTTATTCAGTTTTTTTTTTTGAAGGGGGGGGGTGTGTTGGTTATAAGCCTATACTGATTATAGAGCACTATTACCAAATGTCGCAAAACACCGAAGCAATGAATCGGGAGCAAACAAGTCTGTGCTAACTTCTGACTTGATAATAGTGAGTTGTAGCTACGCCACCTGCAGTTTGTTTTGGTGCTAGCTTCTCTTTTTTCATAGTATATTTACCCAGAGCTTCATTATGCACGTATCTAGTCATATATTCCGAGCCAAAAGTTCTCAAGGGAGTTCGGACTATTTGAGAAACAAAATGTCACTGGATCCAGGTGTAAACATTGTCATCAGTTGTGGCTGCTTTTACCGTTAATATTTCAAGTCTGGAATTCACTGTTCTTTTTTTTTTACAGAATGGCGTTGGGGGCACAAGAGCTTATAGTTTCCCTCCTACTTCTCGAAAGCACCTTACTCGAGTGCGTTAAGTCATGTGGTACATGGTAAGCTTGTTATACGGATATCACTGCTGTAACCATTGGGTGGCATGGTACAGTAAAGGTACCGCAACATTCATAGTAGACTCTTAGTTTATTTCTTTGGAATTCGTCATAGCTCATTCTTTCAAGCTAGAAAGAAACTATTCTTACCTTTGCCGTCAGTGTCTGAATTTGGCAGTGCAATTTACTTGTATGATATCTTCAACAATTAATAAAGTATTTACATTACTTTTTAGCCGTAAAACAAGATTAATCTAGAACAGAATGCCGAAATAAGTAATGGTTATATTTGTGTTTCTACGTAAGGTCATTCCCGTAAAACACGTAAAAACTGCCCTGAATCGCGTTTATCTTAATGCAATTTCATAACAACACGGTCAGCCTCTAAGCGCCAGAAGTACATTCAAATCAAGACTCGTACTCGGTGGTGATGTTCTTGTCACCACTAGGCCATGCACCGACAAAACAAGCCACTCTTGTGCGAAAGAAGTGTTGTGAGTAGTCGCACTCGCGTATATGTGGAGTATAATTAAATATATGCATTCAAAAAGTGGGCGTGTTTTGCAGCCGTTTACCGGAAAATTATAAATGTGATTAAATGGGCATTCGGGATTTTCAAAAAGCATTTCAGAACTTTTTTTTTGTTTCCGTAAAATTTACAGGGCACTGCACTCTGCAGGACGAACAGGGTCGGAAGCCAGTTCAGGTAATATGGACAGTTCATTCACTTAGAAGACTCGTTAGGGAGTTCCGGAACGCCATACCGTCTCCACTGTTGCAATTTCACTTTGCGTTGTGGATTTTCGGATCCTGCTTTTCGGAACTGTGACAGCTCAAAGCTCTCCCATCATGCCCTAAATCGCCGAACACTTGTTCCGAAAACAAACGGCACCACATCATATTAGGGAGAGCTTCGCGCTCTCCCATAGTAGAGTACATATTGTTCTTCGTCGTCAATATTTTTTTTTCCTAAACACAACTCCTCCACTACGTCATACCGTCTCCGCTGCTGCACATTTGCTTTAAAACTCATTACCTTCCTATTTTCAATCCCTATCCCCTGAACGCCACCTCCCTCAGGAACGGAAATATTTCAGCTGCCTTACTAATTTTGAGGTGTTCCGCTGATAGCGCTAATAACAAGGGCACCATCGTTTGTCCTAACAGAAGCGCTGTTTCTGACACCACTCATTGAAAGCGGCATGTTGGATGAGGCGAGACATCGCAGCACAGTAGGAAGGCTGGGCGTGGACAGGGAGGTGCCGTCACACGCTGGCTTCATCACCGTGAACAAGCGATACAACAGCAACATTTTCTTCTGGTTTGTTCCCGCCGTGGTGAGAGTTGGTGAATTTTCACATCCATTCACTGACCATGGTCTCGTCTGCAATACTTTGTATAAGTTTGTTGAACAATGAACCCCAACCTGTAGCTAGGCTACAGGTTGGGGTTCATTGGCCGGCGCCAATCAAACCGACAAAAGCACCGAGAGTTCAGGCACGTGGTCTACATTACATATATGCAACTGGGCCACAAAAAAAGAGATTACGTTGTTTGAGCTTCATTTCCGGGTGATTAGCACATCGCACGCCTTTAAAAAGTTCTTGGTATCCGTAAGAAAACAAAGCGTCCCAAATCTAGTCTCCATAGCTTCCACGTACGTGTGCACTCGCGATACATAGTGCAAGGCGGGCATCTTCTTGTAATAAATGGACCAGAGTAGATCACTGATAGCTAATAAGTGTACTTGAAGTTGTGATGAACAACATGGGAGGAACTACGAAACTAAAAAACAAAGATGAGTCGTCTACGTATTGATATACTGATCCAGTGTTAGGTGCAATTACACCTAACAGGCTTAGTCATACCTTGCTCCCAAAAACGTATAATATTGAGCAAAAATGCTTCGTAAATAATTAAAGAATAAATTAACGCGTACCCTTGGCCTTTTGTGATTTTTTACCTGATTTTCAAGCATCGACGCAAACATCACTGTAACCACCTTTTCAGAATTCATCATTGGATTTATACAAGAAAACTTACACTGGGTTCAAAATTATTCTCAACTTTACCGCACATAAAAGAAGTTTGCCTGCAGCTTACTGTTTCACGCAAGAATACCGGCATCCGCTTGTGAAATTAGCAAGGATATTTTTTAAGTCAATTACGATTAGCAATAAGTGCAAGATAAACCGGTTACTTTCACCAATAATTACCTGTATTTAGTATCAAAAGCCGTAATTGTAAGCGTTCTCACCATCAGCTATATTAAAAACAAGCCAAAATTATTTCACGGTAGACAACATTACCCATTAGTTAGTCTACGTTAGCTAGCGGGAATATCATGCTCACGGCAGGTTCAACAAAAGGCAGGTCGATAACCAATGTTCAGTATATCTATATATGCTCTTGAAATTTTGAATTCACTTGTGCGGCCAAATGGTGGTTTTCTGGTTAGCTCAGTTGGAAGAGGGACCACCAAAGAAAGATGCTGGTCCTGGGTTTAATGCTCGGACCATGACAGGTTTATCGGCAGCTATAGGAAGCTTTGTTTTTTAGGAATTCATGTGGATTTCCCTGCAGCTTCGCGCAACAAACCGGTGGTGGTGGTCTTTTTTTTCTTTCTTAAGGCAGGTGTCAAAGAAACTCTTAACCTTTCTCGCAACAACGTTCTTTAAGATCACAGACTAGCGCTTCTGCTTGTAGCACCAGCCCAAGACGGCGCCCGTGGTGCTGTGGATGCAGGGTGGGCCAGGCACGTCTTCCCTGCTGGGCTTCTTCAGCGAACACGGGCCGTACCGCATGAACGAAGACGGCGACCTCGTGCGACGCCCGTTTGCATGGACCGAGCGTTTCTCGGTGCTTTACGTGGACCAGCCAGTTGGCACGGGATTCAGCTTCACCGAGAGCGAGCGGGAATACGCGCGCGACATGAGGCACGTGGGACGAGACATGCTCGAGTTTCTCGAGCAGTTTTTCACGGTCTTCGGCCATTTGTCCTCCAACCCGTTCTACATCGCAGGAGAATCCTACGCCGGTAGGTGCGCTGTCTGTAACATTCGGGCTCTCTAACCAATCCCGGTGATCTGGTTTCGCTGCTCTACAGCTATAGCCCGTTGGTCGCCACATCCAACCCCTTCCGCGGCGGCCGCATTTAGACGGAGGCGAGATTGCTGGAGGCCCTTGTACGTAGGGCACGTTAGAACCCCAGGTAGAGCTCTTTGTAATCATAATGCGATTTGGGAACGTTAAAACATATCAGTTAAAATAATATAGGTGCCATCTACGCAACTGTTATATTTAGGTGCACGTGAAATTACGCAAGTGAATTGACTATTTCAGGCCCAGTTAATAATAAGAGCTCATTTAGTTAGGTGTATTCGCCACTCGCACATTCCGCTTGCTTATATACGGTTGTTTTTTGTTACTACGAAATTTATGGGGCAGTCGAGGCGCATTTCTACCGTCACTGTCATGCTCAGACTGATGTAAAAACTTTTAATATCACTCCACGCATTTTATGATGTGTGGGCGTAGGAAAGAGTACAAAACATGCCGACGTCAACATGAAACGCTAATAGGCATGAAGGTGGAGTTGGAGGGGGAGTGGGCTGCGTCACGTAGACACGAATTTTGAACTTCGACCAAAGGCGGTAGTCACGCGTGGTGGTGCGCGAGCTCTCTCGACAGGGTTCAGCAGGCGGCCGACATACAAGCACAAACGCTTATGGATACGCTGCGGATCCATCCCCATATCATTGTTGCGGCCCCATGAGTTTGTTCTTTTTCACACTGTCCTCGCTTCTTCTTTGTCTTGTGTGTAAGCATTTAAGGGCTACTTCCCGGCCAGAAATACACCGTGAGTCCGCGAGGTGACACGCTGCTGTCTGTAGGGGTGCATGAGTTCTTACATTAGTTGTAAAATGGCCGTACCATAATACTGAAGGAGAGCGGGACTGTACAGTCGCCACTGCAAGCAATAATACCATGCTAGCTAGAGATTTCCTATATATCTCACAGCTAATGCCGGCCACTGTTTGCTAAATGATGACTAATACTTGCTGGTGTCGACCAAATTGCTCATAACGTCCACTAGTGTTGGGTAATGCTGGATCAGGCTGCAGTGTTATCATGGGCTCTCGTGAGGATCCCTCATTTTAGGGGCGAAGCTTTTTATGCCTTGGGTCGTATGTCCCATGTCGGCGTAATCGTCGTAATGGCCAGCTGAATTGCATTCCACTTCCATAAAAATGGTGCCACAGCATATCCACGGAGTGAATGATGGTGAGTGGGGCGAAGCGTCCATCCGTCTGTGCGTACGTCCGACCGTCCATGTGTCCGTCCATTCATTTCGCCAAACTCATCATTCACCTCGTGGATATGCTGTGATTTTTTTTTTTGCAACCGACATTGCACCTGTTATCAAACATGTGCGGCATCTGGACCGTGTAGCGACGTGTAGCATACTTTAGGCTCATGGAACATCAGATTTCGTCACCGCACGTGTATAAATAATTGCTTTTCATTAACCGATTCATTAATCCAATAATTCATACTTACATAAGTCACAATGGCTATCGTAGCACCTTTGGGATGAACCTGCACCTTGCTTGGTGAACATATCCGTGTACTTTTCTTCAGTTCGTGCTCACAAGTGCTAAACCATTTTGAGAATGAACTTCCCATTCATTCAAGTAACAGCACTCCTACGGTAGCCCTTTCGTTTCTTTTTTTTTCGTGTCCATACACCACGGACAGTACAGAACTTTGCTCCCGCCCCGTATAAAACACATACCAAAAATTCGTCAGATCCCACGTACCTGGGAATTGACGTTATGCGAAGCATGCAGAGGGAAGCTGACCCCGTCGCAGTTTTTTTATTGAGTGACACGTCATAAAATGACGCTAAATATATGTACAAATGTTGCATGCACAGACATATGTTGAAGAGTTGCAGATGTTTATATAACCAGTTATTTGCACTTGCACAACGATGTCAACTGGAACATGTGTATTCGCTGCACCAGAAGCTGATATGAAGCGCTGATGCTCGCGAAGATGCTGGCCCTGGACACTGCTACATAAATCAATTTCTGCACATGACACCTAACCACAATTGACGTTAACCCGACGTGACGGCTGTGTTAATGTAGTACATATGAAATGTTTATAAATTTGGGTAGGCAGCACTGCAACAACTATTGACGTTCACGAAAATTAGCGTCTTTTTAAAGAGTAGTTCCGAGACCTGGCATAGCTCTGTGGTAAAATGCTCGACTGCCACGCAGAATTCCTGGGTTCGATTCCTGCTAGGACCCTGAAATTTATTATTTGCATTCGTCGGGGGTCAACGCTGCCTATGTCAGGTTTTTCTTAACACTGACATTCATTCTCTGCCTTCATTGGGTCGACACTACCGATGTCGGGTATTGCTTAATGCTCACGCGTTAAAACTGCCCGTTCGTGTTCTCGTCATTCCAGGTTAGTTACGAAGTGTCTATCGCTTGTGGCACATACCCGCATAGCAGCGGCACATACTCACCCGTAGGTATGTGCCACTGTCTGGCGAGAAGTGTTTGACGACGTACGCGTCGGGATTGTGACATTATTCATGTCTTGACCACCGCGTCATATTCGTCAAACAATCTTACCCTCTCATACTAATTTTGGTTCACGCCAAGTTAAGAGAATGACCACGAGAGCACCCAAATGTAAGCGGCTAGATATATAGATGGATAGATGCGCTCAAAGTCGCCGAAGTTCACTAAGAAATGCTTCGCATTTAAAGCAGTGTACTATCACGACGAATAGTAACGCGAACTGCGGGAAACGTGGGTTTTAGTATAATCAGCGCAGCCTATAGCTTCGGGAAGCTGTGGGCGTCGGCCAAGGGGTGCAATAGGAGCGCTTGCCCCCTCAAGCCACAGAAGCACTACTACCCACTCCACAACCCTTCCCTCCAGCTACACCAGCGCTCTACCCCAGACACAGCCACGATGCGAAATGAATCTTGCACTACCAACACAAAACCCTGCCGTCGCATGGTTAGCTGCTAGTCCGAGGGAACGTGTTGAGCTCCGACATGCCTTCGGTTATCGCGTTTCCGACTGGCGCTAAGCACGGCTGACAGATGGTAAGCACACGTGATGTGATAGTGACACTGACTGTAAGCACAGCTTCTTCTAACGATACAAGAAGACATACCACAGTTAGACGTTGATTTGTTGAATTAATCAATCAATCGATTGATTGATTGATTTATATGTGGGGTTTAACGTCTCAAAACCACCATATGATTATGAGAGGCACCGTAATGGAGGGCTCCAGAAATTTCGACCCCCTGTGGTTCTTTAACATGCACCCAAATCTCAGCGCACGGGCCTACAGAATTTTCGCCTCCATCGAAAAAGCAGCCGCCACCATCTGAGTTCGATCCCGCGACCTGCGGGTCAGCAGCCGAGTACCTTCGCTTTTAGACCACCACGGCGAGGTTCAGAGTTAGACCTGCATGAACTTTCGGTCTATAACCAACCGACGCTGGGCTGTGCTAGCTGTGCCGAAAGCCGCGCTTTTCACTTCTCTCGGTTCTTGCCATCTCTATAGTGCAAGGGTAGCTCTGCGTTTTGAGAGAGGAAAAAAAAAACTTTTTTTTTTGTGAGCCCTTTTTTTTTAAAGACGATAGTCTTTCTTGGAATTTTTGACGCGAAAATTTTGGTCGGTCTATTTTGTTTTTGTCTCTCTGTACATTAGTCTGTTTGTCCGCCTTTAACGATACCCCAAACGGCACGAAACGATACCTCAAACGGCCGACTCCTTCTGCAGTGCCAACCAGTATTGCTCAAGTTTCAGCGTTCATACTTGTGTTATTGTCAATTAAAAAGCAATTAGTGTGCATATCTGGGGCCCCATAACAACACGTCAATATTTTCTATGTGTGGCTTTATCTTTGAGAAGGCATACATAAGCAATTCTAAGGACCGTACCGTTTATCGCGCTGCGCTGACAATGCAACGTGATGCTCAAAAAGGCAACTGTTTCCAACGCTTTGCCAAAACGACATGGTGGTGGCACCTGCCCATTGCTTTGCGTTCTACACTTTTTCGCCTCTGAGACAGGCGACCGCATGCTTTCCTTCTTTTTCAAAAATAAGTGCCATATAGCGCTCGTGTCTAACGTGCCTCAATGCGCTATTTCGTTTTCGCTGCATGGATCGACACTCTTTAACGCAGCGCCTCCAAAATATAATTCACCAATTTTCTCATGCAGAAGATCAAATAAACGTCTTGTTTACTCTCTCCAGACGCAAGACTATCGTCGGTTAACCACAATTGCAGCAAAACATGCAGATAACGGGCCTTTTTTTTTCTTTCATTTCGGTGCACAACAACCGACAAAGAAGCTTCGAAACTAAATGGCATGTTGACGGGGATTTAAATGTTTCGTATTTGGGAGAGTTTATCGATAGCAGCCGTCGTATAGGTAACTATAACCCGCAAAAATAAAAGCCGAAGGCTTTCAGGAAAACAAGCATTTGCCACACTTCATGATCGTTACCAAGCGCAGCACCAGCTACATGCATACCAGAAAGTCGTACAATATCTCAATCAAGGTTACAACTGTACAAATGAAAAGGTTCCTAATTGCATGAATGACCACGAGGTGTGCTGGAAGCCGCCGAGACAGTGGAAATAAGTAAATGTTTCTAATCTTTAAAAAAATAAAACACACGGTGGCCTTCCTAACGAATGCCATAAAATCTAAACAGCGGGAAGATTTGGATTATGTTGTCGTTACTATGAAGAGTTAAGGAGCACTCCCACAATTAGGCTTATAAACTGCACTTGATTCAAATAGTAACCGAATAGGCCAAACTAATCCTCTACTTGTTTTGTGCTGTCATTGACGCCTCATCAACAGGAAAGTACGTGCCGGCCGTGGCAGCTGCCATTCACACGAACCCAAACAAGCTGAAAGTACTCATCAACCTCCAAGGCATAGCCATGGGCAACGGCTTCACAGATCCCGCGACGATGACACACTACGGTCCGCTGCTTCTGCAACTGGGCCTTGTGGGAAAGAAAGAAGAGGCGCATATGACCCGGATGCATCATCGCGCCGTCTGGCTCTTAAAACAGGGCCGAGGTGCGGCGTCCTTCGATATTATGGATTCACTGTTCTTCGGCATCTTAACTAAAAAGACGTACTTCCAGAAGGTTACTGGATTCCGTTTCTACTACAACTTGTTGAACAGCGCACCGCCCGCGGGAATGCGGTCGTACAAAACAATCGTGCAGATGCCGCACGTTCGCAGAGCCATTCACGTGGGAGACAGGCCGTTCAGTGCCAACCGCACGATAGTGATGAGCAGCTTTAAGAAGAGTTTCATGTCATCGGAAAAAGAACTGTTCAAGCTGGCCCTTGCGAACTACAGGGTGCTCGTCTTTAGTGGCATGCTAGACATCTGCGTGTCAACAGTGGGTACTGAAAAGTTTCTCGACAAGCTTCAGTGGTATGGCCGACAGCAATGGGTCCACGCCAAGCGCAAGGCGTGGTTGCGTGGCGACGGTGAAGTCCTTGGTTACGTCAAAACGGCACGCAACCTGACATTCGTTGCTGTTAGAGGTGCGGGTCACATGGTTCCCTTCGACAAGCCAGAATTCACTTACGACATGATCAGCCGCTTCTTCTACCAACTGCCGTTCCTGTAGTGTTCATCTGGGGGTTTTCGTCGGTGTCTGCGTCAAATTCCTTCAGCTGAACGCTGCACTCATTCAGGGCTGAAAGTAGATCAGCTGAGCTTAAGATCACTTCAAGCAGCTGATCTTGATGAATACGATTGTCTTCTTGGAAACACTGAACCTTGTGAAAAACAGCATCCAGGCTTTGAAACGTATGCGACCTGTCTTTATTGCATTTGTACAGATAACAAATAAAAAAAGTCGTTGTTGTGTAGGGGTTGGTGCCGTTTTGAATCCTATGCCTAATAAAGCTCCAGAACCTGTACCTGAGGAACTGCGTAGCATGGGCAACCCAGCGATTTCTTTCGAAATCACGCCAAAGGTATCGCACGAGAATATAACTCAGAGACACATATCATGGCACGCGAGTGTCCATACAAAAGGTGAATTTCCATATATCCGAGGTCGCGTGAGTGGTACGTGAAATCAGCACTGCCAACATTAGTTGTGTGAGAACAAGTCAGATTTTGCCGATATTTACAAGAGTGTTAGCGAATTTATTCAGACTTCTTCGTACAGGTAGATTCATCGGAGCGTCATTTTAAAGAAAACTTTTAATGAATCCAAAAGTTTCTTCCTACATACAAGGTTTATTAAACTTTGTTACACATCTTAAGAGACTTCATCAAGGGTTATACTGCCTTAGCCTAGTGTTTCCACATTCTCTGTTCATTGCATGGGTTGGTCAAGTACATATGATAAGGCCTAGACATTCTTTTTTAAAGTTGCCCCTACAGGAAGCTAATTCAGAACAGAACTTGAAAAAGTGACCGAAACAGGATTTAAAAGCTAGCGCAACAGAAAGCTATTACGAAACAGGTTTGCTTTAAAACATAATTGATTAGCTTTCACTAGACATCTGTGGTTCACTGCATCACTATATCGTGGGGATGCAACAATGACTCACTGTAGCAGTGTGCATAGTGTATTATTTGCAAGTTTTATTATTTTGTGTCAAATGTCATGGCTTTAACTTTCCTTTCAGTACAATAAAAGCTCATCAATTCATATTTCATGGTAACGAAAAAAAACTGCTGGGGTAAAACGAATGTCGAATCTTCGAAAATATTAGGGAAACAATAAATAAGTGTCTATACTGCATAACTTAACTTTCATTTTCGAGAAGATTATGCTAAGTAGTTGCTGTGCATAAAACATATGCAAAAGCCGCAGTTTTTGTCAATTGCGAGCTTGTTCACAATGTGAACGCAGGTCAAAACACCACGTTTTGAGCTGAAACATGCTTTCGACCTTCACTTTATCGCGTACTAAACACGCGATTATGGATCACGATCACACCTTTCTGAAAGCTCCAGGTCTTTTCTGATGTAGGCAAGCGGGCTCTCCTTTCCTTCGCGTGACCTGTTTGCGCCGCTTTTATTTGGCACGCTTTGAGTATTGCTAGCATTAACCTGGTTGCAGCCAAATATGACCAAATCAACAAGAGTTTGATACAACCAAACAATGAATGTCCTGGCCGGGGCCAGAGAACTCGTTTGATTCATTCTGTTTCTGAATAGACGAAGTTGCAATCGACGAGCTTTTACTGTATCGATGCGAGGACACCTTATGATATTTTCATCCAAAAATAATAAAGTTGTTTCCATCCACCTTATTTATGACAAGACTTTACGCCAACGTCTCTGATGTTCTTCTTGTCAATTTAGAAATGAAAGTTGTTTAATATAACTCACTATTTTTGATTTCGGCAATCAACGCAAAGGACAGCTTTTCTATTTGCTAGCTCAGGATGTATTCTAAAGCATTCTACCTTTTTGTGTGCTAAGTAATTAACTCCTTGAATGTTGACTTGTTGTATGCGTAACAATAGACATCACCTGCAAACATCCGCATAAACAAGACAGCACCCATGTGGGTGCCGTCTACATTATGCAGCACCCAGACCCCTAGCCAAGAATTTTTTTCGGGGGGGCGGTGTGGAGGCACTTGTTGAAGGCATTGACAAATCCCTCTATTTCTATTATTTTTCATTGATGAAACAGCACCCTTCATCCAAATTTAAAAGAAAGCCCCCGCAACCACACCTGGCAACGGACTTAGCGGCACCACTAGTTTTTTTGCTTGTCTTCTTTTTCTTTGACGCCTACCCAATTTGCGGAAGTTACCGCATCACTATGACTATGCCTAGTTGCTTTTGTCAACCTATTTATTTATTTATTTATTTATTTATTATTTATTTATTTATTGACAGCACCTCATGATATAGATACACTGAAGAGGGCGCACGTATTCATAAAAGAAGATTTTAGCACACAATACACAAACAGAAAACACTAGTGTAATGGACAGTGCCCAGGTTCTTTTTTTTTTTCCAAGGAATAATGGTGGTGTCTGCTGTCAGATGTGGTTTCAATGAAAGAGTTCCAAGTCCTAGAAAGTTCTGAGGCAACATTGTGTATTTACACAAATATCATTATAAACAGAGCTAGGCCAGCTTTTAGAGCAGATTTGTATACTGGTCTTCACCCGCTGAAAGGCCGTTATTGTAGCATAAAAGCGTTCAAAACGTATCCACCACAGAGGAATGTGTCTTTTGTCAGGTGGAATTGTCCAACCTCTTCCGTATTCCTACGAAAGCACCCTCAATCCTCAGAGTGCCGAGGCTTTGTTTGATCTGCAGAGGAACCTGTAAATGAAGAAGGCGTTTAATGTAGAGTTTCATTGCATACTGTTTCTATTTTCTCGGTAAATATGAAAGATCTGGAATGGGTAGGGAAACGATGTCTAGTTTAAGCAGAAATCCGACAGGAATCACTTCATTTCATCTGGTCACTGCCGCTTGCAACCGTCTTGCGCTCCATGGCGCACCACAGCTGGAGCTATACAACATGTCCAGTTAATCTTCAGCAGAAATTATGAGTATTTATTGAATATTGAATAACATACACAAAGTGCTAAAAACAGGCACGCAATGCATTATTGACAAACACTTGTTGCAAACGAAAGAAAACTAAAGGCATCCATACTCCTTACAAAGTACTTTTTAGTTTACTTTCAACATATTGGGCTACATGCTGCAAGATAGTAGTAAAATTTGCTGGAAAATGGCACGAAAAAGAAAAACAATTATCACCTTTGTCTTCTTGGTGGGCACAAATTGAACCACGTGTACAGAGTGCAAAAGGCACAGTTTGATTGACTGCAAAGCCAAGCGCATGCCAATGCAGTTTCTCGGCCCGGCTCCAAAAGGAAGGTATGTGTATGGACGAATAGATTCAACGTTGCCGTCATTAAACCTGCAAGCAGAGTATATAAACGGTAGTCAGGCAATTGGCTCTAAATAGTGTTAAATGAAAATTGTTTTCCGAATACCTTCACTTCTACGTCGTCACAAAAGCTGCTTTTTTTTTCTATGTGAATCAGTTCAGCTGCAGTATCAAAGTGCATCGGCAATGCAAGGAAGGTGGGAACACCTCAGCAAATAAACAAAAAAGGACCAAGATGATGAAAATAATTTTAACGTGCAACACAGCAACGGCCGTTTCGTAGGCTAGAAATGACTGTAAAAATTATGAAAACGATTGTGAAACGTGGATGCTGGAAACTTGCAATAAACAGGCCAACTGCGAAAGCTTTCCTGAACCTACGCATGTTTGACCTCGTTGTGAAACCACAAAAAATGTAAACTCTACTGTGGGATGCGAGAGACCTCAACTCCTGCGCCTAATTCTACCATCAGTATTCATTCATAAATCGAAGTTTCACGATACTGTTTGTGAACCCAAGCTCCTATCAAACTCTTAATAAACAAATCATGTGCATTTATTTATCCTTCAATGTGGACACAACGCAGGCGAGTTGTCATATACATTCACGCAGTTGTCACATGTGTCCAATACATCTTCCTTTTCTGTGTTTATTCTTTTTCACCGAGAAATAGCGTGGCAAGTCACGAAAGTGCAGCTTGTTGGCCTCCACACCGCTACTTTTTCTGTTCCCCTCCTCCTCCTTCTGAAAACATCCTGTTTCGCGACAATGCATCGTTTATTTTTCCCACAAGCACTTTCCAGCTTCTTAGTCATTGTTTCACATTCCAGAAATTTACCTCACTTTCGAAATCACTCTCTCATCTCAATGCTTACCCACTCAGAAAGCATGCAATCCTAGCTGAGCTTTTCTTCCCGATGTATTCTGCTTTCTCTATAAATTGATTAATATGACACAGTATATTACCTATCTGGAATGAACTGTTCGGGTTCTGCAAACACTTCCGGGTCGTGGTGCATGGCGTAGATTGGCACGACCACAGAAGAGCCCTTCGGAATCCTGATGCCTGTGTCTGCTAAGACGTAGTCCTGGGAAGCGATGCGCTGAGTTCTGGAATTAGATACACAGGGGGTTTTCCAGAACAGAACTGCCCGATTAGACAGTTCTATTGCAAATGAATACAGTCGCGTGAGACCCTCGTCACCTTGGAACGGCGGGGAGCATGCGCAGCGCTTCTGACACGACGCAATGCAGGTACTTTAACTTGGAAACAACGTCAAGGCTTGGTTCCGGTCCCTGCTCGAAAGAAATGATGAATCAACTCGTGATTTTACAATGTAATGACACCAAAGTTACCGGATGAAGAAACTTGATAACAAGATACCTGCATTTCTTTCAATTTATTCTTTTTGTAGGCAAAGAACAAAATCTGCTGAACAGGAAGTGTTTACCAGGTACCACATAGATAATTTACGTAAAAAAGTGCATTTAGTAGCTATCCGCCAACAACACGATTGACTTTATCGAAGCGTTTCGTTCATTCGCCGTCTAATACAATCCATTTTTTTTACGAATTGCGATTTTTCGTTTCTGTGACGAATCTTCGAACTTACATGTATCTGGAAACATTCATCGGCTTCTCTTCTGAGCTTTTCTTGCACTTCCGAATTAAGTGCAAGGTAGTATATGGCACCGGCCAAAGTTGACGATGTCGTGTCTTGACCGGCAAGGAAAAACACCAAGCACTGTGCCAGGGCTTCATCTTCGGTCAGAGCTGCGTGAGCGAATACTGACATGGTATAGCTGCGACGTGCATGCCACTTGAGCGGCATATATCTCCAAAAACTAGTGCATGACTTGCTACATCGTATCGAAAAAACGCGAAAATTTAAGGGGATATGGAAGCTTGAAACTGCGAAAAATTACTGTTAAGGCAGTGTCGCTGGGGCCAACATTTTGATAATCGGTCTGCTCTTAAAGGGTCGCTAAAAGGAAACGATTTGGTTTATATTATTAACTGTACTCTGCGAACTCTAGTGCCACGAGTTTGACTGTCATAAGCTTATTATTACCGGAGTCTCATCTTCTAATTTCGAACCGATACTTCTACATGTGACGTCAAAATTTTCTAAATATATTTTTCGTAATTTGGCGCCAAGTGCTTAACAAAATTTTCTGAAATGTGGTATGTCAGTTCTATGTCATCTACAGATAACAATGTACTTCATTTTTTTTACTGAAAACTGCATAAGACCAATTATAACCTCTATCTAAATCTGCGACGTCACGATGTTTGGTGCAGCAATCTCAAGCTGGTGTCTCCATCGCGAGTTTTCATGTTTACACTTAGTCTTGCGCTTGGGAATCGTGTGATTGTTCCTTATCAATACGTGAAAAGTCGTTTTTCTCTTTAGTCCCCTTAAACATGCAGTAAAGACAAAAACCGCTTGCCAGAACGTCTACTCCAGTTCAGTTTTTCATCTGCCACATCACATTGGCACTAAATGAAAAGTGTAGTTAACAACAAAGATGCAGTTATTAAGGGAACATTTTTCACAGAATTTATCACAGTCTATGTCAATGTCATAGCTGCTGAGTGGAGGGCCATTAACAATACATTTCGGGGCCATTACCTCAGCGTGCTACCAGATACCCCAACGTTCTGCACTCCTTCATTCCTAGCAAGCCACTTGTGAATAAACTTTTTCTTCTGTTTGCTCTAGTGATGTTCCATCTATCAATGTCAAATTTCTGGTACAGGTTTTCTAACTACCACGAAACAAGCCGGCCGATCAAAGACATTATTACGAACAATTTTACTGCGGTAACAATTATCTGAACACTCCCGGCTGGATTTTGTCGCCAGTGTAGGTGTCCGTCACCGTATATGTATACCTATCTATATATATGAAAACGCAAGGAAGAAAACTAATTCAGAAAAAGGAATACGGCGCGCAGAATCTAATGTGGGACCTCTGAAGGGTGAATGCAAGGCCTAAACTACTGAGCTACAAAGGAACACCCCCTTCAACATTCAAACGGCAAGCTATTTATATCTACCACTTACTGCCGGTGACAGAAATATCGGTGGGAACTATCATGTTTTCAGAATTACCAGCAAGATAGCAAGATGGCGCAATGAGCATGCATCACACATCGTCAAGACGCAGTGGCAGCGCTCTCATCTCCCACGCGTACTTTGCCCCACAGAGAAAAAGCAGGGTGGACGTTAACGCGCGTGCTTATTTTGTGGTGGGGCTATCGTATGTCTTGGCTGGGCTTGAGCTTTCACCGTAACGATCATGTTGTAGTTACCGGGCACACAAATGTCACTGCAATCATTGCAGTCTCCGTTTGCGAAAAGTGCGAACTTTTCGGACGCAGCGAAGTAACAACTGAGACGCTTATTCGTGTTCACCTGTAACTGTGACTACGTTTTGTGCTTCATTTGCACTGGAGAAACACGGGGCACGTTTTAATCTGCTGGCCATTTTGCACGTGAACCTTGAATTCGTTGCTATCGCGTTCATTGCTTCACCTTCGTGTCAAGACTGTGGCTTTTATGTCACTCCGTCAGAAGTTTATCAAGAGCACTGCTCATGAGGTGGCATCAATTTTTGAAGAACTGTGCATGGATTGATTGATATGTGGGGTTTAACGTCCCAAAACCACTATATGATTATGAGAGACGCCGTAGTGGAGGGCTCCGGAAATTTCGACCACCTGGGGTTCTTGAACGTGCGCCCAAATCTGAGCACACGGGCCTACAACAGAAGAAGAACTGTGCATGGAACCCACAGCCTCTGAACTCAGTGTTGCTCTGAGTCTTTTGCGCGTACGAGACAAAATCGGAACAGGATGCTACTGGGTTGGCTAAAGGACATTATCAAAGCGAAAAAAACTGGCCCAAAAAGTGGCGCATACAGAGGGGGGACAATGTGGGCTATCACCTCCCCCCCCCCATGTCTAGCTGTGTCGCCAGCCTCACCTCTTCTCTTCAGTTGATTGATATGTGGGGTTTAACGTCCCAAAACCACTATATGATTATGAGAGATTATTATTTCCTCTTCTCTTCAGTGCTTTCCGACCACCTCCTATTGCCAAATATAATAAATGAGTCCGACCACTGTAAGCTCACATTAACAATACATTTGCTTTGATGGGGTATTGTGCTAGTAAAAGAAAAGGTCTAACTGCACCCGTCTCTCCTGTGTTACTTCAAACTACCACCCTTCCCCCCTCCCCTAAAATTAGAGGCTGGATCCGCCCCTGGCTGCAACGTAGCGTTTGCGGGAGCGGAAAGATTATGACACGTGGCGCTGTTTTTATCCTGAGCACGCAAAGGCCGAGAGTGCCGAGCACATTCTATACTCGAAATCAGGTTTGTCCAGCGGATAGCACTCGAACAGAACAGCTTCTTCTGGGAAACTGCAACAAATATACATTTGTTCACGACTTCAGAGCAAAGAAAGGCAAAAAGTGAATAATAAAAGGTAATTGTGTACATAGCCACATCTGCCAATTAGCAATACACAAGGGTTCCTCCAAGATATGACCTTTCCGATAAGCCAACAGCAAGGTGGGCTGCTTTCTACCGTTTCTGCTGCAAATGGAATGTGCTTGGTAATCTCGCTATCAGCATGCTCCTGAAGAGCAGCGCCAAGTGTCACAATATTGCAGTTTCAACCCCCGTTCAAGTGTTCTGATCTTTTTCCGTTCAGAGTGTCCTTCCAACTTGTATGTACGAGCATGTCTATGACTCTGTGGTACAGAGCACCGCCATGAGCAAGCGCTGTTTATCCTTGGACAATGTACTGTTTTAACAAATATAAAATCTACATTCCGAATAAACACTCAACAGAGCACTTCCATGAATACGAGTTTGCATTCCTGGGCTGTTTGCAATTCTACCATCAAAATGACACAACCAGGAACGTCATAAATCACAGATCGCAATCAGTATGGCGACTACCTGTCAGCCCCAGAGCATGGATGTTTAATTTACGATGTCGAAGATCAGCAGTTACTTAAATGTATTGGAAGTGTCAACTTGCTCTTCGTTGCTATTTTACAAGTATTTCCAGTAGATCTGTCAGTCGCCGCCTACATTCACAATATAATAGATCTCGGTGAGAAAAAGAACAGCTTTTAGGCCTAATCAGATAAAAGTAAAGTTAATTTAAGAATTTGATAGACATCTACATTTCTTTTTGTATGTGTGAGTGTTAACTAAATCAAAATACTTTTGCAAACAGGTGGCATCGCTTAGCAACAGTAGAACGAACTGAAAACATAATAAATCCGTACAAAACTTCTGCAGCAATTAATTCGCAGCTGTATGCAGGTTCCTGCATTCATTGTTTGGCATTACAGCGGCGTTAGGAAGTGTCACTAAATTAATTGATTGAGGCGGACTTGCAGCCTTACCATTCGACAAGGACTTAGCTTCTGACTTCGCTTCGGATCCCATGTCGAACAACTTGCTCTCCGCGTCGAGTGAACTTGCAGCGGCTGTTGTGAAACGACCTTGCTTCGCTTCTATCATGAGTTGCAGAAAGTCTTCTATACGCTAAAATAAAGTAAGTACGGGTATTAAGAGTTTGTGGCGGTGAGATAAACTCGGCACATTTGAAGTGCGTAAGTAGTTGGTTGTTCATAGTGTTGAAGTATATACTGAAATATATTTAAGTCAGTAGTTGTTTGGTTTGTAATGTTGAAATGTATTGAAGTATCTTATATATACGGTGAGGGTCAACAGTTTAGATACCATAAAAACAAATAAGAAGCTTAATATTTCAGCTGATTATGCAGGCTGTATTGAATTTCCTTTTCCAGCCTCTTATAAAAAAACACGCCAGAAGCATGTTTTCTGCCGTTTCTACTGAATACAACCATAGATTGTTGGGAAATTGGAACTTTTCTGAGACTCATAGTGACTTCTAGACGTTTCCCTCCAGCTGTACGTTACAAACAGTGACATAAAAGTTACTAAAGTATATCTTTTTTAGCCCTCACTGAATAATGTAAAACATATACGCCTTAAACATACTGCTTCAAAAGAGAGAAAATTCAATTTCATTTTGTTCACTGGCTCCTACACAAGGAGGGGAGTGACCACATACATTAGGTAGCCATAGGACACGATTATATCCTCATTCAGTTCACCAGTTGTAGCTGGTCCTCTGCACTTACACTTGTCAGCTGCACTTCTCCCAAGTTAACTTTTCCATAGCAATGTGTTCTTCGAGTGATAAGCACTCTCACACCAATTTCACTGTAGATCATTCTATTCATTATACTGGACCGTAACCACCTTAGAGAGAGAGAGAGATCAAAACATTCATTTTGAAACCAAAGTCTGGGTGTGATGTCTAAGGTGAGCCTTTACTGACCTCCCCTAAGATGGTTAGCATATGGTCACAGAGGATTGTCCACGATGAGGTTTTTGTGCCCAGTTTTACAACCCAGGCCTTCTATATAAGCATGTTCAAGCCTAGTGATTGGCGTTTTGGCGTATTGGCTCTGGGTCAGTGCCAGTATGTGCAGAGTCGTTATGGAACTGCACACTTGGCAATTAAGTTTACTCAGCACTTGTTGTATTCTGTGCAATGTAACGTCATTAGGCAGACAGTGTATTTGTGCTTCGCTCAAAAGCGAGGTTCCCTTTCTATAAGAAGCTTCAGGTGGTCTAGGAAGTTTTTTCGGGCTATTCAGAGGGATTACCGCCAGGGTGGTTTATTCAAATTCGGTAAGAGCCGGGAGGGCACACTCGAATGGTAAGGTCGCGTTCACACTGAGCATTCCGGCCGCCGAAAGTGCTCCGAATTTGGTTCGGCGGCGGCGAGATTCGCCGAAAGGGCCCTCTTCGCGCCGATCGCTCTCGGACCGATTTTCGCGGCGTCTGCCGCCGAATCGGTCACCGCGGACCAATAGGAGCGCTAGTCAACGAATTTCGAAAAATGGCGGCCAAGCCCTACTCACTTGTTATGCCGCACTGCACGTAACTGAATGTTGAAACAGACGGGAGTTTAACCTACTCTGTGCCTACTTCGCCTCTGTATTTCGTGAAAGAGGTGACCGAGCTTGCTGTTGGCATGACCGAGCTTGTTGCGGTCTTGCAGAGCAAAACGAACCCACCAACGCCGCTGGCGTCGGTGGTTTTTCTGCTCTTCGTGCATTACAAGACAGCCACTTGCCAGCAAAGTAAGCAGTACTGTCTTTTCTTCCTTCTTGCGTACGAGAATCGTCAAAGTGTACACCACCGAATAGCGTAGTAGCTTTTGCAAGCCGCGACAACAACCGGGTGACAGCGCATCCACCCCGCGTTCGCCCCGTAGTAGATGGCATATTCGGCGGCGCGAGGCGCGTCCAGTGCGAACGACGCCGCGTTTCAGCGGCAGGGGAATTTCGGTCGCTGTAGAAAGCGGATGTTTCAGTGTGAACTAGGCATAAGCTCTATTCTGCTGTATTACGCTGCAGGAAAACTAAAGATGGAAAGAAGGTCATAGAAGAAAGGCAGGCATGCGTAAAATAAGTAGAGGGAGATGATGAACTGGGGAATAATTGCCCTTAACAGGCCACTGTGATGCGCAATTTTTATACTGCATCTTTACTTGTTGCCAAGACAGTATATTGAGGTGTAATCCAGCCCGTGTCCTTCGTAAAATGTGCCACTCTGCGAGAAATGGCAGTTGTAAACGAATACCCTGCGTTCTCCTGTGCGTTATTATAGCTCATAATGTACCCTGTCATGACATACCAATCTAGTGTTCTCCTCAGATTTAAAAACTTTCGAAAAAAGAAGTTTGAGGAATGCAACACTCATAACCACTAAATTATTTCAGATGATTTTTTTTATTCTAAAAAGTCACAGCTTTGCCCCGAAGGTGAAGCAATGAACGTGATAGCAACAAAGTGGAAGGTCACGCGCAAAATTGTAAGCAGATCGAAACGTGCCCCGCGTTTCTCACGCACAAAGGACGCATGAAATGTACGCATAGATACAGAATAACTCTAATAAGCGTTTCAGTCGTTACTTCGCTGTGTCTGAAAAGCGCGGCCTTTTTGTAACGGAGGCTGTGCAACGATTGCAGTGACCTTTGTGCGCCTGGTAACTACAACAGAATCGTTCTGACGAAACTCAAAGGCTAGCCAGGACGTACGATTCTCCCCCACTGCAAGATAAGGGCTCGCAATCGAGCGAACACCCCCTTATTTTCTTGGCGGGCCAAAGTATGCGTGAGAGATGATAGCCACCGCGCGCTCACTGCGCCATCTCGCTGATATTGCTGAAAACATGATAGTCCCCCCCCCCCCCCGAGATGCCCGCCAACAGCGGTAAGTGGTAGTTATGAATAGCTAGCCATTTGAACATTGAAGGAGGTACTTCTCGGTGGCTCAGTGGTTAACGCCTCGCATTCGCGTCGCGGAAGTCCCCCATTTGATTTCGCGCGTTGAAGTCTTTTTGCTAGAATTTTTTTTTCTTGTGTTATTTTTGTTTTCTTGTATAGATACGTATACATGTACAGTGCATGACATCGACGCCGGCATCCACGTCGAAGCCGGAATCTCGCTAAGAGTGTCCATATAATTACTGTCACAAAAAAAAAGAAATGGAGCATTGCCAACAATACAGAACGTGTAGGTTGCTAAGATGTGTAACTCACTCTGTTGTTTTTGTTTCTTTCATCCATAATTTGCTGGAACAACTCCCTGAAGTAATTGTAGCGCATGGTAGTCTTCAGTTTAATGTTGAGGCTCTCAAGCAGGCCTGGGAAAAGCACTGGAATGAAGTTTAGTAGACTGTCAGTCATCAATCAAGTGTAATGTATGAAGGTATTCCCTTCCTTTAATATTTTGTTTTTGTATGTCCTTCGGAACGCACTATAGCACACTGTGGGCCACTCCCACATTGGAATATGGATATAATCGTAAAGTTATTCGTCTCTCAAACGTTTTCTGAAGTAATTACAAGTAATAATAAAATGACCTCACTATGACAGTTAATTTTATCACAAATATATTGCCGCAAAAAGCGTTTGCACCTTTCAAATGCGATCCATTTTTCGCTCGGTTCAAGCGCCTTTTCTGTCATTTCGCCCCGGCAAGTGCGCCGGCAGCTGCACAGCAGGAAACGACAAACAAGTGAGGAGTTTGAGTATTCTTGTTTAGTTCTTTCTTGGGATAGTCTTTCTTGGTATAATTCGACACAGAAATATTAGTCTGTGTGTGTGTATTTTTGCTTATCTGTCTGTCAACCGTTTCCACCACCGGAGCGATAGTTTAGCCTTATGCTGAATGATCACCCATCTCGGTTTCTTGACTGTGTTCATGCTAGTGAAAGTAAGAGAGATTTAGTTGCATGCCTGCGGGAGCGGCATGAACGCAGCCTGCCATTGCAAATGACTAGCAGGCTGCGTCCATACAGCTGCAACGGACGCGCAACTAAATCTGTCTACTGTGAATCAAAAAGAAACTCTTGCACTGCATTGGGCGCAACATCAATACGTGTACATTGGAAGTGTCACTTCACTGCTAAAATACACAGATACATAATTCTATAGACTACAGTACACAGAGCTTCATATTATTATTGTATGAAACTCTATGCCACAGTGATTATTGCACGGCGTTAGCAATGTGACACAATGAACGAAAAAGAGCGCTTTCATCGCTTCACTAAAAGTACAGTCGACTCCCGGTAATTCGAAGTCGCTTAATTGGAAGTTTCGGTTAATTAAGAATGAGCAAGTGGTCCCATCAGTTTTGCATGCAATCGTATAGAAAAAAATGCTCGATAATTCGAAGTTAAAAACCCATAATATTGGTTAATTAGAAGTTTTTTCAATCGACAGTCTCGTCGCGACCGTAATTTTACAGTAAAATGGGGAACTTTTCATATGCCAAAACATCTGCCGGACCGCGCTGGTGTCTTCGCCATCACTACTGTCCGCAGCGCCACAGATCTTGAAGCGGCAATCTTTTTAACGCTGGCGAATCGCATCGGCGACATCGACTGACTCTTTAGTTGACTTTTGTCGAGACTTGAGTGTGTCACCGCGTCACCCGCGCGCTGGGTTGATTCCACACGTGTTTCCGCGCTTCTGATTTTGAGTGTTGTGGTGGTGACGTACGTTTGATAATGGCAACTCGTGGCCCTTACCGAACGCTAGACATAGCGACGAAAGTCGAAGTCTTGAAGGAAGTTGACCAGGGAGGCACCGCCAAACAAGACATTGCAAAAAAGTACGGCATTAAGCCTAACACGCTGCCGACTTTCATAAAGAATAAGCGCTCAATATTGGATGCGTTTGAAAGTGAAAAATTCAAGACATCGCGGAAGCGGATGCTCACCGGCGCCTACTTCGAGTTGGACGAAGCACTGCTGATTTGGATCAGAGAGGCAGCGAAACAACAAACTTCCTCTCAGTGGTGAAGTCGTCACGGCAAAAGCGTCATCGCTTGCTGAAATGTTGGGCATCAACGACTTGGCTGCTTCGGATGGGTGGCTTACGCGTTTCAAACATCGCCACGACTTGATTTTTATAAGCGTGTGTGAGGAGAAGGCGTCAGTCGATGAGGAAACGTGCCTGACATGAAAAGCGGGCAAGCTTCGCGAGTACCTCGAAGAATACCAGCCGGCAGACATTTTTAATGCAGACGAGACTGCGCTTTTTTATCGGCTGCTACCGGACAAGACCCTGACATTTAAAGACGACGACTGTTCTGGAGGCAAAAGATGCAAAGAGAGAGTGTCAGTGCTAGTCGCGGCGAACATGACTGGCACAGAACGGTGTCGCCTGCTTGTGATCGGGAAGGCTGCCAAGCCTAGGTGCTTTAAAGGCGTGAAGACGCTTCCTGTGGATTATGCCTCAAACAGAAAGGCGTGGATAAACTAATAAAAGTGCCATTTTTAGTGCTTTTTGCTTAATTCGAAGTTCCTTTAATTCGAAGTTTTTTGCGGTTCCCGTGAACTTCGTATTAACGGGAGTCGACTGTACATAGTGTTGCCATTTCAGTACCTTTGCATTCCAGAAAAGCTTTCCTGTTTCAAACTGCTCCTATAGATGGCGCGCAGTGTAGGGAGCCTTTATTTGCACATGTCTCTCGTTTTTTAGGGTCGTGACAAGTTCTATCATCATTGCTTTCGACACAATAAAACGGCCGCCATACTTGAGAGGTCGCGATGTTGGTTCTCAGATGTTGCTCATTTACAGTGAAGGTTGCGTGGTTTCAACGAGAAGAGGGCAAATTTTTTTATATAGCAAGTTCTGAAAAGTGGAGGGTTGTTTTTTGAATTAACTGCCTTTTGTACAACAGAAAAAAAATCACAGCATATTCAAGGAGTGAATGATGATGAGTGGGGCGAAATGTCTGCCAGTCCGTGCTTCCGTCCATCCGTTTGTTATAGCTTCCATTCTTCAATACATCCGTCCGTGCGCCTGTATAGCTGTGCATCCGTCCGTCTGTCTGTCTGTCTGATTGTGCGGACAGCTTTTTCATCAGCTAGAGCAAGTAGGAAAGCGGAACCGTCTTAAGATGGTTTTGCATTGTAGAACGCAGCACCGTGGCATTTACACTGCAAAGTTATTGTAGGGACACTTAGCGCGAGGATGGTGTCGCAGCGGAAGCTAGGTCTACGGTATAGTCAAACGCAGCTCATACCGCAGCTTGCACACCCACTCCAACATGCAGCTGGTGCAGTGCAGCATAGCAAGAACGCTTCGCCACGAAACAAACTAGGTGCTTGTTGCCATAAAAACAGGGACGCAAAACATTGTGTTTTAGCAGGTAACTGCAATATGGTGGGTCAAAGGCTGACACCAACCTTAGAAACGAGGACACGCGCACATGTCTCTCCAAAGCAGTTTCTACTCGCCAATTTTCTCGCACAGAACATCAAATAAATCTTTCATTCTCCTTCTCCAGACAGACGACTATTGTCTTTTGGCGACCTTCACCAGCAAAGCACGCATATGCGCAGCCTTCTATTCTTTCTTTGAATTCGTCGGCTCACTTTTGGTTTGACCACAAACGTGCTAATGTTTATACTGTGTACTTTCGGCACATTACAGAGCGCAGCGCTGGCATATGGCGACCATTGAGTTTCTTTAAATTAACTAGAGGGGACTCCGGCACTGCGATCGCTCAGCGGCCATGGGAATGATGGGTTGTACACCGCTTTGCCTAGTCTTTGTACTTGTGGGTGGCGGGTTGCACTTGTCGCTTTGATTATTTATGTGTTCCGATTTTGTTTTGAAAGAAAAAAAAAACCGTCTTGAACATATAGTGACCCGATTTGAAATGATAAGCCTAAACGAACAAGGTGATGAATAGCAACCACTGAGCATTTGCTGATTTTTGTTTCGTGAAAAAATAGCTCCAAGCCAAATGAACGCACACAAAGCCAGAACTATGAAGATGAGACAAATCCGTGGACTACCCATAATTCCCGAGCTCGCTGAAGTGCTGTACGTTGGAGCTCCCATAGAGGCTAGCGCCAAAGTTCCCTCTATTGTATATTTAGGGAACTCTATGATGGCGATAACCTGTGACGACTGCGGTAACTATGCAGCAAACGCTTTCTCAGATCAGCCAATGACGATGTCCACAGACTTATGACGTAGTCGGGCTTGACGAGAGAAGAGCGAGCGATTTGTAGTTGTCTTCGAAAAGTGATTGCAAATTCCTTGCCCTGCACAGCCCTGCATATAGGGTTCTCGTGCTCGTAGAAACCTCAAGTACTCATCAGCAGTGTTTTCTGATCACTTTCAAAAAGTGTTGTTCAGAGCCTCTTTAAGCATAGCATACGGAGAAAGTAAACTGGAGGCGCTCCCAAAAGAATGGAAGGCAAACTTAGTCGGTGAACTCCACTGAATACACCATTGACAAGCTGCCTTTTGCGCTGCGAGAACAAGCCAGAAAATCTCTAACACGAAGCAATATATAATCAGGAGATAGGGGAAGCTTCCTGATGTCAAGTGAAGGCAGCTTGAGTGTACGTATTATTTGTGAGTGTGTATGGGATCATTGTGTACATCATAATCCTCATCCCACGTCTGGAGAAGCAAGCCAGGTGATAAACCAGGTGAACATTTCTTAGAAATGCGTTAAAGAATGTTGTCTGAAGGCTCCTTACTTGAAATTATCTGCGTAGGACTGAAGTCCATCTTGAATGCCTTCTCGGACGCCATCACAAACTGGTTAGTTGCGTTAGCTTGTGAATCAAGCTGGGTCCCGAAGGCACATCGAGCAATAACATCAAGTGCATAATGGCCGTAAAACCTGCATGTGATCAGAAATATAAAAATGCTAACTGGAAACGCATGCCATCGCGCTTTCAATTTTAACCCACAAATACACAACTCCATATTTATATATCGCATATTTTATAATGCTGGAATAAAATTTCTACTGTTATTGAAAAGAGCTTCGGTTATTGAAAGCTTCAGCATTTATTCTTGCAGTTTTCACCATTGAAGTCTTGCGCTTTAGACTAGCTGATATTATTCAAAAGAAATGCAGTTAGTCTATGCTCTTTTGCAGTATTTCTCAGTAAGTGTCATTTGCAGTCACTTATTGATTTTTACCCGTATTTGTCAACATACTGGTGGAAAATGATCAGAAAAGGTGACAAATTTACGTAGTAACAGCGTGATAGTTGGTTGACTGAAATTTTTGGCGATCAAGAAAGTGTGCAAACTTGACTATGCCCAAAGAGTGTGATCACAGAATATGCCCACAGACTGCGTATAGACTATTATAAGCCCAATAGTCTATATATGTACATAGTGCTTCTAATTATTAATTTTTCGTATCCGTGTGTGTATCTTGCACATTACCACCACAATGTTGGGAAAGCCGGCTCTAACCTAGCCTACCATACCATATTGTTTGCCAAACATGAATAACAAAAAAGTGTACAAGCAGGACCTGTATTTACAAAAAATGAAACTTATGACGCAACTTTGCAAAGATGTGTAGCTATCATTCATCATCATCCTCATCATCATAATCAGCCTGACTACGTCCCCTGCAGGACTAAGGCCTCTCCCATGTTCCGCCAGTCAGCTTGGTTCTGTGCCAATTTATACACGCAAACTTCTTAATCTGCCCACCTAACCTTCCGTCTCCCCCTAACCCATTTGCCTTCTCTAGGAATCCAGTTAGTTAACCTTAATGACCAGCGGTTATCCTGTCTACGTGCAACATGCCTGGCCAATGTTCATTTCCTCTTCTTGATTTCAACTATGATATCCCAGACCCCCGTTTGTTCCCTAATCTACTCTGCTCTCTTCTTGTCTCTTAAGGTTGCACCTACCATTTTTTTTTTCCATTTCTCGCTGCGTCGTCCTCAATTTAAGCCGAACCCTCTTTGTAAATCTCCAGGTTTCTGCTTCGTAGCTAAGTACCGGCAAGATGCAGCTGTTATGTACCTTTCTCTTGAGAGATAGTGGCAATCTACCTGTCACGATTTGAGAGTGCTTGCCAAATGTGCTCCACCCGACCTTCTAGTTACTTCAGTCTCGTGGTTCTGCTCCACAGTTATTAGGTTAGGCATAATATGAATGTCTCTTAGATCTCATTATTGTTGTTTAACAAAAATAACAAGCCGTTAAGGGCCGTTCCATGCGCTAGTTGTTTAGCCGCAACGCACATGCCAGGACACCAGCCGCACCCAAGGGGGGGGGAGGGGGACAAATGAGCGAATGGGCAACTCTCTTTCACCCTCCACTTGGGCACGCAGGTGTGCCGGCATGTGCGTTGCAGATGGGTGGCTAACGCATGGAATGGCCCTAAGTGTGCACTTTTTTCTATCATTATGTTAGACCTACTATGATCGAAAACGGCTGCCAATGGCTAGCAGCAGTTGCGATCTCGACTGTTTTTCTTTTCAGTTCATGCCCCCCAGTCTCAACATTCTGAAGGATTACAGGAGCATTGAACTTTAGATTTCTGAAGTTGATGCGTAAGACATAACGAGAAAAACCTGTATGCGTGTGTATCTTTTAGTAGACCAATAAAAATGAAGCATTTATATCAAGGTTTGCTCAAAGTTGCAAGTGTGCAGCACACAGACGCACATTGTGAAGATAATTATAGTCTGAGATAAATATATATCACAGTGATAAGGTTGCAAAACTTAAGTGATAGCAGCGTCTGCATCTTCCTTGCCCTTTCCTCTCACTAACGCTAGCTACTAAGTTTTTGTGCACAAGCTGCACAAAGCCTCAGAGTTCTTTCAGGTATTGAGGCTTAGAGATGCCATTGTTATTAACTTGCGCAAGTATGCGCACACATCATGCACTTTCTATGAATATATTGATGGATGATGTAGCGGCTGTAGTGGGCTAGCTAGTTTTACACCCGCTTGGTGGTAATCGGATACTGCTTACCTTTTCATGTCGTCGTCCCTCGCCTCCTCTGCGGCTGCACTGAGGTGCTCGCAGGTGATCTTCACGCAATCTTGGATTAACGCATGCATCTGCATCAAGTATAGATAGGAAGTGCACTGCTCACAGAACTATCCTGCTGCTCGAGCTTCAAATAATTTATTGCGATGCTAGGTGCTTCTAGTGAGTAGAGCCACATTTCATGCAGCCCGAGCAAGGTTGTGGGGTATATCTTTGTCCGCTGCTAGGGCTGTACTTTCAAGCTTTGCGAGTCAGTTTGCAGCCATTTCCAGCGTAAAAATAGCGTGTGGCAGGGCTAGCTACTCTAGCTTCAATATTTTAATAAACATATAACTGTTCTCAAAATCAGTGTCCCTCACTCTGGGACATCCAGCTCTCTCTTTCTTCGCAATTAATAGAAGATGCAGAAATTTCACAGGATTCAGTGATGTCTGAGTTACAGATACTTGTTGCGACAATTCATTCTATACCCTCGTTTTCCCATTCTGACTGATTAGATTTGCTATAGGCAGCAAGCATTTGCTGGTAAAGTGGGTGTTTGGGCCAGTTGCTACGATATACTTCACATAAAAATGGTCTTCTTTTACTGTTCATCAGTCTTTGGCCCTCTTTTCATGTGAAGCAAAGTCTGCTTCCAGTCATTTTGTATGTACTAACATAGCGCTTGTTCATCTTTCCTTAGCTTAAAGTTGCAGAGCAATGATTATATCATAACTGTGATGTATTTAAATGATACAGAGCTATATCGTACGCTCTGTACTAATGCGCGACATAAACAAACCTAACATTGTGACCCGGGACATCGTAAGCACATGTGCTCTCCACTTTACAAAGAAAATAACGTAAACCACACTAACACTTTTCGAAAATCTTTTTGCATACTGCGTCAATTCGGCATGCTTGTTTCTGATGTGCTATCCAAACACGTTCTTTTGACTAATGCTTCTGTGTAAGAGAGGACAATCTTTCATGCTCATGACAAGCCCGTGTACATATTACAAATCTCAAACATTCTCTACTATAATTTATGCATTTCCTGATTTCAGGAAAAGTGCATTTTGAACCAGAAGTTTCATTGGCACGCAGAAAACAGATATTCAGGATTATTTTTTTACTTACTAAACAGCAGTAAAGAGCGACTGCTTCGTAAACTTTCAAGTACTTACACTCAACATGAGTTACACTTGACCAGTAATTTCTCGTTCAATATAATGTACGATTATTGTACCCTTCATCAAAGATTACAGTGCACTCGTCACACGCATAAATTATAAGCAAGTGACGATTCGGTAGAATTGTACGACCTTGCGGGGTATGCTAAGCAGCATTGATGACGGCTAGCTATCCATACACTAAGTTTGTTTGTATCGCTTGTATTTATGTCCCTCATTGTTTTATTACCCTTAATCCTGCAGACTTTGTAACTTCAGAATTCTAAGCCAAAAAACTTGAGCCATGGTCATAAGTGTCGATGGTGCAGAAGGCAACAAAGTCATTGCTAGTGTGCAGGACAGCCTGAAAAAATCTCTTCAAAGCGTAATGTTTTCCTCCAAGTGCGCGTGCAGTCTCTTTATCTCTTTTATGCTCTCGCTCTCCCACTCTGTTCCGTTTCATCTGCTTTCTGCCTTTGCCGTTTCATTTCCGTCAACAAGAAGTAGCAAACTAGAAATGTAGCTCAATAAAAAAAAATTGGCAAATCCCACGTACAGTGGGAATCGATGACATGCGAAGCACGAATGATAATTGATAAAATCACCACAACGTTACGAGGTGGAGGCAAATGATGCCGTACATGACTTCCGTGTAATGCTTATCATGTTTAGATGTGTCGTTTACTTTTGTCATCTATTCAAGTCACGTGATGCCAAGTTTAGTATATGTGGAGCTAGCGAAACGGTCACGAGCACGCTTTGAGCACGGTATGTTATCATGTTCTTACATCACACGCGTCTTAGGATTATCATGTTTGCACCAGTCATATATTTCGTCATTCAATGACGTCACATAACACCATATTTGGTATAGTTAGCAAAACAGCTGTGAGCGCATCATGAATAGCCCAATATACTCCAATGTAGCATTCACACGCACGCTCGCTGGTCACAGGGACACACCGACACGCGAGCCCTCCATAGTATGATGCCTGGCGCAACCAGCGTCCATCGCCGCGGCCCAACAGCAACCGGCGCGAAATGCGACATGCTGCATTTCGAACCGATGCATTACCCAGACAACACAGCGTCTCCCTGTTTTCGTCACTGGAGGGACACCGGACGCGCATGCGTCAAAGCAACACAGTGCAGTGCGCGCCATATATGGCAGGACCGGCGCCTGGCGTGGCAACGCCGGTGAGCACAAAACCATGTCACGTTGAAATGTGTTGGCGCCTTGACGGTGGCATGTAGTCATGTTCTCACATGACAGCCATCTCATGAGTATCATGTATGCACCAGTCACATACATTCACCATCCATTGGGGGCACGTAATACCAAATTTGGCATAAGTGAAGCTAGCGAGACGGCTGTGAGCGCATTATCAGCTAGCATGTAGTCATGTTGATACATGACACGCATGTCGTGATTATCATGTTTGGATGTGTCATTTACCTCTGTCGTCCGTTCGCATCGCATTTTACCAAGTTTG
This sequence comes from Rhipicephalus annulatus, assembly GCA_013436015.1. NCBI lineage: Eukaryota > Metazoa > Arthropoda > Arachnida > Ixodida > Ixodidae > Rhipicephalus > Rhipicephalus annulatus. The sequence goes on along the minus strand of WOVY01003699.1, from coordinate 128,242 downwards.
GTACATGTGAAGCTAGCGAAACGGCCACGAGCGCATCATGAGCATAGCATGTTGTCATGTTGTTACATGACACACATTTCATGATTATCACGTTTGCACGAGTCACATACCTTCGTCATCCATTCACGTACTGTAATACCAAATTTGGTATATGTGAAGCTAGCGAAACGGCCGCGAGTGCATCATGAGCGTGGCAGTAGTCATGTTGTTACATGACAAGCATGTCATGACTTTTATGTTACGGTTTGTCACTTGTGTTCGCCATGCAATCATGCCATACCATACCAGTTTTGCAACATGGCATGTGAACGAAACCAGCGCAAGAGCTGCAGGACCATGAAATGTAAATCATGACATACATGTCATGATTTTGATGTTATGACTAGTCAAATATGTTCTTCATACAGTCATGTTATTCCATACCAAGTTTGGTATCGACACCTCTATCGAAACGGCCAGGAGAGCTAAAAGTCGTAGGCGGCTAGACAGACAGACGGACGGACGGACGGACGGATAGAGACAGACAGACAGACAGACAGACAGGCAGGCAGGCAGGCAGACAGACAGACAGACAGATAGACTAGATAGATAGATAGATAGATAGATAGATAGATAGATAGATAGATAGATAGATAGATAGATAGATAGATAGATAGACAGATAGACAGATAGACAGATAGATACGCTCAGTCGCCGAAGCTCGCTTTGCATTTAAAATCCTGTCTATACTTGACTCTCATCTTTCTCCTTATATATGATAGAATTGACATACCTTTCGCAGTTTTCCCGTCGTGAATGCTGGGCTAGACGCTGGTCGTATTCTTCTCCAGCGATCCAGGCGGGCAAACACCATCATGTTATTAAGGATAGGGTCCGCGAAATTCATTTCCTGTGAGAGGGAAAAAATGCTCACTTATAGCAAAGGGTTCGCATACATATTGTAAAGTGGTTGAACGCAGCTTTAGAAAAAAGGCAGTGCAGTGAACTGTAACAACAGCAGCGAACTTTGGACCCTGGTTAAAGATTAACAAAGCATCCAAGCAGTTTAAAGCGGTGCTGTTTTGCAAAACCCCCTTAGTGTTTTGGGAGCAATAGGCACTGGGTTGTTACCGAGGAATGCGTCTGACTGACTCCACAGGATCAAGTTACGAAATGGTCTTTAGAAACAGTGGTGACCACTTGATTTTTATGGCAGCCTCTGACACTACAAAGTTCTGAAACTCTAATGGTAGTGTCAGGTTATTAATGATATTTTCGCGTTTTGTTGCGGTTACTTTAACAAGATTCAGTTGAGATATCGGCAGTCATGTAGGCACTGCATAATCAGTGCGTCCATGAAGTATATATAAACACACTGCAAGAAATCTGTAGAGGATCCACAGCCAGTCCTCCATGAAAAAAGCGAAAGAATGCCAGTAAAGAATGGTGTAAGGCAGGGAGACACAATCTTTGCAATGCTATTCACCGTCTGTTTACAGGAGCTTTTCAGGACCCTATTTGAGAACACCACAAAAAAGTACTGTCCGCGAATAAGCAAGTCCACAGAACACGACAAAACAAAACATAAATATAAATCTACCATAATAAGTTTCGAAAAATGGCAGCATATCCACGGAGTGAATGATGATCAGTGGGGTGAAGCTTCGGAGGGTTTTATCGGTAAACCGTGAATCTTCTGTATGTATGAATGTATGTATGTATGTATGTATGCATGTATGTATGTCCGTTCCCACCTGCTGAGAGAGTCATGTAACTAAGCGCTCACGTACCAAGACAGACATGCATGTACAGAACCACAGCATAAGGAACTTCGCCCCCAAAATGTGTCCAGCACCAGTTCTTTTGTGATCTAACCAAGGTAAAAGCATGTTATGAACTTTATTAGCATCCCCCTAATTAAGTTTATGAAAACAGCTGGACAACTTGAAGCACCGTGAACATTACATTCAAGACGAAGTAGTAATGAAGGGCTTATAAGTTCTCACTCCTCACCAATCTGTTTGGCAATAAATTGAAATCCTTGACGAGCACTTGCTTGACTAGTTCTGGCTCCGCTACCATCAGGGCTGGTTTGGTCCCTTCGAAGTACCTAAAAGTAAAAGGTAAAGCATATAATGTATGTATCACATATAGTGTCCGCATACAAAAGTGCTAAAGTCATCCAGACTCTCAGAAAGCGATAGCGGATGAAAAAAACTATACTTCATTGTAACAACCCTGCTAATAGTTGTTGATGCTGTTTGTTTACACATGGCAGACAAAGTACAACTTTCTTTTAGTGTCTGCACTGCGATGCTTACCAGCAGACAGGAGTGCCGTCTGCTCGTAGATGATCCTCCTGTCACAGATGGCAAACTGCTTTCACCACAGATGCCAAATTAGATGAATTCGGAAACGCATGTGTATTCGCATTAGAATCGAATTTCGGTTACAAATACTAACTTCAGCACAATGCGCTAGTGTTCATGCGTCACTGCACGTTGTACTGCCAAGCTCGATAGCCTCCATGCCCGTGCTGACACACGTGGGCAGTCGCGCAAGCTCAAATTAAGACTTACTGTCCAACGTCGTGGCATGGTATGGCATCGTTACACAACTATATGCGTAATGGAGACAGCACTCACCCGAAAAGTCTCCCATATTTCTGGCACCTCTCTTGATCCGCCAAGCATAGTGGCTGCGTTGTTAAGAGAAACTTGATGCATTCGCATATTCTGCACGAATTTGCTTCACTAGAAACAAGCCTATTAAAGCTGCAGCTGGTCATACACGACATAAAGAAAAAAAATGACTGATGCGATTCATGTTATGTCACGTCGCGTAGGGCTGTAAAAGTTGCCAGTTAATTCATACGAGAAGCCAAGTTTCTTCAGGATCAAGTTTTTTTTTCAATCCTGGGACTAATTCTTTTCTTCAAGGTGGCATAATGTAGTTTACAATACAGCCTCACATTGGGTGCTTTTATTTTTAATTCTGAGAATAGTACTTCTTTTCGAATGACATAATTTAGTGTAGACTACGACCTCCCATTTGGTACTGATGTCACTTAAATAAATGTTTACATAGATACGTCAATATTGTTATTTATTTTCCGGATTGGCAAGCACAATATAAACAAGAGATTATAGATTAGTGTTGAATTAATCAATACACTTATATTTGATACGTGCAGTTGCAAATGATATGAGAGGAAGCCCTGAAATGACCTATACTAAAATTCATAGTGTCTATGCGTATTTGCCAAGCACAACAATGTCTGTAACAGTAAATGTTTAAGTGTAGCAGTAATCTACATCTTTCAAAAAAGAACGAAAGATTTGTCTCTTCACATGACGGGTCATCGTATCCAAAACAGAAACTCGGTGTTTCCCTTTCACATTGCCCATGTACTGCAGAAATGAGCTCTTCACATTGTTGGCTGCCATCTCACACATAAAACAATCTTGAACATTTGAAACATACTGCACATAACTTTCCCTAAGAAATATGTGCCTAATGTATTTATAAGGCAAATCAAACATATGGAAAAAAATTAAGACTTTTCTTAAATCGCAAGTAAGCAAGAGCGTTGCCACTGAGGTTTAAGCGTAGAAAAAAGTCCAGGTTGATAAAAAAGATGTTTTGATAAGGACTCATGTTCATAATTAATTTATTACTGATGGTTCTCGGAGCAGTGATTCCATACATGGGAAACTTTTAAATTACTTTTTCTCTTTTTAAATGATATGCAGATGTTTTTTAAACTATGTTAACTTAAGCCCCGCAACAGTAGGACGTTACAGCAGCTGGCATCGTATATACGGCTCACACAAAAAAAAAAGAATATTTCGTTCACTGCCTCTTTTACTCATTTGAAACATTTCAGAATGTGTTCTCATATTTTCAACATTACTCGCTCAAGCGTAGTTTCATCAGGTTACGTTGATATTTATACCACTTACCTTTGTAAGTACTTTGATGAGAGGGCGGATTATCAGTGACAAGTTCTCATGCGGAACATCCTGTTTGGCCCAGTAGTTGCGATTCCTTGTTATGTATCTGTATGCAGGAAAAGGAAAGATTACGAAAATAAAGTAACGTGTTGTATACATATCATGTATGTGTAGATATTACGTGTATGTATTTTTCTAACATATTATCTGTACCGTCCCCCTTACACAATGCCCCTCGAGGGCTCTGTAAGGTACTGTAAATAAATAAATAAATAAATGTGAGTTGTTTGTTGTCAATACAGAGAGGAGAACTTGAGGCCTCTGTCGTTGCAAGAGGCATGTAGTGACACACACAGTTATAAAACCTGATGCATATTACTCAGCTGGCTCGGTCATCCTAAGCTCACTTCTAGCTTCGCTCATCAGAACACTTCTTCAATCACTCTCACATAGAGGAAACCCACATAAACATCAGCGTGTGCACGATCCGTGAAGAGTTTCACACAGCACAAAATATAAGTTTACGCTATTGGAGAAAACTTGCGACAATGTGCAGCTCGAACTCGTTTTACTGGTAGATTAATAAAAATAATTTCGGTAGGCTTATGTGCGAAAAGCACAATCTGATTAAGAGGCACATCGTAGCGGAAGGCTGTACAAATTTTGTCAATCGGAATCACTTGCGGTGACGTCGCAAAGTACACAGGCATTTAGCCTTTAGCCTACATCGAAATGTGACCACGGGGCCGTGACGGAATCCACGACCTTTGAGTCACCGGCCAAGCGCCGTTGCTACGGTATCATTGCAGTGGACCTTACTGGCGTATTCAGTATTGTTCACAAGTACCAACTGGATGTTATAGCAAAATAGCCAATTTTATTTATTGATTGATCTATTGATTTTTTAACCTATAAGTACTGTGCTTGACGCCCATCGGAGCATCCTTCAAGTTTCTACAATACAAAATAAAATGAAATTGAACCTGCAGTGGCTTGTTTATATAGAAAACAGATGGGTGAACTTTCACCTAATAAATAAGTGGTTTTACTTGAAAGCTTACTAGATTTGTTTGAATGGAAATTGTGGGTATGGCCTTATCAAGCCGTAATAATAATTAGCAGCCTAATAGCTTAAAAATAAACTTAGCAGCTGAAGTAACATTTACATATAAATGCTTTGTATCTTATTCGAAGCGATGCATAACTCAGCTTGTTTGTAGAGCATTGTTTGAGTTTCATCTTATGGCAAGATCAAAGCTTTTTCCCTTTCTCTGCTTCCGCTGCTCTGTTCTCATCGTGGTGTCCGTCTACAAAAAATAGCTGTGTTATATATTCTTAGTTTTATCAACAGACTTTTATAGGGCGACTAGCACACAAAAAAAGATTGCAAATTGCGTGGGCACTTCTGTATCATGCTTCATAATTCGTGTATTGTTTAGGCATCTGAAATCGATGTATGTCAGTATGCAAGCTGGGTTTATCAAGGTGTATACATGACTCGATACTCTTTGTTGAAAGCTATCTACTGCTGGTGGATCGCACGGTGATGACACTTCAATGTTCCTCACATGAAATATATGTGCTTATAGCTTAACAAATAAATCCGTGTATTAAAGACAACATTCAATAGACAATGCACTGTGATTGTGCCTTCGGACACACTCATGATATCGCTCAATGAGTATTATCCGGCTTGACATAGAGTTCTCGACATTTAAGCGCTTTACGAGCGGTCCAAAGAGCCTGGCACAATGCACTACGTTGGTACTTACTTCTCGTTCACAGGAAAGAGAAGAGAGGCGCTTTTCACTGTTGTCACGATTACTGCTATCCCACTTGTGAAACTAGCATTAATAAAGAAAAATTAAATAAAGTTCGAGATAAAAACACTGAAAGCTGTCTATAGTCGTTTTGATAATATTTCGATTTATATTCATTCTGCGAACGTACTTCAATCCACTATGCTTTCCGTAAGATATTATACTTTGCCTATTCTGCAGGAGCCTCTTTGATTGATTGAATTCGATTAAATTAGTTTCTGTCTATTTTGTCGAAGTCCTCCGCGGAGGTTATCTTTAGTCATATTCCTGAAAAAAAAAAATGTTGCTATTTTTCATAGTTGCTTCACAAGTTCAGCGGTCATACCAATTTTCAGTTGATAACGTTCACACCGTCTTATTCATGCTTTTATCCATTTATAGTTTAAGCTGAAAAGGTTCGCTGAAGCCATAGCGTGAGCAGTATCATGCCAGCACACTATCCAAACGATAGATAAGTTGCTTATACTTACAAGTAAAGCAGCACGAAGGCCGTCACCAGAAAAACGACCCAATCCGGCAAGCCGAAGAAGAACGCCATCTCCACGAGACTGTGTTACGGGAACTTAATCCGTCCACGGCTGAGGTAGAAATATGAGGCAGTTTGTAGATCAGCACCACACACGCGCCGCGCTCAAGTTCGGAGGATCACGAAGGGAGAACACAACAGCGACGACCGTTATCCGGGCCATTGTTGAGGCTCGCTAATCACGCCCGTTTCCCGGCACTACAGATACCACTGCTTTCGCTCGGCTTCGTTGCACCGGCTCGCGTAATGCCGACACTGAATCCGAATGGCGCGCCGAGCGCACGCTTCGTCTCTCGGGCGTATCTGAATGCGAGTCTCAAACACGGCGACAGTCAGATGGGAGCTGTATGGGCTGCCAACGCAGCGCTTGACAACAGCTGAAACGGACGCGGGCGCACGGGAACGAGAGTTGGGAACAGCAAAGGCTGCGAAGCGATAGGTAACTTCAAGGGGTACAAGACCTAATTGGAGCTTCGAGAACGTTGCGCGTAACTGCGAAGACGCAGGGAATGAGTGTACACACAGAACACCTACCAGTTCTGCGCAGAGAGAGAGAAAAAAAAAACAGCAAAAGAAGCAGTCGGAAGAGGAGGAGAATGTTTTGTTCCTCCTCCTGCGTCGAAACAGGCTCCTTCTTTCACCGTAAGGCTGCAGGAAATTGTACCTCTTTCCCTGGACACTCTTTGCCATCCGCTCACCCCCCCTCTCCATCTATGAAGTCGAAGGGCAAAAGCACCATCAACGGAAGCGGCTCATTTTTACTCTCCGCCCGCTGCACGTGGTGCTGTCGACGTGTTGCGTTTGCGTGTACGCGTGCTCAAGGCCGCCGGTAGATCTGAAGGATCATGGCCGCTGCGTTGCCTCTGGCTCGTAGGTGACGGATATTTCACCGGTAGGCTTGCTGCTACAGCCTGGCCTCAGCATACTTGTCACGGAATCATCGTGACGAGTTTAGCACGTACACGGTTTCGAGGTAAATAAACGAAACTGTCATTCGCGGCTGTGGCGTACGAACTCTTTCGCAGAGGGGAGCAAATCCATCTCACTCGTCAGCCGGGATATATATATATATATATATATATATATATATATATATATATATATATATATATATATATATATATATATATATATATATATATATATATATATATATATATACTGTTTAAAGGTATGCCGGTACACGTAATTACGACGCCACCCAATGCATGCTGCTCACCGTTGCCTGGAATTAGACTATTTTTTGTGTCCTCAAATATTGCTTAAATAGATCTGTTTAATTAATTAACGTTTGAAGGAACGAAGATGGATAAAGAATGTCAATGAGAAAATTGTAGATCTGTTTGCAAAATGTCCAAATAGATAGTTTTGAACTTTATATCAGTTACGTATTAGTGATTTTCTGCTGATGGAAAATGCCCGCGAAATACAAATAAATACCACGTGACAAACCCGCTCGCGAGTCTGTACGCACGATATATATATATATATATATATATATATATATATATATATATATATATATATATATATATATATATATATATATATATATATATATATATATATATATATATATATATATATATATATATATATATATATATATATATATATATATTTGTAGATACCACGAAGTTCAATCACACTTTAACAGGCCGAGGAACGGCGCCCTTAGCTCCATTTCCGCGTCAAATATGCGACGCTCCTCTTGCTATTACGCCTCCCTCTCTGATTATGTTTTGGCGGTTAACATCAACAAATACCGCAACAGTTTGTTTCATAGATTTATCACGGATGTTAGTCATCGGGATGAAGATGTACCAAGTGCCAACGAGGATACATCCACGTTGAACGGGGCTATAGCTTCAAAATACCAAAACATACATTCGGCAAACCCTTCGTTTTCAATGTACAGTAAATGTTTAGTTACCCCTGTAGAGGCGCCTTTTACTTTAGTGTTATATGCTGATTCCTCTGACGGAGGGATTAACCATGTTTTTTCAGGGAATCATTGCTGTTTTATTTTTTCATAAGTACAACATTTTCTTGCATATATTCAGGCATGTGTGTATTATAATTTGCTTTATTTGCTAATAGCCTGAACTTTCTATCTGAAGCATGCAAATAATAATCATATTGCTATTGTTATATTGCTGTTATTAACCTATTATTAACTTCTCAACCCTTTAAAAATGTATGACTCGTGGTATATAGGGGCATAGTACATTGTTTACACTCTATGTATCTGTATTAAAATTTCTCAACAAGCCCCCAGGTACCTGCATAAATATGCTAATACAAACGGTGTAAACAAATTTTTTCTTCAAAAAAAATCTGGGTGATTATAAAATTTAAGTATCCCTCATTGCTTCCTTTCGAAATTGTCGTTAGCTGTATATGATTGGCGTAAACAGTCTTTGTCATGCACAAAGCACCAGTTTGTTTGGCGAGGCAAGAAACAACGCAAAAGTGACCCATCGTGTGGTGACCACTTATGCACGACCACGTAAAAAATGAGAAAATAAACTATTATTGATACGGTTTATTGTTTGCCGATCGCTCTTCAGCATTTAAAACTTTCTGTGTGCCACAGAATCGTCTGCTTGTTACATGACGTCACGAAGCCGGAGAGCATCTCCTTCTAAACGTAATTCAAGTAGACCAGCTGCCAATCACCTAAGCAGCGGCTACATATAGCAGCTGGTGAGATGAATTATGTGTTTAATAAAATATTTCCACTTGCAGCATAACGCTGTTAAGTAGTTTGTGCGCGTATACGTCTCTGTGATCTCATTCATACTTGGTCTATGTAATTTGAGCTGTAACGGACAAATCAAGTAGAGTGAAAACAAACTAGCCCGACTCTTAACTGAGCCTCCATAGTGCTAAAAAGTACGCTATTTCACCTTCTCCCTGGTCCCGTGGGGCAAGCCTAAAAACTGAGCTTCCTACTGAGATCGAGTTCACTGCTTTATTCGTGGCCACTTTTCGAGCTGTCGCAATGTGGACTCCAAGTTACCATAAGCAAGGCTTATCGGGTTTATGATAGACTAAAGCGGAAACAATTTTTGGCATTTCAGTACGAAAAAAAAAACGATAGGTCAAACTCATCGGCTGGCAACTGCTCCGACAGAGCAGCGGTGATGATATATTTTTTTCGAGAAAAATTATTTTCCGGAAGCAGCAAATGCTTTGACCAGTCTGTAAAAGCTTTGCCCTTTCCCATACCTAACTGCATGAACAAGTCACAGCAGAATCAAGGCATGAAAATGTGATGTATTATTATAGGGCCGCACCGTAAGGAGCCTACAAGTAAAATCATCACAGCGGAAATGTTGGCGAAATTTCGCAATGTTGTAACATTGCCTCGTAACAATTTCATTCTGCCCTAACAACATAATTGAGTGATTACTGTTGCGACGGAAAACGTCGCCTTACTTGTTGGTTTCCCCAGCGTGCAGTCAAGAGTGACCACTGCCGAAATGGGGGGGGGGGGGGGGGCTCAGCTCCGCCTTGCCCCCTCACCCGGCTGATACGCCTATGATTCACGGCTTAGGCGATCGCGGCAAACACGCTAACGTTTGGGCTCGAATTACCTAAAGGTGCTGAACACATCGGTAAGAAAACTTAGAAGGCGTGCATACATATATAGGTTATATGATTGATCGTAGTTAGCTCGCGTCGATCGCTCCACTCATATTAAAGGCAAGTTGGCTTCTTTGAATGATCACTCACCTACGCCGCAGCAATAATATAAACTGTCTTATTCACGAGCTAAAATATGGTAATAATAATTAGTTGTGACATAAAGCTTGTGGATATATTGGTCAACTAATTCGTGTTTGATTTTGTCACCCTGAACGTCACGCAATGTTCAGCCTAATGTGTATTTTTTACATCTTAGCTATTCCTCATTTGTGCATTCTTCTGACTATAAATTATTTTTGATTATTAGTTTACTACAAGTTAACCTTGTTATAGCAGAGATGAACTGCCATTGTGCAGGAGTACCTAATGTTCATTACTAGTAGGCTGCAGTAAGTACGCATATAAATTAGTGCGACTAAACCCTCAAATAATGAACGCGTCCAAGGCTACTTATGACATGTCGCTCTTCACTACCGACGCCGGGCGCTGATGTCAGAAAGAATAGCTACTTATTACCACGACGTGTGTGTGACACCGCGGCTCTGCTGAACTTCCGCTGGTCTTGGCTTCCTATGCACCCACCCGACGCCGTCTCTCGGAGTTTCTGATTCGCCGCTGCGCTACGGCTGTTGAATTGGAAAGCTGAGTGCCTCAATTCCTGAAAGAAGAGATGCATCGCTAAAAAAAAAAAAGAAGTTTCAGGCTTCCGTGTTGCTTTAGGACAAGTGTTACCGTGTCAGTGCAGTTCAGCACACGAACGTATGTACGAGTTTTTTTTTTTTTCAACACATGTCTTCGACGTCTTATCTAGCTGCTTTTCTTTGTGGAATCTAATTGCCACTCGATCGCACACAGAGTACAATTTACGTCATACTGAACTTGCATAGGAGTTAAATTGACTGCTCAGAGAAGTGGACGTACAATGCAATCAACACAGTTACCAACACTAGTTATGCAGTACCCTAACCGTTTGGCAGCATGTCATGCCCCATTCCCCAGTTATCTTCTCTGCAGCACACTCCAAAAAAACTGAATCTCAAGAGCGCCGAGGCCTCGTTCCATGTATATGTGTATGGGGTCGATACGCACATATACGATCGAGCGTGTATGTTATGCCCATTTGAAGTAAAAGGTCTAAATCAGAGAAGATTAAGAGGTATCTTGGTTGTCAGTCGATCATTTATTTCGTCCCAGAAAAGTGCAAGAATGTTGTCAGTCTCTCGTCTGTTTATGGGAACGTGGTGCATCCGCTGTTGTGTCTTGAGTGGGGGGAGAATGCAAAATAAAAAAAAAAGGAATACAAGCTTCACAACTCAGACGTCTCATTTTTTGATGATTCTGACGGTGACCTTCTTGGGTTTGAGGATTCCTATTCCTTTGACGAATTCAAGACGTTCCTAAGAAAAGGAGAAAATAAAGAGTTCAGTAATTAGCAGCGCTCATGTTGAACCTGCACATTGTCAATACGTGGCCGCGGCAGCACTACATTATGAACACATTGCGTAAACTCTTTACTATGTGATATATTAAACACATTCTACTCTCATTAACCTACATGTATAACAATCTAGCATAAAATAATGGACAGTTAAAAACTTTTTTTGCCATTCAATTTGCGTAAAAGCACACCACATAAGTTCGAAAGGACACTTTATGTTCGGAGAACGTTTTGGCACGTACTAGCATGCGACCGACTCCATTCGCAAAGTGTAGCAGTTGTAACAGCCATGGTAGATATTGCAAGTGCCTCACTATATAACTTACACATTTGTTGTTTTGTTTTACATGTCGTCAGAGAGTGTGGAAAAGCAAAGACATTAATGAGGCCAAAAGAGGTCCCTGCAACACTTTTTGAGCATGATCAGAAAACGCTGCTTATCGCTATCGTCGAGCCTTCGCAGAACGCACGAGCCAAGTATAATATAGCGCATCATGCGTCCTGGACTTCATAATGAATTCTCGATCAGCTTAAAATCATTTTTTCTTCACTCGACAAATGACGCTACAGGTTCAAAAATCACTGCGTCACAGGCCAAGTATCAGCCATTGGCTGATTTGAGCATGGTGTGCTCAGTCGTTACTGGGGCTGCCGTGGGAGGCCGCGACTTGTCCACGCGTGCGCACCCGATCGCACTGAAAAGCGGCGCAATCGAAGAAAAAAAAGAACGAAAAATTTGTCAAGGTTCCAAGGCACGTGTGACATTTTTTTTTCCTTTCCGGTGCCATTCCTCCCTGCTTAGCTCTAAGTGCTTTCGTCAGGGCGAGTGAATGCAATGACAGTGTGCGATAAATCTTTGTAACTCTGCTCATACTGGATGGATGTTAATTTTTTTGCGGTGGTTAATTCATGAGGCAATAAGCTTCTCTGTTGAATTAATTTCATGACTACTTAAAAAAGTGTTGAAGGCCTTTTTTAAGTCAGCGGCTTGCTACCCTGCCCACCGGTGGAGGAAAGTTTGGTTTAAAAGCAACAAGGTGGGGAGCAAGAACTAATAAAATATAGATCAGTAACCACACTTATAGGTGATCCCTGAAACAGGACGCTCGCCTGGTTGATCTTTGTGAATTTCTTTCCTCTACATCCTCCCGAGTCCGGCTCATCGTAAGAAGTATTCTCGTGGTACATCGAATCAACCCCGTGTTGGGTTTGTCAAACGTGTAGATTACACGCATTTCATGGAGACACGGGAGCGTATACTACTACAGAAAGGGGACAACTGTTGCAAAATCATAACAGAGTTATAGAGCAAGTGATGGCTGGTTTGAGAACTACCCCGTCCCGATGTGCATCGGCGACTCTCCGGTGCAAGTGCACGATTTTCGCAACGCGCAAAACTATGACTATTTGTGCACTGCGTGAGCTTATATATAAAAAAAATTGTAGATGCTTTTGCTTGAGTCTATACAAGGACAATACTCAGTGTAATGCCGTGAAATGGAAGTGCAGTTTTGTGAGAAAAACGGAGTGTTACCTCGCGTTTTGTTCCACCTATGTCACATTACACGTTCATGCAATACGTTCGTATACGCACAGGGTAGCCAACCGGTCTGAGAACTAGCTAACCTCCCTGTCCTTTCTCTTTCAATCCTCCCTCTATCCTTCGTATACGCGTTTCTCCGTACAATACGTTGGTAGCATGTTATCTCAGGAGCTTCTTCCACTGGGAAGAAATTTCCTGCACCCCTTCTGATGGTGTGTTGGTTTGAGAGTTTAGCAGCTAAGCACGAGAAAGCCACGACGGCTGATGGCTTTTCGGTGAGTGACTTTATGCATAGGTGCCGGCGTTTTTGTATTAAGTGGTGATGGGAAACTTTATTCATGCGAAGGTCCTAAAGAAGCACCCAGACCTGCGTGTCGCGAATGAGTCGTTCCCTCCGAGTGTTCATGGTCGTGGCTGACCCGGTCGTTCCAGAGCACTATTAAATAAAGTAAGAATAGGCTCTCTGCAGATGCAAGTACGATTACACCGTCAAGGGCGTATTGACAGTACGTCATGCTCAGCCTGTAGCTCCTGCGAATCACTTGACCATCTTATAGCGCACTTTCCAGCATTTTCTACAAAGCACGGTTTGCTTGTTAAGGAATATTATTTCTGAGAATTAAGTGCGCGACCATAGACGATTACCTCTTCTTGAGAGGTTGCGTTTCTCGATAGTCCGTGCGTGCGGGTGTTTACTTAAGCTTGTCTAAACTTTCTTCGTTCACTTTCCTTTCTTTCTTTTTTCACTTTCCTCTTTTATTCCCTCTTTCTCCCTTCCTCCCTCCCGAAAGAGTAAGCAGGCGTTGTGCCTCTCGCCTAGGTGGCAGTTGTCAGATTGTTTTCTCCCTCTTTCTTCTGTTTCCTTGTTTAGTCATGTATCTAAATGAAGTAAACAAATAAATAAGGTGAACATATAAGAAAAAGTAAAAAAAAAAGTCACAGCTATGCCGCGAAGGTGAAGCAATGAACGCGATAGCAACAAACTGGAAGGCCACGCGCAAATGGCAAGCAGATCGAAACGTGCCCCGCGTTTATCCCGCCTTAAGAATGCACGAAACGTACTCACAGGTACAGATTAGCGCAAATAAGCGTCTCATTTGTTACTTCGCTGTGTCTGAAAAGCGCGCCCTTTTCGCAAACGGAGGCTGTTCAACGATTGCAGTGACATTTGTGCGCCCGGTAACTACAACAGAATTGTTCCGACGAAACTTAAAGGTCAGCCAAGACGTACGATTCTCCCCACTGCAAGATAAGGGTGCTCGATCGAGCGCACACACCATTATTCTCTAGTATACGTGTGAGAGATGAGAGCCACCGCGCGCTCACTGCACCATCTTGCTGATAATGCTCAAAACACGATACCCCCTCCCCCCCCTAGATGTCCGCCAACAGCGGTAAGTGGTAGATATGAATAGCTTGCCGTTTGAACGAAGGAGGTATACCTCTCGGTGCTCAGTGGTTAACACTTTGCATTCACGACGCGGAGGTGGTAAGTTCGATACCGCACGCCGGAGTCTTTTTTTTTTCTAGGGTTTATTTTCTTTCCTGCGTTTTCATATATATAGATACGTATGCATATATGGTACATGACATCGACCCCGGTGGTAAAGTCCATGATTATGACGATATGTGGAGTTTAACGTCCCAAAACCACCATAATATTATGAGAGACGCCGTAGTGTAGGGCTCCGGAAATTTCGACCACCTGGGGTTCTTTAACGTGCACCCAAATCTGAGCACAAGGGCCTACAGCATTTCCGCCTCCATCGGAAATGCAGCCGCCGCAGCCGGGATTCGATCCCGTGACCTGCGGGTCAGCAGCCGAGTACCTTGGCCACTAGACCACCGCGGTGGGGCGGTGGTAAAATCCAGCCGAGAGTGTCCATATAATTTCTATTGCAATAAAAGCAGCGGTGTGGGAGTCTTTCTGGTTGTGGTGTCCAGACCATAGTTGCGGCGTCCTCTGCCCAGCTCACCAGCCGATGTTGGAGCATGGCGCAGAATTTCTGGTACTTAAAACTAAACCATAATCCCTCACAGTGGCGTTCCTTGGGATAATTATGTGATTCCGACACTTCTAAGTTTGATGTTTAACGTTCAAAGAAATATGCGGAATGAAACACACATACTGGAGTGTGAACGTACCCTGCTCTTCGAAAGAGATATCTTCCGCCAGTTATAGCGATGACTCAATGAGCTTTTGGAAGGTGTGATTTACAGTTAACTCATACTAACCTTTGCATTTTCAGCCGGTTCAAACTGCACAGTGTGCACAGAATGAAGAAGGCACAACTTCACGGTCTGCAAAGCCATGCGCATGCCGATGCAGTTGCGAGGACCCGCTCCGAAAGGCAGGTAAGTGTAAGGTCGTATAGAACCAGCGTTTTCTGGGCTGAATCTGAAAAATAAATAGAGGCTATGTATACTACGAGTCTATTATTTAAAGGGAGAGTCACAAAATGGACGAGGTTGACACGCGTACCGACGACCCATGTAAACGCAGAGTCTTCTACTTCAGTAAGGTCAGCCTTTTTGCAAAGATCGTAAGTTTGTCCCCGCTGGCTGCGGCTTGCGTGTTGTTCACTTTAATTCAATTTTCATTTTCATCCCATACGACTATGCTTCACAAAAAATGTTACCTTTGATTTCTTTAGTTTCCTTATCTGTTGTCCTCGTATGGCTATGTAGGCCACTACAGCGCTATTTAATGTATAGGCAGTTAGGTCTTTTCAGGAGCAGCCTGTCATCTTTTGATTTGATTATCTTTGTCCGGGAGGTAAAGCGTTCGTCGTAAAGCACCTTTCATCGTGGTGAGTCCCTAATGGGGATAAAAACGGGTCTTTTTTTTTCATGGGTTTACGAAATAATAGAAACATCGTTTGGGTTCATATCGGACTTACCAGATTCTCGGGTGGTTCTAAGACACCTGCTCCCACCTCTGCTTCAAGGCAGTTCTTCGAAACTTCTGTGTAGGCGCATATTTCCGGCACGTGTTTAGTCGCGCTTTTCTGTCTACATTAGCGTCTCTGTTCGGTCACATTCTTTTTCAAGTTTGTATAAAGAACCGTATATAAAATATTTAGTAGAGGCGTGCCCTTAACCCTTGTATTAGCTTTACGGCTGATGGTCTGTCATGCTTCGCGCATCCGTTACCTCTCGGGAATGAATTTGTCAGGATCGGGAAAGAACTCTGGGTCATGGTGCATGGCGTAGATAGGAACCGTGACAATGCTCTCTTTGGGAACCCTGATTCCTGTGACACCCATAACGTAGTCCTTGGACGCAGTCCTGTCAAGTCTGAAAATGAAACCAACAATCAAAGTGAAATCGGGCATTACGGCGCGTAAGGCGGAACGTATTTTCCACATATTTGAATGCGCTATTGTAAGAAAAAAAAACGATGTTTCATTGGTTTTGCACATATTCGCAGGAAACGTACGTAACCCACCGTGGAGCCGGCGGATACAGCCTCATGGTCTCCGAGACGACACAATTCAGGTAAGGCAGTCTAGAGATGACGTCGAAACTTGGATTCTGACCCTGCATGTATAAAAAGACACCCAATGAAGCGTCAATACTCACAGCCTGTCATACAGCCGCAAGGCTTTTATCAAGAAATGTGCGGAAGGCTCGTTTTGGGCATTATGGTATTGCAGTAAGGTATGTGACCAGGCTATAGCGCGTATTCCATGGTGACTTGGACAGTGCGTGAGACCGGAGTAGATATCTAGGTCATTTAACCGGATGAACGTAAGCTTATTTGGTGAAGTAACTATAGATATACACTGGTTGCTTCGCTTGATGTCTTTTCGCTTTTATGGGTAGGGGGGAGAGAGGGATGGTTACTTTTGTGTGTCCTGGATTTCTTGCCAAGTCTGCTGTAATGCGCGAATGAATGAGGGGTGATCACGTGCGATGACCTGTTTTCTTTTTTTACGTGCTCCGTGTTAATACATTTCAGTTGCAAGTCAGCGCCAGTTGTAGTCGCTTCCTTGTCCTTGTGTGTCTCACGCTCTTTTCACGCCACCCGGGTGTGGTATTGCATCGTTTCTATTTATGAAGGAAATCCACATTTAGAGGTCTAGTTTAGTCACATGCTCAATTGTTCCAGCACAGCACGTGGGTTATATTTCTCACGAGTAGATGCGACCGCAATTACACGTACAAATGAGCGCGCTCACATGATAACACGTACAGCCGCGACCACGTTTGTCTGGAGCACGCGAGGAGCACGCGAGGTTTTCGCTCTGTGGGGCGAAACCTGGAGGCAGTTTCGGGCTCTGAAGTGCTGTATCAGAAGCATGTGTGGCCTAGCTGTCAGGCTGACCATGTCAGAGTCCGAAACTTCCTCGACGTTTCGCCCAGCGGAGCGAAAACCGGCTCTTCGCGCGCTCTTCACAGACGTAACCGCCGCTGTACTCACTTGTACCGACAGTACTGTTCACTTGTACGCATGTTGCTACGTGTAAGAACATGCTACCTCGTGTACATGTACACTACTACATGCACTCACACTTACAAAGCGTACACATTTAAGTGAGTATTGTACATGTACAAGCGTACGCTCTAAAAAAGGAGCACATGTGACTCTTTTCGGGTGTGTCCCTGACGTGCCTCGTATAGATCTCTCTTTAAAGACGCAGTTTGACTCTCTTTGGGGGTCACTATGCTCTCTTCTGAGAGTCATGTGACCCTAAAATGAGTCGACGTGTCTCTCTAAGGGATGTCGTGTATGCGGCACGTCAGGACTACGTGCACCCGAAAGGAGTCACACATACTCCTTTTTCCTTAGGATGTGCTACATATGCCTATATGCAACTCACATGGACTGTGAAGCATTCATCCGCTTCTATGCGAAGCTTTTCCTGAGCTTCGGGATTCAGCGCGAGTAGGTAGGCTGCGCAGGCGAGTACTGTCGAAAGGCCGTCGTGGGCGGCGACAAAGAACTGCACGCATTGAGCCAGGGCTTCGTCTTCAGACAATGCTGCGATGCAAGTTTACGAAGTCTGAGAAACGGACATAAAACGCTGCATATACCGAAACTTTTCAGTTATTTTGCGCTATGGAAAGTTGTGAAGAAAAAAAGAAACAGTTGGTATTGTCGATTCGACTTTGCGTATACAAACGTGATTGTACTCCACGTTCGCATTTCGTACCCCAGTGTATCATTGGAAATAAATTAACTCCTAGAGTAGCGGGCTGCGTTGTATTGCGGATTCACTGTTTACCTAAATTAAGTAGCTCAGCTGTAAAAATATAAATAAAAATAGAACAGGTGTGAATTGCCAACAGGCGTTAGCTTGGATGTATGTGTCACTGTGATCTCCCTCTTTCACTTTTTTTGTCTTCAATTTTCACAGGACACTATTTTAATTCACTCATCAGTCATAAATGAGTATTTCAACGCTGATAAAAAGACTATCTATTGTAATTTCCCAGATAAATGAAATTGTTTACGTTTATTCTGTACTTTAGACAAGATCAGCCTCTAAAACAGCAACCAACCCATGAAACGAATTTCAAACTCATTTTGTGCGTATAGCACCTGTCGGCATCAGTGTGGCTATTTTTATTTTACTTGTTGGTGTTGTTGTTACTGTTGTTGTTGTTTTCTTGTTGTTGTTGTTTTGTTGTTGTTGTTGTTGATGTTGTTGTTGTTGTTGTTGTTGTTGTTGTTGTTGTTGTTGTTGTTGTTGTTGTTGTTGTTGTTGTTGTTGTTGTTGTTGTAGCGGTCGTTCATTTTGCACTCTCAGTGTAAAAACAGGTTCAATGTGGTCTCTTATCAGATCATAAACGTACTGGTACGCAAAATATCGAGCATAAAGTTGAAAATTATGAGGCACGAGAGCGCGCCGTTATACAGACCCGAAGACAGGACACTCCCGTCATGCACGGTATAGTTTACCGGCTGAGGGCCTGCGTCGTCAAGGTCGAAGACCCGCGTGTGATTACTGGTACGTACACAGTTGCGTTTGGTTGTAGGCTAGCATAGGCGCCCAGGAACTAAAATTTGGGTGCATGCTAAAACAATCGCGTACGATCAGGCCTTATCAGTTGTTTCCAACTAAGATGAGCCCCCTGAACAGGTCCTGGTTTTGGCCCGTTAAATCCCGCATTCCTTAGCGACACCGGACAACCCCACACCGAATTTCCGCTGAAAATGAGGCTGATGTAGCGGCCATTTAGCCGAAAAGTATAGGGTTACCAGTCACGAAGTTTGTCCGCCTCGCTAGCGGTGCGGTTACGGTATACTCGGCTGTTCGCCCGAAGGTCCCGAATTCGATCCCCACCGCAGTGGTCGCATCTCGATGAAGGTGACATGCTGGAGGTGCTATGTCAGTGCACATTGAAGAACACAGGACGGTCGAAATTTTCTAAGCCCCCCCCCCCCCCTAAGATTGTCTCTCGTAATCACATCGGGATTTCCTGACGTGAAACCCCAGATAATATTATGCTGCAAATTTTGGCATTGCGAACTCACCTCTTGTCACAAACTTTACGCTGTTCTTGACGTCAGAATCAAGGTCGAATATTTCCGTGCACTATTTTCCGGGCGCAGCTTCCCCCGAGTCGATGAGAGTTCCTTCCTGGGCATCCATCATGAGTTGCAAGAAGTCTTCGTGGCGCTGAGAAAGAAATTTACGCTTTGTTTACAGCCATGTGACGTAAATTTTCTTCAGCGTTCTTTTTTTTCATTTTAGAAGAAGTCTGCACCAGTAGCACGTCACGTTGCGGTAATAATGCGGTATTTTGAGTATTTTAAAGGGGTCGTGAAACGTTCGCTCTAAAGCGACAATGCGAAGCCACCGGCGTCCACACGCACTAACTAGGTGACGTCATCATAAGTAATGCTTTGCCTATCGAGGAACGCGGAACTCTTTGGTAGTTGCGAGTGCGTGAAATCAGGGCACCCATCAGCGTCTTTGCCATACGCAATCGGCACTACCTTGAACTCTGACGTCATATTAAGGAGCATTCTTGCGGGAGGCGGATCGTGTATGGCAGGCGCTGAAGAGCGCCTCTTCCGTGTGCTCGATATGCCATATATAGCCCCGCGTTCCTCGATAGGCAAAGCGTCTATGCAGGTCCACTCGCGCTTATGATATAGTTAGCGCATGTGACTGGCGATGGTGTCGCATTGTCGTTGTAAAGCGACCGTTTCACGACCCCTTTAAGTCTAAGTTTTACATTTCAGCACACGCCCACACGAACGCACGTACACAATGTCATCGTTGCAGTGTTCAGAGCTAATGAAATTCAGTATTATAGTAGCTCAGTTTTTTCACTAGAGTGACTACTATGAGAACAATTATCGTGAACCCATACTAAGCAAATCTTGTTAAACTTGCAACTCAAGGCCTAAATACTGCCTATATCTGATTTTCAAAAGCGAACAACTCAATTAAGCACAACGTTGAAATTAATTGATTGCCACGTTCAAACCAACATATGTTAATGTACAGAAGTGTCTTATTTTTACAACACTAACAGACATTGTTTAAAAAAACTGATGTCAGCGCATGAACATTAGTCGATATACTAAAGTTGCTGTAGGCCCGTGTGCTCAGATTTTGGTGCACGTTGAAGAACCCCAGAAGGTCGGAATTTCCGGAGCCCTTCACTACGGCGTCTCTCATAAACATATGGTGGGTTTGGGACAATATACCTTACATATAAATCAATCGATATACAAAAGTGAAGGCTCAACCATACGAGAATTATTGGTGAATCAATGTGGTATGTGGGCGCCAGGCATCGGATAAGGCCGCGGCTCTTTCAAGGCGTGATTAAGTCACCCTGAAATGTATACTTACTCGCTGCTGCTGTCTTCTTTCTTTAATAATTGCTCTGCAGACCTCCTTGAAATACCGAAATGGTTCGGGGTTTAGAAGTTTAGCCCTCAACACTTTTACTAATCCCGGGCACAGGACTGAAAATGGAAGCAAATGAAGTCAACTAAAAATGAAAGAGTGTAGCACATAAGTTTGGGCTTACATTTGTGATATCTATAGATGGGCTAGCATTTCTTTCTAGTAGAAGTTAGCAGACATACAGTATATATTTGCGCTTACCAAATAACATTACCGCCAGGTTTATTCCGCCAGAGAATGCTTTCGAAGCATTTGTCACAAACTCGCTGTCTGGATCTCTATGCGACTCAAGCTCGGTGCCGAATGCGCATTTCGCTATCACGTCCAGTGCGTAATGGCCATAAAACCTTAGAAAGAAAAAAAAACGTGATTTATTTTTATGCAACAAGTTGCAAAATTGTAAAGTACTCATGTAGTCGACAAACAAAATGCGTTTGTCATTGTATACTGCATTGAATGGTGGACGCGTAACTTGGAACCTTCACTATAGGGAAATTTGCGGCTGGGTTTTAGTGTACATTTTTTTTTATATGTACCTTCGCCTTCTTGTAACAACAAAATGAACAGCTCCAATGCAAACTGATAGGTTTGCAAACGACTGCGCCGACCTATATATTGAGTATTTCACGACCTTATTATTCTGTATCATGAGTTGAAAAACTGAGCAATATCAATGGGGCAGCGCGCATGAAATGAAAACAAAATTGTATTTTTTGGCTGATTTGGTTGTGTACGTCAGCAATGTGAGCACCTAATGTTGCTTGACGAATCAGTAGAGCATACCTGTCTTCTCAAAATGCAGTAAAACCAAGAATGCGGGCATATTGGACCCTTGACTGGATTGAGTGCCTGCCAATGACGATAGTGACATAAAGTTTGTGAAGAGAGTCCAACAATTAAAAGCAGGGTCCACATCACAGAAAAATTTATCTGTAGGAGAAATTTAGCAGGAAACAAAATTTGGCAGATCCCACGTACCTGGGAATCAACATTATGTGAAGCACGTGGAGGGAAGGTAACCATGTTGCATTTTTTTGAGCGACACGTCATGAAATGACGCTAAATATATGTACAAATGTTGCACGCAGAGACATATGTTGAAGAGAGCAGGAAATGTGTTTTAGCAGTACCAGACGCTGATATGAAGCGCTGATCTCGCGAAGATGCTGGCCCTTGACACTGCTACTCAAATTAATTTCAGCACGTGGCACCTCACCACAATTGACGTTAACCCGACGTGACAGCTATATGAAAAGAGTACATATGTAGTGTTTATCAAATTGGCTATGCAGCACTGCAACCATTATTGACGTTTCACGAAAATTAGCGCCTATTTGAAAAGTAGTTCCGAGACCTGGCGTAGCTCTGTGGTAGAATGCTTGACTGCCACGCAGAATGCTTGGGTTCGATTCCTGCTGGGACCCTGAAATTTATTATTTGCATTCGTCGGGTGGCCAACGCTGCCCATGTCAGGTTTTTCTTAACAATGAAATTTATTCTATGCTTCGTTTGGTCGACGCTACCGATGTCGGGTATTGCTCAACGCTCACGCGTTAAAATTGCCCATGTGTGTTCTCGTCGTTCCTGGGTAGATAGTAAGTGTCGATCACCTGTGGCACATACCCGCCCGTGTGTATGTGCCACTGTCTGATGGGAAGTGTTTGACGACGTACGATACGGGATTGTGACATTATTCATGTCTTGACCAGCACGTCACATTCGTCAAACCCTCTTGCCCTTCCATGCTAATTTTGGTTCACGCCAAGTTAAGGGGTTCACCACGAGAGCACCCAAACGTAAGCGGCCAGATAGATACGCTAATGTCGCCGAAGTTCGCTAAGAAACGCTTCGCATTTAAAACAGAAGCCAATACAAAGGCAGCTTACGCATTATTATCGAGTGCGAGTGAGCAAACAGAAGGGGATTACAGGACGTTACGAACAAAAAGTATCGTAAATTTGGCAACATACGGGAAAGCAGGTAATGCAACAATAACAGATGCAAAAAAGAAATTATGTGTACTAATTCATAACATCATTGCAAGTACCCGGTAAATGCTCACTTCCTCATACAGTTGCCGCAGTAGACAGAGAGAGAATAAATTGAGAGAAAAGCAGGGAGGTCAACCAGCACAGCAGAATTCAGTTTGCTACCCTGCACTAAGAGGAGAGGGAATGGAGGACAAAGATGAGAAGGAAAGCGGAGAACAAAATAGACGTGGCAAAAAAATTGACCCCATATCTGCACGTTTTACTGCAAATGTCGTCGAAATTTGTGATAGTCTTCCGTCTGGAGAGAGTGAACAAAACGTTTATTGGATGTTTTGCGCGAGAAAATCGGTCAATGGGATTCAGGGAGGCGCTGCGTTAGACTTGAGCGCCATCTGGCAGTAATCTTGGAAAATGAAAGGATGGCCTCCGATATAGCCAGCGCGTGGCGTACACGTGCCACGTGAACCCATAACTTGTAGAATTCAGGGCCGCGGGTAGGTGGCAGCACCGTATCGTCTTAACAAACACCCGTCTTTTAGTGCGTAGCGTCGCATCTACAGCGCAGCGTAATAAATTCTATGGCTCTTAGAATTACTTATGTGGGCTTTGTCTAGTATAATATTGCACACAACCAAATATAGACGTATTGATAATGTGCCTCAGTTATGCACAATATTTCATTTTTAATCGACAATGCGGACAAGTATGAACGCAGAAACCAGATCAACATTCGTGGGCGTTGCGGAAGTGGTTGACCTTAAGCCTAGCTGAACCATTTGGTCGACAGACAGGCAAGTCAAAAGACAGGCATCAAGACAGACATACCAAAAATATTGCGTGGAATAATCCCAGGAAAGACTATTGTCTTTTAAAAATAACAATAGCGAAGATGCTATGACCTATTTAGTATGCTACTACGATGCAATAAATCAATAAGGCCTTGAGTGAACTTCTGTGCGAAGGCACAGAAGCTCACTCAAGGCCTTATTGTTTTACTGCAAATGTCGTCGAAATTTGTGATAGTCTTCCGTCTGGAGAGAGTGAACAAAATGTTTATTGGATGTTCTGCGCGAGAAAATCGGTCAATGGGATGCAGGGAGGCGCTGCGTTAAACTTGAGCGCCATCTGGCAGTAATCTTGGAAAATGAAAAGATGGTCTCCGATATAGCCAGCGTGCGGCGTACACGTGCCACGTGAACCCATAACTTGTAGAATGCAAGGCCGCGGGTAGGTGGCAGCACCATATCTTCTTAGCAAACACCCGTCTTTTAGTGCGTAGCGTCGCATCTACAGCGCAGCGTAATAAATTTTATGGCTCTTAGAATTACTTATGTGGGCTTTGTCTAGTATAATATTGCACACACGCAAATATAGGCGTATTGATATTGTGCCTCAGTTATGCACAATATTTCATTTTTAATCGACAATGCGGACAAGTATGAACGCAGAAACCAGATCAACATTCGTGGGCGTTGCGGAAGTGTTTGACCTTAAGCCTAGCTGAACCATTTGGTCGACCACCTGTGGTCGACCAAATGGTGGTCGACCAACCATTTGGTCGACCACCATTTTAAAAATAACAATAGCGAAGATGCTATGACCTATTTAGTATGCTACTACGATGCAATAATTCAATAAGGCCTTGAGTGAACTGTGCGAAGGCAGATTGTGTTGGCATTCGAGCACTGACTATTCTGATAAGGGTCTGTCGTCAAGGTGGGCTAATGCAACAGTTTAAGTATGATATATGTTGTTTCAAGTTTTACAAAATCCCAAGAAACTAACTTATCCTTTACCGCTTGACGTCCACGTCTTTTTCCTTCTCAGCGACTTTCTTAAGGTGCTCTGATGTGACTTTGGCACACGCCTGAATCAAGTCGCTCATCTGAAAAAAAATAAAAGGAACGCTCAGAATTGCATTTGTTACTACTACAGACACTCATAATTTAAAAAAATGCCATTTAAATGCAGCATACTACTGCAACAGTTCAGCACTCTGCCTTTTATCTTTCTTTTCGTAGTCGCTTAAGCAGAATATCAAAGTTGAGTACATTAAAGTTCACAACACCTCAAAGTTTAGCGTCCTTTAGGATTCGAAGGTTTAAGTTCAGCATGAATCGACCGGTCTGTAATGGCATTGTTGTCCGCAGCTCTTCTTTCACCTATAGCTCTTAAAATTAATAAGACTTATATGTGATTTCAAGGCGGTTACGTTAACGAGGTCGTTTTGATGTGATTTCGTTGTCGGCCTCGGTGTTTGTGCGCATAAAATCGGCTTGATTCATGGGCGAAAATTTCGAGATAGATGCTAATAAATAATTAATAAAAATGACCGAGCGAAAATTGAACCGAGGCCTTTTGCGTGGACAGTAGGTGGTCTACCTCGAAGCCACGCCAGTGCTTGACGCCAGTGCAGCAGGTGGTCTACCTGCCACGCCAGTGCTTGAAGCTGGACGAAATTCGCGGAGGCCTCCGCTATACGGTGTCCCTCATATAGCCTGAGCTGTATTGTGAAAATTGGGATGTCAAACAATGAAAACTAACCTAATATCAAATGTTCGGAGAACGGCGTGGTATTTATCATGCTGGTTTAACTTAGGGTTACTTTCCGATCTAGTTTAATAACCTTAGAAAAACGTTATGTTGATTTCACACTGAAAGTTGCACCTATTCTAGAATTTGAGGCTGTGTAAAAAAAAATATTTTGTAAAGGCTTCGAAAGTGTAACCCGTGACATATAACTGCTGTAAACAAGAAGACAAGAAAACGAAGAAACATTGCAGGGCAAGGTGGTTGCCATTATACTCTATGCTGTGGCACTTTAAAGGATGTGCACGGCCTAATTGCGTGTACGTAACGGCCGTTGTTAATGCTTATGAATGACAAACAGCTTGCCTGAAGGGCCGACTGGTATGGTACACGTATACTTTGTGTTGCTCTGGTTATTTTTTTGGCTTTTTGTATTTTTATTGCACTTACCAGACAGCACAGAAATGTTGTAACCCTTCCTCTCTTTGAGTTTCGTTTGAGTTTATTCAGCCATGATGGGACAAGTAGATGAAGATACACTGTATACGTAGTTTGGCGCAAAGGAAAAAGTGCATTGAAGAGCTTGACTGGCCTCTTCACCCAGAAAAAAACCAAAGCTACAATATTACAAAAATTACAAAAAAATTGCAGTTAGCGGAAAGCGAGAACATAAAAAGAACGCGCATGGGGCCCATGATGGCAATTGACAAAAAAAACAACTCTGAAATACGTACAAATATTCATAACAAAGCAATGTATGAATGAATAAAAATATGCATAACTATCAGAAAAATCACCCAGTATTCATGAAGAACACAATTAGCACGTCGAATTGAATACGTTCAAATCAACCCTTTCAGCCCTGGATTTTTATTTTGGTCGGATACCGTTTTTTGCTTGTTTTTCTTGTTGTTGGAACTTCATAAGACCACAAACGCTGGTGCGAGAATTTCTCGAATAATTAACGTGGTGTCAAATTAGTTAATTAGGGCTCAGTGATTAGGAAAAATTGGCAGCTTTATCTCTACTAATAATTAGTGTACACAAAAAGCGAATCGACGCCTTGTCAGCCTCATACTCATTAAAACAGCTTCGATACGACGTCCCGAAAATCACGCTTATCCGCCTCACCTTACACGCCTCGGCTTTACCGAAGACTTCGCTCACGCTTAATTTTTTTTTTTGTGGCTGCTACTTCTGCAAATGCGCCGCAATATTGATGTCAATTGCAGTGGGGATATTTGAAAAACTATTTTCCCAAGAATAAGCACTATTGGTAACGTTTTCGAGATACTAGGGGAAACGTTGTGCGGTGGTGTCAATTGACACCGCCGCAGCCGAAAGGGTTAACATGCGCTTCGATAGTGCGTGCTGCATTTCAGGGAAAAAAACGAGAAGCGTTTCCAATGCTCTCTTGAGTGTGAAAATTTGCACTGACTCTGGAGTATGTCTTGAGGCCCTCCCCACTTACCCTGCGCATTTTCGCTGTCGTGAAGGCAGGACTTGACGAGGGCCTTATCTTTCTCCAGAGGTCAACGGGTGCTGTAGCCATCATGTTGTCCAGAATCGGATCGAAAAAGTCGATCAGCTGTAGCCAGATAAGACGACGTTGTTCCTCAGTAGTATACGTTTTCTTATTCTGGCAGTGATGTTTGTGTATACAGCCGTCAGCGCGCATATCTCGAACACTTCGGCGCGTGGCCTCGACCCGCTTCGACTGACGCCATCACCGCCAAACATTGGACACTGTATGTTTGCCACAGCTAACGACAGAGGGAGCGTGGGTCAATTTTGCTAATAAATTTATGTTTCACTTCCATGTGACAAGTGGGTCGAATACCTTCACTTGCGAGGTCCACTTTGGGCACGTTTCACTCGTGGCCACAGACCCTCACGAGAGCCCATGCAATTTGTCGTCACATAGGCGCGCGGCCTGTTGCACATAATGGTTCAGTAGAGGGATAAGAAAACGTCAAGGAATTTCATGGGCGCACGTGAAAACGCAGTGCCTGGCAAAAATGGGTGCAAAAAAAAAACTGCTAAGTGAGTGTATTCTGCGCGCTGGTCAGTAAGATTTGAAAGGAAATCGTGCAAGATAAACTGAGCCAAGCCACATCCACGCCCGCTGTGTGAGAGGGCGCACCGTGCGCTTTTCATCCAGCGGCCGTGCTACATCTATCATTATACGGCAAACATACCGTGTCCAACACTTGGTGGCACTGGCGTCAGTCGAAGCAGCTCGAGCCCACGCGACGGAGCTTTCTAGTTAAGCGTGCTGATGGCTGTACATGAGATGACGTAACAATACCAATTTCATACATTACATACAGCTGCATGAACTGGACATGTCACATGAAATGCACATCATGGCTCTTCTGTTATTTTTTTATCCTCACCGTTCTGTTCATAGAACACTGCGGATGCTTCAGAAGCTGTGCCGATGAAGGCGGCCACAGAAAGTAGTTAAAGCGCATCTTTAAGCCTAAGACTTAAATTTCAGCGACAGACAAGCATTTCAATGCATGCATCCGGCCCTTCAGGTGCTCATTGGATTATGCGTATACTACTCCCTGCATTAGGTCTCTCCTCCTGTAGTGGCCTATTTTTCCAGACCTCACAATAATTCACGTTATCCTAACGAACCGATGAGCACACGCGAGCTTTGATGACAGAGTTCTCTGCCCACGTTTCTCTGCAACCCAAAAAGGGCTATAGCACGTTAACACTATAAGACCAGAATACATAGTTCCAATACACGTGGCTCGCATTGATGTTTTGTTTATTTTTTATTTTTCCCAACCATTTTCCTTGCGAGCAAGAGCGTGTTGATTCATAAAATTAGTATTCATAGGATAAATTACCCATTTTTGATACAATTAAAATTTTGGATAGATATAGCATTCTGACCAAGTAAACTTTTAACGCAAGCCCGCTGGTGCCAATGTCTTTTCAGGCACCTAGTGTTTAGAAAAAGTTTATTCTCTCATGGGACGCAACAAAGCTAAGGGACAAGCGTCTGTATAACAGGCACAATAACAAACAAAAGACAAAGCACAACATACATTACAGATTTAAACAAAAGTGTCCAAGTCCGTAGGATGTCCATAGTTCATAGTACTAACCTAGTTAAGAGGCCTGGCAAGCCAACACAAGACAGCTACGAGCGCGTTTGTTACTACCTAACAGTTATGCTTGACTTGACCTGCTTTCTTAGCAACCTCAGCTGCCATTTATTAATCAAGCAACCATGGCTTTTGGGAGTGCAGGAAAAATCGAAATGCGATGCAAACGTCGGGACCTGTTCTTGAACTTTTGACTCTTTTCCAAAGAAATATTGACTAAACTTTCTTTGTTTAGAACCAATACAAGGCGCTGTCAGATCATGCTGTACATCTATATGCCTTCTCCAAAGTTAATATGACTGCTAACGACAAGTGCACGTACGCCAAAATTAATATTTTCTCCTTCTTTTTTATTTTTTATGCTGAAGGGAGGGGGGGGGTGGAGCGGGTATTGTGATTGATGCATAATACTGCGTAGCATATTCGTCTAAAACGTTTTTAACACAAGTTTATTCAATCTAGCTTTAGTATCACGTTCATGTTCACACTGAAATACATTCGCTAAGGCGATGGCGTTAGATAGCCCGTTCCGCAGAAATTCTGGCCTCATTTATTGATTGGTGTGTGGAATTTAACGTCCCAGAACTATTACAGGATCATGAGAAACGCCGTAGTGGAGGGCTCCGGAAATTTCGACCTCCTGGAGTTCTTTAACGTGCACCCAAATTTGAGCACACTGGCCTATGTATACAGCATTTTCGCCTCCATCAAAAATGCAGCCGCCACTGCCGGGATTCAAACCCGCGACCAGCGGGTCAGCAGACAAGTACCTTAGCAACAAGACCATGGTGGTAGGGCAGAAATCCCGGCGTGGGCGTCGTTATTTGTGATTGAAAAAAATCATCTTGTGCGTGACGGAAAAATCGAGAACAACAAAAATACCATATGATAAAATAATTTGAAGTCGGAGCGGGAATCGAACCCAGGTCGTCTGCGTGGAAAGTGGATCGTCTACCACATGGCCACGCGTCTGCTCGTGAATATATTGAAAATAACTTCCTGTGCGTGGAAATGCGGTGAAAGTGACACGTTCTTTACAAACGCGTCCTGAATAATGCAACATAAAATATTTCGTAAGAATGCGTGTTACAAGCACCCGTTGCAATCGGGTGTAAGAACATATGATTATCATAATGACTTCATAATATAAAGGTGGTAACCCACTACAAAACTTACACACGCTACGGCACCTGTTTCCTTAAAGCCCCGCAGTGGATGCATATCAAGTTCGAAAAGGTTTCATGCACTAAGGGCTTGAATTACGTACTACAAACAGAAGATCGATATAGCGTTCAACTCCTAAAGGCGACGCTTTAGTGTTCTCTAGTTTTTTTTTTCAATTTTTGAAACAACCCGTTATGCCTAGTTGTAGAAAGCACAAACTTTAAGAACGGCTTATAATCAGCAACTGTATTTTTTTTGTGGTGTAAAGCTTCTTTATGCTCTTTTTGGAAATATGATTTTTTCTTAAATGAATTGTGCCTGCGTTTTATATACGCGTTCGAAGTTTGTATCCCCATGCCAACGTCGTTGTTGAGTCTTTTTTTCCTGGGTGAATATTTGCAAAAAAAAAAAAACGTCCTATGTCATGTTTACAAATATTACTTCAAATTATTTAGGCAAAAAAGAAACTTTGCAGGTGGTTGAGGAAGAAAGGCGTGACATGTTTGCGTATATAGATTTACCCATTGTTTGTTTTGTGGCGCTTAATTCTTTAGCCACCTAGATTTTGATGCGTAATTTTTTTTTGCTATTCGGAAAATAACAAAGGAAGAAAGCTTTTTGTGTTATGTAACGCATTAAAAATGCAATATTTGATAATATGATATTTTACAATATTTCAACTATGAAAAATTGAAAGCGTAGATAGCTTGGAATAAATCATTTTTCATGGCAGTACATTCACAAATAGTGTGCACGTCACCCTTGGCACATATCCATGGCAGGAAAGTACCTATGTATACAAAGAAGTCCTCAAGCGAGTAACATCATCATTAACATTGTGGCAAGAAAAAGGCTCCCCAAAGGTCTGAACTGTGTTCAAGTCGCAAACAAAAAGAATTACAAATTCTTGCGTCTTTACTTACCCGCCTGTTACACAGTATCGGAAAGTCCTTCACGAGTACTAGTTTTACCATGTCGGGCTCGCCAACAGTCAGGGCCGGCCTACCTCCCTCAAAATACCTGAACGTGTTCAAAGAAAACAAAAAGAAGATGTGTGCGTGCCGAGAAAATCTTCTTGTGATTCACCATGAGATGGTAATGGAGTCCACGTACCCGAATATTCTTCCAAGCTTCAGGTAGCGTTCTTGATCCAAAACGTGCACAGGCTGACCGGAAGTAAATCGAGCAGTATTTTAATCTAACCTTTGTCTTTCGGCTCATCTTTCATGATAGATTTTTTAAATCTTAACACGTTACTTGCTTGTATTTTTCTTTCGAGAAAATATTTCGGTTCTATGATATCCCTATTTAACATATCCTTTAGGCAAAGCACATAACTCGCAGATATAGACATCAGTATAGAAGAAAATCGATTCACACAAGAGCAAAACACATTATCTGCTCAGATTAGAGAAAAATTAAATAACTTTTTGGCAGGACCCACATTGCATCGCTGCGCATGCTCTTCGTTTACATTCAAGAATTTTTGTGGCATGATAGAGAATAAAACATACTTCATAAGAGTTTTTCTCAAAGTAAAAAAAAACAATGCAGCATTGAATTTTAGAAATCATTTACCTGGCTCATTGCTTAGCCCATATAGCAAGAAAACATGGTAAACAATCTACCACGCCAGCAGAAAACGGTGTGATCGGTACCGATTATATGTAAACTATTCTTTCATAAAAGTGTCGCCTTTCCAAATGTTTGTTATTTCAAAAACTATGCAAATGTACATTATGATGACCCTTGAACTTTATGATGGCCGTTGAAAATTATCGCTTTGAAATACGTATCCTCTCATTCACGAAAACACAAAAAAACTTCGTCTAAACGTAAAACATAGACACATCGACACAGTTTCAAGAAATACGACATGCTCGAAGTTTTCCTGAGGCTGTGCACAATGGTGCGCCGCGATTTCTATACAGTTCACTGATTTATGTATTCTACTGTCTGCATGCGCTCGCGGGCGTCCGATTTCATTAAAAATAAAATTACAACGTGTAATAAACGATTGTGGGATTTCACTGGTGGTGCAAGTTCATCGTTACGGGAATAGACTACGTTCACACACCTTAGGACGGCCCAAATTAACATAGAAGTTACTAAAATTAACCAGAGAGGACTCTGTCGATGTGATCGTTCAACGACGATGGGAATGATGGATAGTACACACATTTGCCTAGTCTTCATACTTGCGGGGGCGAATTGTACTTGCGGCTTCGTTTATTGCTGTGTTTCGGTTTAGTTTCGAAATAAAGAACGAACCCTTTTGAACTTCGTGACCCAATTTGAAGTGACAAGCCTATTAGAATTAAGTGGTGAAGCGCAACCGCTGAACATTTGCCGAGTTTTGTTTCGTGAGAAAGCAGCTCCAAGCCACACGAACACACACGGAGCCACAAGCAGGCCAGAAGTACAAAGATTAGACAAATGTGTGTACTACCCATCATTCCAATGCTCGCTGAAGCGCCGTGCATTGCAGCTGCCATACACACTAGCGCCGAAGTTCCCTCTAGTGTATATTAGGAAAACCTATGCTAATGAAGACTTGTGTCGAAGCTAAGCGCACACGTTGACGCGTGTTTAAGTGCATCAGCTCGGTAATGAAAACGCACTTGCAACTCTTTCAACAACATTATTTTAATGGTCAAGAAAGAGACTTGGAGCGGCATTCAAATTATACTTCATAGCAGGGTACTGTCGCAAAATCACAAAAGTCACAAAATAACGTTAGTTTCACACGTTCGCCGTCGACCTTTCATAACAAAAGTACAGTTAGGCCGACAATAATTAAAATTCGCCAGTTTGATGTACACTAACACAAAGATGTGCGAATCGTTTTGTATGCGTAAAGCAAACTACCTTGAACAGAAAGCTGATCGCTGGCCCAAACAGCAGAGAAAACTTCTCGTGGGTCAGGTTTTGCTTCTTCCAGTAGTTGCTGTTTCTTGCCGCATACCTGCCAGATTATTTGAAGATAACCGTATATAAGCTTATTCGTATAAAATGAAGAGTTAAACAGTATACTATACTATATAGTTTCACCAACAAGCCCACATCGTCACTCTTGTAGATTACTACCACTTTCAAAGGAAGTTGCGCCAGTTCCAAACTAATATAGCCTTTCTTTACAACCCAAGTGCAACGACAAGGACGAGGTGCATTGATTCCATTGACACTCATTTCAGAGAAAATGCAATTAAAGATCCAAGGCTATGCTGCTCTTGAGTGTGTGTGCGTGTTGTAATGGCGAAGCATGATCGAGGCTTCTTCGTCCACTTTTGTGTCCTTCAGGAAGAAATGAGTGGATGTGAGATACCAAAAAAAGGACTTTTTCCTCTGTCCTTAATATTTTTTATCATTTCTTTTTCTTTTTCCTTCTTTAATTTTACATCACTCTTACCCCAGCCCCAGTACAGGAAAGAAAACCAAAAATTTTCTCAGGGTCAACCTCCCTGTATTACATCTTACTTTTTTCTCTATTTCTCCCTCCCAATCAAATGTAATGAACCTATGCGCTTCATGAAGGCCTTTTAGTTTGGTTTTTACTGCGTAGAATGAGTTTCCTTTTTTTGGCAAATAGACTGAAATTTTGAACACCAAGGTGACGGCGCCAAAAAGGAATCCGCTGCGAGGAAAATTTGTAATGCCCCCATTTTTGTAATTCTTCGAAGTGGCGTTGACTTCACAGTGAATGCCCGTTTGCGCACGTGAACGTATCTTATACTTATCCGCATACTACCGAAAATAGCTAGCACTGGGTTTATAGCGTACGCAAATACTCACTGAATGTTGGTTAAGCGATGAGCAATGTCGCCTAATATTGGCTAAAAAAGTTCATGGTGTCAAATGTTCCTTGAATGTGCTAAATTATTGCGAGTGTTCTACCGTGTCAGCTAAACGATGGTTATGGTAAGCTAGAATTTCTTTAATGGTAAGAGTTGCATAACTGTGGCTTATGTCGGTTTGTATCACTTTTGGCTCACACCCACAGCTCTTCGCTCACCACCCATCCACAGGGGAGATCGGCCAAGAATTCGGTAAGTAAGATGTAATATTTAAAATGTAGAAAAGTGGGTGATTTTCTCCTCTTGTTGGACATCAGTATTTCTGGTAACAAATATTATTTGACAATAAAAAGTTGGAGGACGAATTTTTTTGAGCGAATAATAAAAGATTTATTGATACTGCTACAGGGTTGTATATTCCATATGCTGTCGTAACGGCCACTTTGTGATGATCTCGCATATTCATATACAGCAAGAAGAGGTGATTCTGTATGTTTTTTTCTTAGTTATCTTAGCACCAAATGACACTCTTGTTTTTTTTTCAATCACTTCCAGTTTATTAAAAAAAAAAGAATACCGTACCTTGAACTGTAGGGGCACGGCTAAAAACATATGCAGTGGAGATTAAGGAATGCTCCGTGCCAAGCCTGAAGACCTTGCTTGTTTCGTTTTCTCTCTGATTCCTTTCTTTTTTCTCTTTTGATCCGTCGCCCACATACTGCGCGCTGGCACGTGGATATGATATGTGGGGTTTAACGTCCCAAAACCACTACATGATTATGAGAGACGCCGTAGTGGAGGGCTCCGGAAATTTAGACCACCTGGGGTTCTTTAACGTGCACCCAAATCTGAGCACACGGGCCTACAACATTTCCGCCTCCATCGGAAATGCAGCCGCCGCAGCCGGGATTCGAACCCGCGACTTGCGGGTCAGCAGCCGAGTACCTTAGCCACTAGACCACCGCAGCGGGGCACGCGCTGGCACGTGGAAGCGGCGTAGAGTTACAGAGTTTCGTCTCTCTTGTCTGTCTTTTTTGTATTCACCTATTTATATTTGACACTTCATTTCTACCTTGTTTCTAACTTTCTTTCTCTTTTTTTGATTTCCTCATTTTCTGTTTTTCTTTCTCTTTCTGCTTTTCTTAATTTCTAGTTCTCTATAATTGTTCAGCAAACTGGGAGCGCAGGAGATCTCAGTTCGCTGACAATAATGAATTACCAACTATCCCACCTTTCCATCCTATTGCAATGCATTTCTAGTTCTTTTTTCTCATTATTCATATATTATGTTCTACTCTCCATTTTTCCCCATTCCCTCCACCTCTGTGTACCTGTCCACACTCTAGTTATACGTCACTATACAAGGCCATGATGAACGTTCGCCCTGCGTGCCTGGATAGCCGAGAGTTCAGCATGTTTTTTTTTTTGTACACAGTGTCCCGATTATCGCGCAGCGCGATTAAAAAATGGAAAAAAAGGAATGGCGGTATGCGGAGGAAATCTAGCACATCTTTTCCCCAGTGCACTGCAGTAGCCGCTAATAATTTTTGTTAATGACAAATAATTAGTTAGTAATAATCACATTTGTAACTCAAGAAGCACTCACCTATTCATCTAAATGTCATTGAGGCCGATGTACACGTTTAAAACGACATCTGCTTGTGCTACTTGCAGCAACACACTAATTGCATGCTATTTCTTTAGGGGCGAAGCTCCTTATGGCATGGCTTATGCGTACCCCGTTGTCCTTGTGCATAACAGCCGGTGGCACATACCCGATAGAGCGGTTATGTGCCAGAGAAAATATCGGGTGTGTGTCACAAGGGAAGGAGAGAGATGATCGCGCGATTACAATCGCGATGAAAAGATGCGAGATGGCGGTACTTGGAATGTTCCCTAGATGGACGGACGGATGGATAGACGCATGGATGGACAGACAGGCAAGCAGACGGACGAATGGATGGACGCGCGGATGGATGAATGGATGCACGGACGAATGCAGAGACGGGCGCATGGACGGACGGATGGATGCACTGACGGACGGACGAATGAATGGACGCATGGACAGATGGACGGATCCATGGATGGATGCACGGACGAATGGAAGCGCGGGCGGATTGACAGACGCTTCACCCCACTCATTGTCATTACTCTGTGGAATGAATGAATGAAGAATAATAAAACTTTATTTCCCTATCCAGCATGTCCGTGGTCCGGGCTAGACCACTCAGGAAGGTACCAGGAGACCTTGTCTCCGTACAGCCTCTCTGGCCTGCTGGATAGCCCATTTTTGGTCTTCGACCTCCGAGCTGTGCAGCACTAGCCGCCACCACTCCCGGAGGGCCTTGGGAGAACATGTTGATAAGTTGGGGCATTCCCATAATATATGTTTATAAGGTGTCCTTTCTGTTTCACATAGTTTGTATATATTGTCCGAGTATAAGCGGGGATTGCTCTTGTCGAGGTGCGAGGGTTTCGGTAGGATTTCATCTGCAGCTGTCGGTATTCCGGTGCTTCTTGCCTGTTTAGACTCGGGTGAGGTGCAGGAAAGGCGCGCCTTTCTTCTCTGTAGTGTTGCATGTATTTTGTGTAGCTTATGAATCGGTCTTTGTGCCTACGTCGGTGGTGCCAGGGATGATCACCGAGCGGTGTCATTGGGTTGCGCGGCGGGTTAATTCTCGCGACAACCCATGAGCCAGCTCGATATGCTGTGATTTTTTTAGAGGCGAAGCTCCTTATAGCGGCACCCGTTCGTCCCCCCGTAGTATGTAACAAGTATAACATTTTGACCTCCAAGGTGGAGCCGGTGAGAGACTTCTTCTGTGCGTTGTTGAACAATAAAAAATAGTGCTCAATGTACATGTCAATGGCTGCTAATGGGGAATGAGAGACAGGAGCATTCGGCTTTTAGTTAACGCGCACGCTGCGATCCCCATTAGCAGCCATTGGCATGTACATTGAGCACTATCGGACAAGAAATGGTTGCTACATTATACTCGCTGGGTGTAACCTCCTTAGTTTTAGAAAGGTTTAACGAGCGTTGAGCCGCAGGGCCATGAATACAATGAACTTGTATATACCATGAATGAATTCGAGGGGGTTAAATGGGGGAAGCAGATACGAAGCGCAAGCCGTAAGAAAGTAAAAGCCGAATTCTCCGCCTCTCATTTCCCATTAGCAGCCATTCGCATGTACATTGAGCACTATCTGACTGAAGAAGTTTGCTTCGTCATACTCGCTGGGCGTAACCTCCTTGGTTTTCGAAAGGTTTAGTGAGCGTTCGGCCGCAGGGCCATGAATACAGTGAACTAGCCGCCTCCATTGACGGTAGGTGAATGTGGTAGTTCTATTATATACCATGAACTCGAGGTGGTTAAAGGTGGGAAGTGGACCCGAAGCGCAAGCCGTAAGAAAGTGTGCGTGTGCCACCTCTCGTTCAGTCTTTGGAATGTCCGCTGGATGGTGGTGCTTCTATATAGGGAATATATGATGAAAAGATGCGAGATGGTGGTACTTAAAGTGTTCAATAGATGGACCAACGCACACATAGACAGATGCATGGATGGACGCATGAACGGACGCAGGGGCGGCTGCATGGACGAACGCAGGGACGAACGCACGAACAGACGCATGCACGGACGGGCTGATGGACGCATGAACGGTCACACTGACGGACGCATGGACGGACGGAAGCAAGAACGAATGGACGGACGAATTCTTCGCCCCACTCTCCATTATTCACTCCGTGGATATGCTGCCATTTTTTTTCAGAGAGTAATTCAGTCAAGGGCGGCTTAGCTTTCGCTTGACTTGACGCTTTGCCTGACTGAAATCAACAGTACCTTCACAACATCTCCTTATATATCATATCAATAAAAAAAACCAGTAGTCGGGCATAGCCCAACACCAGTGTCCCACCACTCGTTGAAGACAACGCTTCTCCTTTATTCAATAAATAAAAAGTAACAAAGACGAAATAACCATTAGGTATTCCAAAACCATACCCAATCACGAAAAATTCACGTGATACCCCTCTGCTGTGCGACGCATTCCCTCGAGTTCCCCCCGTGGTAAGATGCGTGTGGCTTTTTGCGTCAGCGTCACATCTATGTTGCAGGGAGCTTAGCCCGCGGAGACGGTGGCGATGGTGATGGTGGTGTGCCGGTCTAAGGAGCATCTCTCTTATAATCAAAGAAAAAGAAAAGAAGAACGCTGGGCACACATGGGGCACGCGTGGCTTCACACACCATCATGTGCGAGAGACGCAGAGTTGTCACTTTCCACGCCGCAGTTCAAAAGCAAAAGTTGCAGTTTCACCGCAAATGTGAAGCAATGAATGCGATGACAAATTGTAATGCTACATGAAGTGAAGCTGGCTTTCACTTTTGGACCCGATCTCATGAAATTCTACAAAACGCCAGAGTAAGAAAATTTGGCTTCCCCAGAGACACTTCACAGTCTTCTCTCTATTGATGACATAGCACCTAGAACCACCCGCTGAAAGCCACCGAGATAGCGGTATAGCGCACGCTCCTAGGATGGCGACCACACACCTAAAATCAATATTTACAGTTGCTTTTTGCGAAACCTGCCACCCCCTCTCACGTTTTGTTTTTCGTGCTCGTTAAAGACGAGCGGGGCATTTCCTCTCTGCTTGAGTGTTCGACAGGATGATCGATCTAACAGGCGGGGGAATCTTATCGCATGTGCCTAGCCAGAGATAAGAGATCGGCTTCCTTGCTTAATCTCTGTTTCAGCCGCAATCGTTGCCCCCACTCGCGTGCTTGTGCCCATGGGTAGAACGTACGATGCGTCGGTGGGTCGTGTTAACTGGACATCGGAATACAAGACGTAACGGCGACGACAACAGTGACGGCGAAAACCCGTCGAGACCTTCTGTATAATTGCTACCACAATAGCAAAAGAAGTGTCTAAGAGCATCGGATTCGGCATAGTCGAAATTGGCAGCTTGCTACTGAAACCCTGATGAGACATATGTTAGGGCTTGTTTTTCGTGTACCACCTTTGCGAACGTACGTCTTTATGCTGCAGCGGCATGACGCAAGTTTCGTGTTGCTTGTTTCTCCTCGAGTATCATTCCGATTTCTCGTTATCGCACTGATTGCTTTGGCCTTGCGGTGATATCAGAGGTCGGTGAACTCCCTCATGAGCCTACTCCTTCAGACTCACTCAGACTCAGGTCGAGCCGTGAGTCTGAGTCCGACTGAGTTAACGGGTAAGTAATGTTCTGTTGACCTTGAGTCTTATTTCGGAAAACGTCAGAAAAACTTAGGTGAGTCTGAGTGAGTACAAACCACAAGATATATTTTTTGGGGTGAGCCTGAGTGAGTTCCACTTATGTTAGCCGACCAATGGTCTTGTTTACTCGCCTTCAGCACTGCTATGAGCCTTACCTGTATCCGTGCTTACGCTCGTGTCTACCCTCAAGTGTTCCAAAGCACTGTCGTTTATGCACAATTTTCAATATTTTTAAATCTGAGGTGAAAACTACGTGAGGTAGTGCCTTGTACCTGTCCCCCCCCCCCCCACACCTACCCTTCCGTGGAAGTTCCTGATGAATATCTCCAGAGTTGTCACCTCTTTCAAGAAAAATTACCTTGCTGGCTTGTATCCACTCATAACTCTCATTCGCTGGTACTCTATCAGAAGGCGCCAAAAAGAGGATCGATTACGTGATATAAGTTGTTAAAGAGCATTCACATCGTGATCGAAAAAGCTGATTGTATACTTAGATACTCATGAATCGACTCAGACTTAGAATGAGCTTTGAGTCTGAGTCTGAGTAGTTCCGGAACAGTAAATAATATTAGGGGCGAAGCTCCTTAAGGCGCGGGTCGTGCGTGTCCTGTATGTAGTAGCCAGCTCTAGTTTTAGTCCTTGGAATCCCCGCTGGTTGGCGATACTTGTATATCATAAATATATGATTAAAAGTTGCGAGATAGCGTTACTGGGATTGTTCTAGGTGGACGAACTGGCGGATGGACGGACGAGTGGTCAGACAGACAAACCGACAGACAGACACACGGATAGAGAGACACAGGCGGACAGGTGGATGGACAGATGGACACCCATACAGACAGAAGGGCGGATGGACACACAGACCAACAGACAGATAGATGGACGGACGGAATGGATGGACAGACAAACAGCACGGAGAAATGGACGGAAGCATGGACGGACGGACACATTGACGGATAGATGGACGGATCCATGGATGGACAGACAGACGTAAGCACGGACGGACAGATGAACGGAAGCATGGACGGGCGGATGGACGCAAGCACGGATGGACAGACGGACGAACTGACGGACTGATAGGAAGCACGTACAGACGGACGCTTCGCCCCACTCATCATCATTCACTCCATGGATATGCTGTGATTTTTTTGCGAGTTTGAATTAAGTCCGGCTGAAGAAAATTTTTGTGAGCGTCAGTCCGGCTGAGTCCGGCTCATGAAAAAGTTGGTGGGTCTGAGTCCGAGTGAGTCCAAAGCACAAAATATGTGTCATAAGTGAGTCGGAGTGACCTCCACAATTTTGCCGAGCCATGGGCCGAACTGCAACGTTGTTCCACTGACACAAAAGGTAGCTCTCCGATACGCTCCGCAAGCGATTCTTATTGCCGAGGAGCAATGATTAAAAAAAACTGAGAACATGTAGTCGCCTTCTTTACATTGAAAATTAAAGTTCAACGCCGTAGAAAACAACTCCAGGCAATCACTAACAGGCTTACTAAGGAAAAGATATGCTGAGCCACAATTACGCAGCGTAAGCAAGACGAAACTGGCTGCACCTTAGAGGCTACTTTTGGTGAAGGCTCTTTGCAGCGTCCGCGCGGAATATGTGCACATGTAAACGCTTTTTTTTTATTCTGCCTGGTAACTTTGGATACGTAGAAATAACCAACAAGATGCTTAATTAGGGACGGCTTACTGCTCTCCCATGGTTGAGTACCAAGTTCTAAAAATCGTTAAACATTTTTTTTAAACACACTCACGGGGCGGCTCACGCTCTCCCATAGTAGAGTACCAAGTACTCTAAATCGTTCCCGACTTTCAGGTGCGAAGCTTCTTAAAACGGCATCCATTCGTCCCTCGTCGTAGTGCGTAACCAGTCTTACGCTTTGACCTGCAAGGTGGTTCCGGTGAGAGATTTCTCCTGCGCGTTGTTGAACAATAAAAAATTCGCTGCGTGCGCGTTCACTAAAAGCCGAATTCTCCTGTCTCTCATTCCCACTTAGCAGCCATTGGCATGTACATTGAGCACTATCTGACAAGAAATGGTTGCTACGTTATACTCGCTGGGCGTAGCCTCCTTGGTTTTAGAAAGGTTTAGCAAGCGTTGGGGCGCATTGCCATGAATACAGTGAACTAGTATGTACCATGAACTCGAGGTGGTTAAAGGTGGGAAGTATACAAGAAGCGCAAGCCGAAAGAAAGTGTGCGTGTGCCAGCTCTCACTTAGTCCTTGGAATGTCCGCTGGATGGCAGTGCTTCTATATGTGGAATATATGATGAAACGATGCGAGATGGTGGTACTTGGAGTGTTGACTAGATGGGCGAACGGACACGCATACATATGCATGGACGGACGCACGGATAGACGCGTGGGCACACGAACAGACGCACGCACTGATGATCACACAGACGGACGCATGGGCGGACGGATGCTTCACCCCACTCTCTATCATGCACCCCGTGGATATGCTGCCATTTTTTTTCTAAACACGGTATAATGACATAGAGAAAAAACATACTAAATAAAGAGTGGCCACTGGAGCCTTTTTGCGGCCCAGCAAGAAAGGGTTCGACCAACCGCTAGATGGCGTACCCATACTCGCTTTTACTTCTTTGTTAAGACACGTAATAGGCTCCTCAGGAGGACATTGAATACCCAAGTTTGAAATCAACTTTTTTGCAAAAAAGAAACTTTAATAATTTGTGCTATTTCTTTCATATCTGCTCTACATCATGCCCGTCTGAGGACATTTAATGCTTTACAACATAAAACATTAAGGTATTGCTAGAAAGTGTTGTATCTTTGCATTTGTTTTGCACAAGGAGGCACATTCATGTGCTTTAGATGTACTGTACATGTATTGCCTTTGCGAAAGCATGGGTGTGTAGTATGCTGGTAAACACACTCACTTTCAGAGCATGAGGCTACGGGTCGAAGTCCCAGCGTCGTAAAGAAAAACGATTGTTATTTTATTTATGCTGAAGACATTATCGGGTCTGACCAACCACTCGTGGCGCTGAACGCAGCGCAGTAGCTGGGCCGCAGGGCCCTACGGGAGTGTCCGCTTTATAACGTGGCCTAATCATCACAGGACCGCTTTATGCTCGCCCAAGGCAGAATACCTCGTACTCTGAATGGTTAACTGCTTCTTCTAAAGACGCGGTTTTCCGCTCTCCCATAATAATTTACTGAGTAATCTAAATTATTACATACTTTCATAAACATTAATGAATTGAATAGTTGAGTTCGAAGTACTCGCAATAGTTCCACACTTTTCTAACACTTTTCCTCTATGTAACTTCATTTTATACCCATCGGCACAATGCGCTCCCATAGTTGAGTAGGAAGTACTTGAAATTATTAAATAATTTTTCTGAACGCGTTTTGCAGGACTTCAATTACGCAAGGATTGTCCCAAGCGTTACGCGCATCGTTCGGCAACGTGGTTATAGCTAGTTGGGATCGCCTCAACGCGCATCAGCGTCATAATTGCAGTGTATCTTACTACAGGGACTTCGCGCTTGCGTGTCTAAGGACGCTTCACTTATAATCCAACCAAAATATTTGCATCACCCACCTTGGATCCAACCCATCCCCCGTTATGCGTCCATGGCAAGAGGAGCTCGTTGAACGATATGAATGAATCGTGCGCTATCGGCTACATATAAGTGTGGCAGCTTGGGCTAGTTGGTATGACATGACGATAGTTATAGCGCGAGAACAGAACGACGACGCAGAGACATGAAGGACACAAAGGACATGAGCGCTAACACCTTCTGGTCATTCCGACATAACAAGCACCACAGGAAAATGAATCCTATAGACAACTTCTCGGGAACATGCCGCATACCTGTTTCTATTCACTCTGCATTCAGTCGATGACTGCATTTTCAGGGGGTTTGTAGATTTGGCGAGACTGAATAATTTGAACGGTGCAGAGAACAGTGCATGAACTCCCACTCGTTTTCCTATTTTCTTGAGCCTGTGTGATATCTGGTGTTTGTATGAAACCACGGCTATCCTTTCGCGCTCTGTATCCGTGTTGCTCAGATCCTGTCGCTGCCTCTGCTCTGCCTCGTGTCATTCTTGTCTCTGCGTCGTCATTCTGTTCTCGCGCTATAAGTATTGTCATATCGGCTGCAGTTCAGCGCTGTAGACGTGCACCGTGTGCGCACCCTAAAATGCTCAGGCACGCACGCAGAGCTCTGTTTCGTCCACTTGGCTCGCCTGACCACTCACTAAAGCATACCGCACCATGCAGCTGCTGTTAGTACTCGTGACTTCCAGGCGTTCACTCAACACTTTCAGTCAATGACCCAATCTGTTCAGTTATGCGGGACCCGTTTCATCGCATCTCCTGCTCAAGACTTGACACACGACTCCAGCATAGCATATGACGTTCTCCCATGACCGCTATCGGATGATGAAGTAAAGGATGCGTCATTCGCAATGAAAAGAAAGGTTCAGCTCTCGGGCCTGAAGGACTCCCTACGGAGTTTTATGTGCAGTTCTGGCCTATCATTGGTCAATTTATGTCACGCGTCATTTGTTAGTGTTCCCGAGATGTTACCTTTCAAAACTCTTTCCACAAAGGCCGTATTACATTAGTCCCCAAGAAAAAAACAACGACGTCCCTGCGACCACGCCCCTTTCTAATGCATATTAGAAGCCATTGGCCAACATCGTGCACCGAATCAGTCCATCTTTTCCATCATTAATCACTCGCCACCAGGTTTGTTCCATTCCGGGCTGATAAATACGCACTCATGAACGGTTAACGCGTGACATCACTCAATAAACCATTACCCGATAGCTAAGTTGGTTTTATACATCAGGTGAAGGCTTATAATTTCATAGAACATGACTACCTACTAAATGTTTTACATGTATTAGGATTCTCGGATATGTTAATTCATCTCGTTCACGCCATGTACACGAATTCGGAAAGTACCCTTTACGTAGATTCCCGTGAGAGTCAACCCTTTGAAATCACATGAGGGGTCCGTGAAAAGTGTCCCTCTCCCCAGTTGTGTATATTCTTGGATTAGAATCCTTCTTAAGGGCCCTAGAACGTGACCCAAAGATTCTAGGCTTGACGCTACCTGGTAAGACACAAGTAAAGCTCACTGCATATGCAGATGATATTACTTCATTTGTACATAATAAACAGTCACTGCAATATGCCTTATCTTTCTTCATTTCAGCATGATCTCAGGTGCAAGGTTAAACTTTTAGCAAGCTCAAGGGTCGTAGCATCACGTCGCCTTTACAGTGGTCTCCTAAGATCACAATACTCGGCATCCCTTTCAGTACATTTCGTGAGCATGACAGCATCTGGTGATGCATTGTACGAACTCTTCGAATGTAAAAGCTGCCAAACACTTAGAGTTTCCCCTCTTGGAACGCTGGTACAATAGGTTTACCTTGCAAAACTTTAGCACCTTCTAAATGCGAAGCATTTCTTAGCGAACTTCGGCGACTTTGAGCACATCTATCTATCTATCTATCTATCTATCTATCTATCTATCTATCTATCTATCTATCTATCTATCTATCTATCTATCTATCTATCTATCTATCTATCTATCTATCTATCTATCTTATCTATCTATCTATCTATCTATCTATCTATCTATCTATCTATCTATCTATCTATCTATCTATCTATCTATCTATCTATCTATCTATCTATCTATCTATCTATCTATCTATCTGCGACTTTTAGCTCTCCTGACCGTTTCAATAATGGTATCAACACCAAGCTTGGTATGGCATAACATGACTGTATGACGAGCCTAAGTGGCTAGTCATAACATGAAAATCGTGACATGTATGTCATGAATGTCAGGATTTACATTTCACGGCCTTGCTCCTCCTGCGGTGGTTTCGTTCACAAGACATGTTGCAAAACTGGCATGGTACGACAAGACTGCATGACGAGCACAAGCGACAGACCCTAACAAGAAAATCATAACATGCGTGTCATGTAACAACATGACTACATGCCACACTCATGATGCGCTCGTGGCAGTTTCGCTAGCTTCGCATATACCAAACTTGGTAATATGAGACGTGAATGAATTACGAAGGCACGTGACGGGTGCAAACATGATAATCACGACATGCGTGTTGTGTAACAACATTCCTACATGTCACACTCATGATGCGCTCACGACCGTTTCGCTAGCTTCACATATGCCAAATTTGATGTTGCGTGACGCCAATGGACGACGAAGTTATATGACTGGTGCAAACATGATAATCATAACAAGCGT
Organism: Rhipicephalus annulatus; assembly: GCA_013436015.1. Lineage (NCBI taxonomy): Eukaryota > Metazoa > Arthropoda > Arachnida > Ixodida > Ixodidae > Rhipicephalus > Rhipicephalus annulatus. The sequence goes on along the minus strand of WOVY01003699.1, from coordinate 83,327 downwards.
GTCATGTAAGAACATGACAACATAGCACGCTCATTGTGCGCTCGCGGCCGTTTCACTAGCTGTACATATACCAAATTTCATATAACGCGACGTGAATAGACGACGAAGGTAAATGACACGACCAAACATGATAATTATGGCATGCGTGTCATGTACGGCATAATTTACCTCCGCCTCGTAACATTGTGCTAATTTTAATGTGACATATCAACATTCCTCACTCGCGTTTCGCATATGATCGGTTCCCATTGTACGTGGGTTCTGCGATTTTTTTAATACTGTAAAACCCCCGATCAGCGTCTGCAAGAAAGTGCAAAGCTTCATCAGTTCGTTTTTCTGTTCTGGAGAATTGTTATCTCGTCCGAATTCGGCTCCACCACGAGATCGAGGCGAATTTGCATCCGCGACGTTTCTTTCGCGTCTTCTGCCTTCGGCCTCCGCACTTTGCTGCTAATACGAATCAGTGATAGTACGCCCGCTCAACACCTGAAACCATTACCACGTTTCATGGTGCCAGCTAGGCAAATAAACTATGGTCGCAAATCAACTGAATTAACTTCTTTGTGTCGATCCCTCCCAGCATATCCCTGACGTCTGGAGGCTACGTGCTCAGAGATAGAGGTCATTGAATCTAAAGTGGTGGACAGAATGACCACCCTTCTGTGACTCTAGGGGCCCCAGCATTGTCAATCTATAATGAACCAACCATAGGAACGAATAACTGTAGCTGCGTTGCCAGACCATCTCCGTGACATTGTTTGGCGGTTGGGCACGGGCTTGCTCCCCACTCGAGATCAGTTGCACCGTTGGCCAGTAGTGGGAATATCTACGTGCCCTAACTGCACTGCGGTTGAAACCGTCATACGACCCTTGAATGCGTGGTGGCACGTGTCTCTTGGCGCGCTGTTCATGCACGTTTCCGTGGACAGGGTGTAAGAACATTCGTGTCTGACGGCCGATTTTTGCGCGGGTGCTTCTCGACGCTTTTAATAGTTGTGAGAACGGATTTTGCGAGGCTGTTCAACCTTTGGCAAAATAAATGCGAGGCCACGGCTGGGAATTGCCGCCGGCGTGCTTTGTGGCCGATTTTCGGAAGAATGAAACAAGGTTTTCTCGTGTTTTTCTGAGAGGAATTTTTTTCCAGTTTCTGTGGGATTTGGCTGTGCCTCAATGCGGCGATGTTCAATACGAAAGGGTATTCTGCCACGCAATATATGACGCATTATAACGCATCATATATTGCGTGGCAGAAGCGTAGGATTGCGCCCGGCGTCAAAAGAAGTGAATTCAGCACCGAGTGTGACTTTTAAAGGCCCACTCATTACAAAGCGCTCGGGCATTTATTGATAATGAGCAGCTAAACCCTCAACAAAGCCAACAGTTGCGTAAGTTTGCGTGCTGCGCCCTACTGACGCGTAGTGTGCCTTTCACTGATTCGCAAAAGGAACAATTATACGGCTTAGAGTGCGCTTAACACTATGCTTGCAATAGGCATTCAATGGTACTTTGAAACAGCCAATGTTACGAGAGCAGTGGTTTGTTTCCTTACGGCACTTCTGAGACAAGCACCGAGAACCGAAGTAGGCTATAGAAGTTCATGAGGCGATGCGTACGAGGCCCGACTGCGCTAACGCAATCTATCCTTGAAGGCGAAGCTTAAGCATTCTCCAATTTTTTTTACAAGACCGAATCTATTCAAACTTTCCGTTGCTCTGGAAAAGCCCTTCAAGACGTGGTCATCCGTGTCGAGTCGTGTATTTGGCGTCGGATCGTTTACCCTGTCGATACTTGCTCCCTGCAGCTAAAATAACCCGCAAAAGCCTACAATAGTCCATCCGGAAGCGCCACCTCACCGCTTCGTTGAAGTTTGGAAACTCACTTGTACAGGGCGCGTTCTTACCGTTCTTGAGTGGAACTGCAAAGTATTGGCACAGAACACAGACTAAATTTATTAATTTTCAGGGTGGTTCGCATCGCTAGCGCAGCACCAGAGCTAATATTGTTGTTCCGTCTGCTCACTTGACATACGGCTAGGCACCGCCTCGGTAGTCCTGTTGCAGTGTTAGATGAGGCTCGCCGAACACAGATTACACCACCGTTTATTTCTTGCTCTCCGGGTAAAGAGCTAGTAAGAAGCACAAATTTGGCTGGAAGCGGATGGTTCGGGCTGTATGGGGGCTGCCATGCTGCTGTACGTCATCGTGGTTAGGGTGGCTATTACGGTCACCAGTGGGTAATCGCTGCAATGTTTTAGAAAATGTGAAGTGCATACGTGAAGGGCCTAACGCATCACATATCGCGTCACGCAAGAAGCACCGCTACAGCCTCCGTATGTCGTTCATAACGAAACATTTACGACTGGAACTATATTATATGCTGCGCAAGGAGACCGCCTGTGTACTCCTCGTAGCTTTAGCAGTGCTTTTGATTTTATTGATATGTGGTGTTTAACGTCCTAAAACCACTACATGATTATGAGAGACGCCGTAGTGGAGGGCTCCGGAAATTTAGACCACCTGGGGTTCTTTAACGTGCACCCAAATCTGAGTACACGGGCGTACAACATTTCCGACTCCATCAGAAATGCAGCCGCCGCAGCCGGGATGCGAACCCGCGCCCTGCGGGCCAGCAGCCGAGTACCTTAGCCACTAGACCACCGCGGCGGGGCGCTTTAGCAGTTCTGCTAGTTAGTTTGGCGATAGAGCGCGGTCACAGGACTGAAGTTGCGTAACATCGCGTAACATCAATAGTCACGTGACTAAAAATGACGCAGCATCACGTGCTAGGTTGTTGCGTGGCTGAATTCACGTAACACGTAAAAACAGGCCACTGAGAACTCGAAACGTCAGGTAACATCTAGTCACGTAGTTGAGTTCCTTAAAATCCCGTAACAAGTAGCCACGTAAATAAAACTCACAAGTGACTGTAAATCACGTATCACGTAACCAGTCACATCACTAGAACCGTAAAGTCACGAAACTCGGGACGAAAAATCAGGTCACATCTAGTTACGTCACTAAAAAATCATGGAACAGACACCTGACTGAAATCATGCTAGTGACGTGCGCGTTAAGTGCCACGTGGCAGCCTGTCCCGTGACTAAAATCCCAACATTAAGTAACAGGCAGTCATGTGGCATATCTAACCAAGTCTAGCTATACATAGTACTACTAGCGAAAACCAAGCATCTCTAGTCAAACTTGACATCATTAGCAAAACTAAGCTATAAAAAACGAGTAAAATAATAAACGAATAAACGAATAAAATAAGACCCATGGAGGAGACTAGTTATTAAAAAAAAAAGCGGCGAGCTACGCTGCCATAGGTCAAACGCTACATCCACCGATTGGTCCAGCATCGGTGTTCTTTGGCACTTTTTTTAAAAACAAATAAATTTTTAATAAAATCCTAGGGCAATCAGGCTCCGGTCGTTTTTGTTCACGAACTTTATGTCGAAGCAGAAAAAAACGAATCAACTCTTTGATTATTGGCTTTAGGGCATTTGTTCATATGGGAACGTTGTAGTGCGTCATGACATATGGCAGATTAATTATTGCTTTTAGAAATCATGAAACTCGCACGTAATTTGAAACCTACGTAGTCGAAATTTAATGCTGATATCAAAACAGGCTGCGCATTGCCGGCACAGAAGTAGTCACTCTGCACCTCTCGTTGGCACGATGCCTCGTGGATCAGCCCGTGGATGCATCTGACAACACGACGTCGAAGCGCATGGTTATGAGGCTTTCGCCTTAGGAGCATACTTACAGGTAAAGCAGAACACCGGCAGTCACAGCCAGAACCAGCCACTCCGGCAGGTGTGCAACTTCCATTTTCCCGCTTCCAACGATGATGTGCCCAGATGTGCGAGTACACTTGCAGGTCGCGTGCGAAGAGCGTCGCTTACTCGGCGAAAGCACCCGAGGGCGCGAAAAGGAAAACCAACTTGCTTTCTCCTAACACTGCACAATAGTCTCTTTTCCAGAACGGCTTTCTCTCTTATCTCAAGTTGCTTGGCACTTTAGTCTGTGTGGTAGTGTCACAGATAAACACGGGACAGAGAAAAGCAGTGAGAGAGAAAAGTGCTACTGGGGATACTGTAGAGCGCCAGAAAACCATCAGGAGCTATGAGCCAGTTGGTGTGGCTATCCGCGCGCGACGCGGGTGCACGTCCTTGACGGAAAGGAGCGTGCAATATAGCGTCAGAGGAAGACGGCGAGCATCCTGTTTGACACAATCGCGTTTTATTGTTTTTATTTTTCTTCAAACCACGTGCCGCTGGGATTCGTACGTAACGCCCGGTATCGTGTTTACGTTCTCCCGAACGCGTGTTCAATGTGGCCTGTATTCAAGGTTTCGTTTCTCACCTTTACGGCGCTATCGCTCGGTCCCTTGTCATGTACAAGGACCAGTAACACGAATCGCGTCATCTCTAGGTTGTGTGTGTGAATCCGTGTGCCTTGCTTGCGTACACTTTTGTGTGCGCTCCGCCAGAGAGAGAGAGGTCACTCTGCTGTGCCGCTTATGGTTAAGAGTGACTTTCACGGAGTCAAATTTGTTTCGGATAGGGATGGCCGACGCCACTGTTTACGACGCGGGCGTTAACGAACATACACTGCAACATATCTTATGTGACTGTCCTCAATAAGCTCTACAGAGACAATCACTCGCCAATCCCTCCTCTCGACAACAGAACAATGACACTAGAAACTATTCTTCAGTGTCATCCACAAAAGTCATGGAGAACTCAAGCAACCAAGTCATTGTTAAAATTCTTAAGGACAACAGGCTCTTAATGAGGTCATATACAGCACAACACTGCTGTGCTGCGCGGTGACATTATATATATATATATATATATATATATATATATGTGTGTGTGTGTGTGTGTGTGTGTGTGTGTGTGTGTGTGTGTGTGTGTGTGTGTTTCCCCTCTATTATTACTTTTCTTTCAATCTCTTTTATCCCTTCCCCTGTGGAGGCTAGCATACCATTTATGCCAAACTGTTCACATTCCTTCCTTTCCTCAGTCTCGTTTTCTTTCCATCCTTCCGTGGTACTCAAGGATGCCATACCAAAGAGCCCAAATCGCAACTCTAACTACTAAGAGTTGCGATTTCCACCCTTTAACTGTTAGTCCACTGGTTTGAGCTTGGTTAAGAAAAACGCTTGCATGCGCACATACGCACGCATGCATCCATGCACACGTAGACGCATCACAGAAGACACGCGTACGCACGTTCACATGCCATCTAACGTGAGCGCATACATGCAAGCATGCACTCAATACTTAGAAGCACTGGGTTCCGTTCAGGTTAAAATGTGTTGGTTTATACTTGAGAAATTTTCGCAATGCGGCGCTTGCTTTATTAAATGTCGATAAACATTGTTATAGAAGACGAAAGTGGTCATACGGCCTACGTCTACATTTTAGATCCACACACGGTGAAGACGGTCATGACTGCCCCCAGAACCACGCAAAAGCTCTGTGAATAAAGGAGGAGAGACAGAAAAACATTAGATATTCAAATATTGCGCTAATGCTTGTCATCGTTGCCCAAAACGCGACCATGGGAATTGAGAATATCAAAATAAGTTGTACTGTACGGATATTCGACCAAACGTTTAAAAGCCAGAGAGTATTATTTAATGTTTATGTAAGGCACTATTTTCTCTAATAATAAGCAAATATATCTAATCAAACCCTACCCGAAACAATATGTTAATGCGCTGAGCTCAATTTTCACGATGTAATGGGCCTGGTGACGTTCCCGTGATTAATGAAAGTAGCGTTCTTATAGGCCGAGCTTCAAAAGGAAGCTTAAATCTGGCTAAATACGCCCGTAAATCAAATACAGTTCTTAAACGGAGACGAAACAATAAAAAACACATCGCGTCAGGCTGTATTTAAAAACTTTTTTCCTCGAACAATGAATTCATCACTCAGAACGATAAAAAAGTTTATTCGGGGGAGAAAATTAGAAATTCTAAATAATTATAGCGCATGGCACTATGTCGTGCGCATGCCGTTCCTTTTACATGGCATTAGAGCAGACTGATTTCACGAAGAATAGTGGGGATCAACGTAGAGATACGTCGATCCATCCATTCTAGAGGGTATATTGCAGTGCGTCCGTGAAATTTTGCAGGACCAGGATTGCGTAAGTGACGCATTGGCACACAGAAGTGTTCGATGTGACTCATCCCTTGATCCAAGTGCACTTAATGTTTCATAATGCTAAGTAACCCCTGTAAGCACATATTCTGTCATGCACATCAGTTCCGTCTCATAATACGGTCGACGCAAGCTGTTACTCCCAACTCAGTTGAAGTCACAGCCTTACTCTATGTTTACTATATCCTTATATATTAATATACTGCAATATTTTAGAACACTATTTTAGGATACCTTGCGTAGGTAAGGTTACTTTAAATTTTATCGTCGTAGCGCATCGTACAAAGACGAAAAAATGAACACCATCACTCACTCACTTACTCACTCACTCGCACACACGCACACGCACACACGCACACGCACACACGCACACACGCACACGCACACGCACACACACACACACACACACACACACACACACAGACACACTTGTGTGTCATGTTTTTGTGCTCTTAAACATATGTAGTGTCAATAGCACTTCCGCTCGTATAAATGACGTGACAACGAGGACAACGCACAATTCTAGCTTGCAAGTTCTGAACATTTACAGAGACCGGTATTATGCGAGAAATTAATGCAAGCGTGATGTTAATGTGCACCTAACGAAGCGTATAGTGCCGGGTTTGCCGGCATACGTAATGCAGCCAGAGGCACGAGTGCGAAATTTTGAGAAGTACGTACTCCAATGGCGATGCTCATGATGCCGTCGTAGCCCTTGGAAAAGACACCGACGCCACTGGCTAGAAATAAGAAGGCGCCCACGCCGTAGTAGAGCACCGACTGTAGAAGACAGCACGCAGGCTTTGCTAAGTGGCCACGTTCAGTGTACGACTACAATACAGCAAGACATCGTGCAGGATGTGTGTCTGACATTGCTGGCTGTAAACGATAATGCTCTTCAGTTGTTCGTTTCTACGTAACAGTGCGAGGCCCTTGGTAGTAAGGTATTTTAGCAAATAACGCAATCAGCTTGTTCACGCATTGTTAACGAGACGCCTGTCGTCCGGTGGACGCACTGTCACAGGAAAGGAGGAGCGCTACCCTAATGCCTTATCGCATGCGTACCGTACTTCACTAACTTGCTGAAAAAAAAAACCTATAGTGTGAGCACTGCCAACCGGTATAGTTTCTTTTTTTAACTGGCTGCGTATCTACCTGGTTTGCTGTAAATGTCGTTGTCAGGTTTCATCCTGACTGTTGTCAGGTCTCATCCAGGGCCACCCGTGATTCTGTTCTCGTACCACTTCCGTTCTGCCAGGTGGCCGCGCCATATCGTCGGCAGAGGGCTCTTTCGTGCTTAGTGTCGCATATTCAGCGGAGCCCCATTCATGAACACTAGGCTCTTTGAAATAACATGTCTGTGTAATTTGTAGTGAAGGAACGCACCATACAATACCTACTTATCGATTTTGCGCTCGAGATATGCGTAATATTTGCTTTTTTTATCGACAACCTTCTCAAGTATGAACGCAGCCACCAGTTTGAGATGAATAAGGCCTTCATCGAGTGCTTCAACTTTGCTCGGGTGGCTAGACCATGTGACAGACAGACGCATTTCCAGCCCTATCCCCATCGAAAGCATCGCTTATCATTTTTATATACTGAAGAGTTAGGCAGCTTGCTTTCCCGAAATCGAAGGAAACGAAAATGAGGAGAAGGATATGTCATTTGTAAAATAACCGTAATAACGCAAGTATTCAAAGCACCTGATTGCTAGAGAAAGAAGGCTTTCGAGCTATGTTAGTCAGGAGTACACGAAACTGAGCACGAAACTAAACTATCATCTCTATAGCGTGCTTTCAAAGTTGGTATTAGGATTCGTAGTTAAATTTCGCGAGTAATCACAAAATGGCGCGAATCTTTCGAAACTGCTGACTCCACACTGCATTATTAGCTTGTCCTTTGAAAACAAAACTGCCAAAAAACTGCCCAGAAGGACCAAATACGCTGTTCGTCCCAAGCATAATTTACGACGCCCATTGCAAGGCGAAGATCTCTCCCATATTTTGCCAATCAACCCAGTCTTACGTTTGCTGCAGTCACATTATTCCCGCCAACTTCATCTCGTATGCCTACCTAACTATGCTTCCCGTCACCTGTTTGCCGTCCCTTCGAAATTGGAATCCATTCTGTTACTCTCAATAAACAGTGGTTATCTTGTCTTCTTTCTACATTCCCCTCGTTTCAAGGACTCAAACCCCTCAAATCCCCCAAAATCTTTCATTTTTGGTTTCTTTTATATACACGCACTCGTACGATATCACGCACGTGCACACATAAAGTACAATTAACCACCGCCCCCCCCCCATACACACACACAAAAAAAAATTCTGGTTATGCCCATGACATCCCCATTTTGTCTTTTCATTTTTACTGAGACGACCTCGGTAAATGTTTGTTCTTTAACTCACTCTGCTCTCTTTTTGTCCCTTATCGCTACGCTGTTCATTTTACTTTCAATGACTCGCTACGTCATCCTCACTAAAATGCATTATCACAGTGAGCTTACTTCGCATGCTCAAGGTCGCCGTATTCAAGGCAAGCAAAGTTCATTGATTTAATTTCCTTTGGTGAGCAGCATATAATAATCCTGAATATACACGAATAAGGTCAGCTTTTGCTTTATTGGGGACAAGAAGGTACAGACGAGTATCAGTGTCTTATCCTAAAATAAAATTTGCCTTGCATTCAAGGCTTATAAAAAAATCTAGTTACTCAAAGACTCACTTTGAGCGCTCTCTGATCCGAAAAAGTTGCCGCGTTAAACTCGTTAAGCGTGTGAAGAAAACGCTCCTTTTCAACCGCCAAACGCCCGCAGCTTATCATAATCCCAGTAAGATGGCAGCCACAGCCGCCATCTTACGGTGGGCACGGCTTCACCCCTGGGCAATCATCTCAACTCCAGCAATTTTTTTTTAAAACCTCATTGATCGGGGAACTGCAATAAATGAGTAGGCAGTGTACGGTAGGGCATCGTCAACCAGGTGGTCTGGCAACATTAGGCTGGTGATGGTGATGGGGTCTGAACCATAGAGTTTCCTATACATACACTAGAGGGAACTCTGGCGCTAGTGTCTATGGGAGCTGTAATGCATAATGCCTCGGCAAGCACGGGAATGATGGGTAGTACACGGATATGTATATTCTTCGTACTTGTGGTGCCATTTGTGTTCGCATGGCTTAGAGCTGTTTTGTCACAAAACAAAAATCAGCAAATGTTCAGGGGTGCCACTTCACCACCTTAATCTTTCAGGTTTACCTTTTCAAATTTGGTCAGGAAGTTCGAAAGGGTTCGTTCACAGCAATAAACAAACACAGCAATAAAGAAAGCCACAAGTACTATTCAAGGCCCGCAAGTACGAAGACTAGACAAATCCATGTACTAACAATCACTCCCATGGTTACTGAACGATCGTAGTGCGAGAGTACCATCTAGTTAATTTTAGAAAACTGTATGGTCTGGACGGCGCGATCAATAACCCACCAATTCAACTACAATTGCGACGTTGTGTGCGTGTTATTGTTGTACGTGGTGTCTGAAGATGTTCTGGAAATCTAACTCCCGAGCCTAACTCGCCCGCTGAGCATGAATATCCTACCTCCTCCTGAACGCTTGGTGCCCTCTGGTAATGCCACAGCAATGTTCAGACCCCTTCTCCAGCTTAATGTTGCCAGGCCACCTGGATGACGGCTCCCTACTGGTACAGTCAGCGTAGCACAGCTAGTCGGACCTTAAGTCGTGGCAACTGCTTACAAAGACCGTGGTGGTGCTGTCGAGAGAGCTGAAAAGGCTGTGCACCGCCAGGTAGATGCCCACGAGACTGTAGGTGAAGCTCAGGTGGCCCAGCCACATGTAGATGCCGTCGTGGTTGGCCGACGCCAACACCATTACGAACAGCGTCGCAGAGAAGCACTACAGGAGACGAAAAGACGATCCACAGCGAAATAGCGGAAAGGGCACGCGCGGACAAAACATACGAGCAGGACGAATCATATCCCAACACTTAGTACTTGATCACAAAGGCCAAAGGAATCGCGGCATACAAAATATACACCATTTTGAAACAGAGACTGCAATCGACAGCCTAGACAAAAAGGCGCTGAGCAGGGCTGGTTGCTCTACGTCTGATGGGAACTAGTTGTGCCATTATAGATGCTTAAACGATTGACTGATTTTGTGCCAGAGACAGAGAGCACTGACTGTCAATCTAACGCGCGTATTGGCGAACATGCGCAGTGGTTATCGCTTAGACGGTGACTTGCACACGAGACACGTCATGTTAGCCAGGTTTTAGGAACTAAACATTGACGGTAATCCTTGTCTCTTATCATAAGTAATCTCTGTGTTGTTCATCACTGAGTTATCTGCTAAGCTAATGTCATTACTATTTGTGAAGAAAACTTAATACATTACTAAGTGGTCCACAAAATAAAACGTCATGTAAGATGCATGACATCCTAACGAGTGCCACTACGATGAAATAATTGTTAACTCTACAGCGCTCATTATTTAGGCACTCTAACGAGAACTACATATTAGTGTCAAATGCGTTTACCTACTCAAAAAATACTCATAAGAGCGTGTAATCAAACCGCTTCAAAGGTACTGGTTGTAAAAACGTGCTTCCTGTCATTTAAGCTTCGCTTTGAATGATTCTGCTGGATATAATTTTTAAATGGAGGCTCGTGGGCTGCAATAATTGATTTAGTTGGACAATTTACACACCAAATCACGTCTCACCGTGACAACAGTGGAGGCAATACCCCTTCTCGAGCAAAAGTAGTCGAGGTTGAGTTCCAAGCCTCCCTGCAAGTAATTCAGGAGGTATCATCAGTCACTCAAAACACGACACTGACAAAATAAATCTTCTTTTTTCAGTTAAAGGTAAAATATTTGAGCGCTTAATTTCTTCCGGGCTAGCACAGGTTCATCACTTTAGCTGTTTTGTATGAGGATAATTTCTCATCCACTAGAACCCACTCACTCACTTACTCACTCACCTGCCCCTTCATAGATTGACTCACGTTGCTTATCAGTAGCAGCTACTAATTCGGTTTTCAGTAACCTCTTAATACCTGCGATCTACATCTTACACTCAGTAACAGTCGCCTGTTACTGAGTGTAAAAACCGTACATTGCAATATCCAAACCTCGCCTTTGCGTTACTTCACTTTCATCGGTGATCACTGTTGATCAATGGTGAGCATTTGTGCTGACTCAGTCATTCACAACCACCAACATTCGTTTACACATATTGACGTCCACTCATACTAGTGTCAGCGTAAGCGAGTTATTTTATAATGCGTGAAGTAACAGCTCATGTACGAAAAAAATAGGCAATGGAGTATGACTAATAATATTCAAAATACAATATTCCTTTTGGGCGCATGTATGATATACCTCAAGTCAGTCCCTGTAATAAGAACAAACTACCCACTACAACGCATGTATTGATACAATAATGAACATAACAAAAGAATTACTCGACATTTCTTCTAGTGTTCTCGCTTTTTCTCGTTTTTTTTATTTTCTGCTGCTTTATAGTATTTGAGAATCAAATTTCGCTGGCACAGAGATCTACGGTGGTTTGGCCTTGTGAACCTGAACTGAACACTGCCAACTGTATTAGAAGCATTGAAGCGCGAAATATGATTTTTGCTCATATTGTGCCCTGTTATATAAGTGCCCTGTTACAGTTCGCGATTCAGTCAAGATTGATTATTCTAAACAACTGGTTGAATTGTTTGCACACGGAATTTTCTAGGATGCTAACCTAAATTAAATTGCTGTTAATAAGGCTTAAACAATTACGTGTACGTACAAGTATTGGTTAAATAGCTAAATCATGCTTTTTTCATATCATGTTTTAACTTTTTGTTCTAAATGTTACCGTGGGTGCAATGAGGAATAGAAGCAAGGCGGTAACAAAAAATTATTTGTGCACTAAGATGCCCAAATTCGCACTGTAACCCAGGAAAGGCTGAATCCTTCTCCGTCTCGCCAAATGTCATTAAATTCGGGAGTATAAAATTATAAACAAACAAGGTTTCAGCTCACCTTGCCCATTGTCAATGCGTTGATTATCACCTTAAATACGACTTCTTTGTCGTTTCCCCACCAACACCGATTGATGAAGTATTCACCTATAGGTATGACTGCTAGCTCGTTATACATTTACACTTATTCTATTCTTTGTTTTCTTTTTACCATAAACTTTCAGTTTTTTTTTTCTTCGTAAATATTTCTTTTAAATATATTGCCACCCTGTTCATGTCCCATCCTTCAATGTGGGTGAGCGCCACCGGGTGGAGGGCATAATAATCATCAAGTAGAGATGCTGCCCATGCTCTCGCACTTTTTCACTTTTTCTTGCAAATATTCTATAAATTTAAAATTTTATACGTATTTTTATGCTTTCTAACTGCACATGCTTCTTTTCTTCCTCTTCTATAACATGAAGGAGAACGAATATAATGTGAATATTCTGTCTAAAGAAGAAAACGAGCCCTTAAAATTTTCACTTTCCTTTTTTATGGCAAATGTTGCTTGTAGTTACTCGGCTCACTTTTTGTTCAGTTAGCCACTGTCTACGTGCGTATGTGTACGATGCTCAAGAGACAGGGTCGGCGTCAGCTGCTATTTTTGTAATTTTTTACGCGGATCATTTGTTGTCTTATCCAGACAAAGGGACCTTAAGCTTCACAGATTGGACCACGTCTTCACAAATTCCGCTTTTCCAAAGCAGCAATGTTTCCAACGATGTGCGTATATATATATATATATATATATATATATATATATATATATATATATATATATATATATATATATTGTAACGAGGAGAAATAAGACACAACGCCTTTGCTGCAGGCCGGCTGTTCTTATTCTGCTTTCTCCTCTTCCTCGTCTTCTCCGTCCCGCCACGTATGCGCCGAGCACGATCGCCGCTTTGTCATCATTACACTCGGCCACGCTGCAGCTGGTCTACTCCTGTAAGAAAAACACAAACCAATGTCACGTTTGCCGACGTATGTAGTTCTTCATCCGCGACACATGCACCGCAAAGTTATTCCGTTTTCTCTTGTCTCTGCGCGTATCAGAAGCTGTGGAACGTACTCGCCAAGTGTTATCTCCCAAGCGCTCAGAAATAATGTAAGGGCCGTCGTACTTTGGGTGCAGTTTGTTTGAAGACGATGGCGCACCTCGCTGTAGCCACACCTCATCACCTACACTGTATTTCGGCGCGGGACGGTGGCGTCGGTCGTAGTATCGCTTTTGTGCCTGTTGAGCATGCACAATCCTCCTACGCGCCTCCACACGGATATCGCGACAAAGTGTCTGGCGTGCAGCGGAACGCCCTACTTTAACGGGAGTGTCCAAACCGAACGTAGCATTCAGTTGCGGGAGCTGACCATAGACAATCTCGTAGGGGCAAATTCCTGTGGAGCTGTGTGCCGCCGTGTTCACTGCGTACGCAGCTGCTTGGAGATGATCATCCCAGTCGGCCTCACCTCGTTTGTGATTCTTACAGTACGGTGCGAGTCTAGCCTGGATAGTCTGGTTCGACCTTTCGGTCAGTCCGTTCGCCTGTGGATGGTATGCCGACGCGAAGTGATGGTCCACTCCAGCTTGTTGTAGGTAAGTGCGGAGCTCGCGACTGCGAAAGGTGGTCGACCGGTCGGAGATCAACTTGTTAGGAAGACCGTGTCGCCATTCGAAGCGATCTTTCAGGAATCGGATGACATGGCTAGCAGCAAGCGAAGGCACGGCCGCGACCTCTACGAACTTGGACAAGTAGTCCACAGCGAGTATAATGTAACGATTGCCCGCTGTCGTCATTGGAAGAGGCCCGATGTGATCTATGCCCAACGTGTGGAAAACTGTCTCTGGAGGCTTGATCGGCGTAAGAAGTCCATGTCGAGCTCCAGGACGTCGTTTGTGTTGCTGACAAATCTCGCAACTGGCAACGTATGAACGCACGCTTTTATCCATTTTCGGCCACCAAAAACGTTCTTGTGCCTTGCGTAAGGTGGCTCTGTAGCCAACATGGCCTCCCTCGGGAGTGTCATGGATGGCGCGTAGTACGCTCGATCTTAAGGTGTCAGGAATGACCAGGAGATGACACTCGGTGCTTTTATCGGCCCAGTGACGCCGATACAGCGTTCCATTACGTAAGACAAACTTGGCATTGCGTCCCGCATCGCCAATGGAGTCTATAACGGATGCGAGTCTTCCATCGGCTTGCTGAGCCTTGGTCACGTCCTGTTGAGAAAACAGGATCCAGGTTTCTCGATTTTGTGTGGAGAATTCCTCGATCGGATTTCGCGATAAAGCGTCCGCAAGCTGATTTTGTGCTCCAGCACGGTGACGGATGTCGTACGTATAGTCTTGGAGCCGAACAATCCATCGGGCAAACTTGTGCTTGAGGTGCTGCTTCTGGAACATCCACGCAATCGCGGAGTTGTCTGTTACTACCGTGAAGTGTCGGCCAAACAAGTAGTGGCGGAACTTTTCATCCACACTCCATACTACAGCCAAACACTCCAGTTCATTCGAATGATAATGCCGTTCTGCGTCCGATAGTTTACGACTGGCGTAGCAGATGACGTGCCCACGCCCACTCGAGTCACGTTGAAGTAAAACCGCCCCTAGGCCAATCTGACTCGCATCAGTATGGACTTCTGTCATCCAATCTTCCTTAAAGTGGCAGAGCACCGGGCTATGTGTAAGCTGGTGTTTGAGGGTTTGGAAGGCGTTATCCTGCAAAGGACCCCACTGAAATTGGGCGTTTTTCTTCAGTAAGTCCGTGAGTGGAGCAGCAGTTGACGCAAAGCTCGGTACAAACTTGCGCAAGTATGACGCCATTCCTAGGAATACCTGGAGCTGTTTTATAGATGTTGGTGCAGGGTATTTGGCAACGGCGTCTATGCGTTCAGGCAAGGGTCGTACGCCATTATGAGATATCTGATAACCAAGATAAGATATTGTCGTCAACCCAAACTGGCACTTCTCGCGGTTAAGTCGAAAGCCGGTGTTGTATAGCCTCTGCAGAACCGTGTCGAGATTTTGTAGATGTTGTTTTTCTGTTTCCCCGATGACTAGAACGTCATCGAGGTACACGACGCAGGCACGGTCTATCAGTGTGCCTAACACTGTGTTCATGGCACGCTGAAAGGTGCTTGGAGCAGTTCGCAGACCGAACGGCATCCGATTAAACTCGTACAAGCCAGATGGTGTTCGGAAGGCCGTCTTAAACTTATCTTCTTCAGCCACGTTGATCTGCCAATACCCTGCTTTTAAATCTAGCGACGAAAAGAACCTCGCTTTTCGTACGGCGTCAATAGCGTCGTCAATGCGTGGCAGCGGGTACGAGTCTGGTATGGTGTGCTTGTTCAGCTCTCGGTAGTCAACACAGAATCGGAGATTGCCGTCCTTTTTACGGACTAGGACAACAGGTGCTGCCCACGGGCTAGAAGATGGCCTGATTATGCTTGCGGCAAGCATTTCTTGCACCTGCTGGTCAATTAATATCCGCTCTCGTTCGGCATATCTACGTAACGGTATGGACACCGGCGGATGATTGTCGGTCGTAATATGGTGCACTAGCACGCTAGTTCCGGGAAGCTGATTAGTAGTATCAGCGAAGAGCGATGCGTGCCTCTCGAGTATTGCGGGAAGTGTAAGTGGCGTCGTCAGCTCACCTTGGGATTGCGCCGGAGGCACAGTTGGAGCCACAGGATGGAGGTTGACGGTATTTCCTTCCACCGTGAGGCGCACTTCCCCGGAGAGCAGGTAGTCGGCCCCTAAAACCATGTCTGTGGGCAGGTCGTCGAAGACGGGCACCGAGGACAAAAACTTGCTGCCGGCCTCGGTGTTGAGTTGTAGGTTTAGGGCACCGACCGGTAGTACGTCGCCACCGAGACCCCGCAGTGGTGGCTCAGTCCAAGGCTGGAGAGGTTCGGAGGCGTGGCGGCGAAGCAACGCCGTACGTTGAGCTCCGGTATCAACGAGAGCTGTCAGTTCTCCGATGCCGTCGACGCGGACCTTGAGGGTTGGAAGTGGGCGTGATTGATATTGCATCGCTTGAGGTTGGCTTTGTGGGCAGCTTTTATACCCATGCCCGATGCGGCCACACGTATAGCATCCGCGTCTCGGTGAAGCTGGCTCCTTTGGGCCAACTGCAGCCGCCCGGCGATGAGACGTGTCCTGCAACTCCATTGCCTGGCGTACGAAAGTGGAGATGTGGACTGGGTGGTTGTAGGCGGACAAGACGGCTGCGTGCGTCGAGTCATGGATCCCGTCGATGATGTACTGCCTGGCTGCGGAGGAGGTCCACTGTATATCGCAAGCTTGTAAAAGGTCCAGCTTGTCGTAGATGTAAGTCGCGACGTCCTCGGTTGCACCTTGCCGGCGTGACCGCATGGTCATGAAACGGTCGTCGTAAGCGCTCGGAAGCGGCGCAAACGCGGACATCAGGGCCGCGCTCCATGTTTGCCATGTAGCGTATGTACTGCCTTGGAAACGATGCCACGCTTGGGCAGATCCTCGCAAACGTCCTTCAGCGACCGACTTCTTAATCGTGTCGCTCCACGAGTATTTAAGGGCAACCGAGTTTATCACGCTTACCCAGTTGGTAGGGTCATCCTTGAATCCATGAAAATATGGAATTTCGTTCTCGTTGAACGATCCAAAAGAGGCGCAGCCAAACCCGGATGTCTTGAGCTCTTGGGCGAACAGAGAGAAGCCTCGAGAAATGGCCTCGCTGCAGTCATGATGCGGTGCCGCCGTGGAGGCTTGGACGCCGTCCGTGATCGGTGGGGAGTTCGAGAGTACTCGTCCACTTCGAAGTGTAGTGGACGCAGGGATATCGGGGTCAGTAGTTCGCGACTGCGCCATTGTAACGAGGAGAAATAAGACACAACGCCTTTGCTGCAGGCCGGCTGTTCTTATTCTGCTTTCTCCTCTTCCTCGTCTTCTCCGTCCCGCCACGTATGCGCCGAGCACGATCGCCGCTTTGTCATCATTACAATATATATATATATATATATATATATATATATATATATATATATATATATGATGGGGGCATTTAAAATAATTCTATAAATTTATTTCATGTTTGTAAAAAACGATATGCGCTGTCAACACACTGAGGTGCTTGTTGCGATGTCCGAAACCTCATTACCGCCCTCTAGGATTACGTGACAACTGTCACAGCAGCTGCGAAGCAGCTAGCAAGCACAGCGCGTCGGGGAGCCTTGCGAAGCCTCACGAAAAAAATGATCCTTCAGAGTGGTCCTCTTTTTAGCTCATCCGAACAAAAGTTTTAATAGCCCAAGCGGGACGAGTGCGATTTAGCAGTTACAAACATCTTATTCCGAGTGATGACGCTGGCCGCATGCTTGAGACATGCGTTCTATGCATATGTTTTATTCGCATGATTTCTCGAGAATGTGACTTTACTTGTAATTTTATTTTGCTTTAATAATTGTCAATTTTCACATTTCATATTTTGATTCATTACATCTACTCTATCCATCTATTCCCGTCACTTAGGTAGGGTGTTCCAAGCGTCCTATGCTTACCAACATCATCATTATCTCTATCGCCATTACCTTTACAGAGCGTGCGCCACTCGACTGCTGAAGACGAAGACAGCGAGTGTGAGACTGGGTAAGACAAGCGCCCGAAGTCTTTCCGCTTGCGTGCAAATACCAGAAAGGTAAGCATATCGTTAAATTTAAGCAGCATATATAGCCATAAGCAGAACGCGTTCTGTTATATCAACACTGAGTCAGTCATAAAAGAAAATGATAATCCCTGTAGTTCAATGGGCCCTGACACGACAGCTATAGTGGTAGGAAATCCGACTGAGATGTTCACACGCACCCTTCCGCATTTGGCGGAATTTATTTGCTTAATTTCATAAAATAGGGAGCATCAATGCTGGCACCAATCCTTTGCAAATTAACAGTGAATTAGAAAATTGAAATACGGTGAATGATAGAGCAAGTTTTCATAAGAATGAAAAACTTGAATAAGTCGGAGAAGTACGGAAAAAAATGAATAATTTATTATAGCGTTGATGGTGAAGCATGAGCAATATTAGGTTGACAGGCAAAAGCATTGATTTACTGATTAATATGTGGGGTTTAACGTCCCGAAACCACCTTAGGATTATTAAAGACGCCGTACTGGAGGCCTCCGGAAATTTAGACCACCTGGGGTTCTTTAACGCGCGCACCCAAATCTGAGCACACGGGCCTACCACATTTCCGCCTCCATCGCAAATGAACATATGAAAGCAGCTGGTTGGTACCACTCGGCATGTGTGTTAAACAATGCAGAAAAACGTAATTGCCATAAATGAAGCGCTTGCACCATTTTCTACTGCGATAGACATGATACGAAGGAAACATGATTGCGGCAGCAGTTCGTGTTTCATATAACGCCACCGTAACGAAGTGCGAAATAAACAAAGGCGTGAGTTGTATAGCTCATGGTTCTCAGGTTGGACAATAATGTTGTTTCTTCCTCCTCCAGGTTGGAATATTATAGCACTCATTTCATTTACGCTGTCATGTCAGTACCTGAATGTCGATTTATGAATGCGCAAGCAGAAAACATTTTAATAAAAGTCAGGGGCGTACGCAGATATTTTTTTTATTTTTTAGGGTGGGAGAGGGGTCACCACTTATCTTGAATAAAATTCTGACAGATAGATGTGGTTGTGTGTCAATTTGGGCTGTATATTGTCACGGCGTCGAGACGTGGAACCAGGGGAACAAACTGTATGTCTAAAATTAAATGTTTATTTGGCCGAACTTGTGGCTGGTAAAAGGAAACTCACATTGCAGCGATAACCACTAGCACTGATAGCGGCGAACAGAACGTTGGCCGTCGACAAGCAGTGAAGCGCATCTGCATTTATACATTTGCCATCAAATATTTCAGCGTTATCATTAGCAGTCACGTAAGTTCCAAAATAATCTACAATGATCGCGTTGTGCGCGTAATGTTAACAAAATTATCTATTACAGTCCCAAATCTTGCCGGACACTGCAGGCGTGGTTTGCGCTGAACATTACTTACAGTGCAGCGAGGTGATAACAAAACTTGAGGAAGGAATGTGGCAATATGCTATGGCAAAAAGTATTTCAAGGGGGGGGGGGGGCACGTGCATGATAGGCTACCACCTGGCTACGCCACTAATTGAAGTGAAGGATGCTCGTTCTGCTGTGAATTGAGTCGGTGAAATGTGCTAGTGGTAAGTATGAATGTGAGTCACTTCAGGTATTTTCATATTGTGCTTAGCAACGGCTATCACTATCTCTTTTATTGTTGTAGGCTACAATAAGCAATTCATCATCATCATAGTTATCTTCTCTTAGGAATAAAGACTTGTCTCAGCAAGTGCAGCTCTGCCAGCTGGCGCCATCTTGCACCTGAAAACTTTCTGATTTTATCGCCTGCTTCTCTGCCATTTTCTACAGGTTTTTTTTTTAGCACGTATTTCACGCACGTTTCTTGGCACGTATTGTGTGACTGTAATATACCACAAGTTATTCGCCTTTAGATTTATATGACCTATACAGCTCAATCTATTGTGCATCTTATAATGCAGGCAGTCTCGTCTACTCTTCCATTGCCTATGCATGTGCCGCGGCTAACACCCTTGCCTTTGCGGTTATAAAAACATTCATTACACCTGACATTGAGGTCAGATTACATGCACCTGTATAATGAGACGAGACGTCGTCAGAAATTCTTGACAGTATTGAATAATGAAAATTGGCAATAGAAAAATTTTTCTTGTGCTTTTTTCTCCGTCTGTGACAGTATAGCCAACAATTTTCCTTCCAACTGAAAGTAGGCTGGAAAGAACGTTAAATTCTTTTCTGCCTATAATTAGGATTTGCTTCCTAAATGTGAGGGTATCGGGCACGTGGCCATCAAACAGCCTTTATACGCCCCAAAGGGGCTCGTTTGTTTTGTGTGTGCATGGTCTTTGGTTCAGCAAGTTCGAGATAGAACGCGAACTCAAGTGTACACATGAGTGAACCACAACCTTGTTCTTATGTTCACATACATGCACATTCAGCCATAAAGACCGCATATGTTAGCATCCCTGAAATATTTTTACAGGTTTCTCACAGCTAAGCATTTAAGGGCATAATCCTGAGCGATCTTCTTCCATGCTTTGTTGCAGGGCCAAGTTATGGCAGAGACGCCTCAGGCAGCACTGAAAGAAGCCAAGCGACAAAGCAATTTGAGTGTGAACCCAAAGTATACGGTCACCTGGCACGGCTTCTTAAACATTGGTGAAGTAGTGAGTGTCGCCATTCTATCATTTTATAGTTGAAGAAAAGAGCATGCAATCTCTACGAGCTAACGCAACTGAGTTGGCCGACTCAAAAGAGCTAATACGCTGAAGGGTGACCGCTTCGAACACGCGTAAATACTATCTATTCTGTCGTTCATGCGGTAGAATGATGTTCATCCCTAGTCACCTTAAAAGTTTTCTTTGGTTACAATGAGTTATTGAGCGATACAACTTGAACAAAATGTAATGAAGACTAATACTTTGTAGCTCCAGGTTTGTAAAAACACTCTGGAGTCACCGACTACTATGCGCGTCATAATTGTGCCATAGTTTTAGCACGTAAATATCAAGAGTTTCAAATATCAAACTTTGTTGGGACACGCTACTCGTCATAATGATGCCTCTTCACTCGTTTTGTTGTTGTGCTTAAGAATTTGTTCAGAATGCATTCTTTCGTACACCCGAAACAAATTTGAAAATTTATTTTCTTACTTCTACGTGAGGCAATTTTTTACGTCCAATTTTCTACCGTTGCGCTGTTAGGTGGGCGCTGGTTTTATGGGGATGAAAAAGGCGTGAACCCCCATCTTCTCTCACTAAAAAAGGTCGGTCGAGTCTAAAAGAAGCCAAGCTTCGCAATGTAGGCAACACTGAAAATTAAACGATGAAATGCTGCTCACGACGGCTAACATTTGGCCTCTCCCTTTCAGATATGCAGATATTCAATAAAAGGTTATTGGAATGCACACAGTGGTTCTCAGCGGTCATAACCATAAACCTGTACTTTAAACAAAAGGGGCATGTCAGAATGTTTCGAAGCTACGGGGCAGATGTGGCGGCCCCCGTAGATGATTGCAGAAGAGTAGGAGGGGGGTAGCTGTCTTTTTTTTCCTCACTCCTTTTTTATTATAAAATACTTGTTGGGGTTTAACGTACCAAAACCACTATATGATTATAAAACGCCGTATTGGGAGCTCCGGAAATTCCGACCAGCTGGGGTGCTTTAACGTGCTTGTAAGTGTATATATATATAAGCACATGGTCTCAAGCTTTTTGCGTCCACCTAAAATGCAGCAGCCACAGCCCGATTTCGAACCCGCTACCTGCGGGTCAGCAGTGAAGCACCATAACCACCATAGGCTACCGTGGTGCCCCCAGCCCCCTTCCTAGCGCGTGCTTATGGCACACCTGTCTTCCTTACCTGACAGATGTTGAGTGCTCGTTTAGATTTTCATCCACATGCGAAATTACCGGAGCAATGCTTAACCTTGCAGAGTGAATTGTCTAAGCTACGGACTCGACCGAGCTGCCGGACCAACTTCTTTGCAGGGCACGGCCATGGTGGCCCTGGTGGCCGTCATGCTGTCTTCCAACGAGACCACAGCTGCCGAGCTCATGGTGGTGTCGTCGTTCGCCTACGGCTACGTCTCGATCATGATGCTGGCGGGCGGCATTGTGTCCCCTTACACGCAAGCACTTCTGCCGCTCTCGCTATATGTGAGTCCAAAAGCTACCCGACAGTCGGAATTACTCGGCGTAGTTGCCTGGATCTTAGAAACAGCACGAGAAAGGTGAACGTGTTCGCCATGGAGATCGGTGAAGGACGGTCGAGTGGTCAGTGGCAAAAAGCAGATAGAAAGAACAGAAACATAATAGCATAAAGAGCAAGAATACTCTACCGTAAAACGCACAAATTTAAATCGAAATATTTAATTCGGGTATGCAAGGCACTAGGCTGAATTAGAAAACAAGCTTGCTGGTTTGCAGTTCACCGTGCCCTTCTAGAGCGGACGCTCCACAATTCATCCGTTCATTCATCGCTCGATGCATCCTGCGGCTGAACACATGTGCTGGCCGCAAGGAAGAAAGTCTAATTTGGGGACGAAGAGAACGCAATCTTGTTGCGGTGATCAGATTAGCCTGAAGAAACTTTAGATGAAACGTCAAGACTTATTATGACGTTGATATTTTTTTTTCAATTAAGCTCGCATTGAATAATGGAATTGGAGAAGTTCAATAGGCGTAACAACCGTCATTGCTCTTTTACTGTGATGTTTTGTGACGATGCTTGGTGTTGTCGTTTCTGTACTCGCTGTATGCAATGCCTGCACACCGTTCACTTATGGGCGCTCTATAACACCGTATGGTAAAATGAACGCCGATATTTATATTGATCTGCCATTGGTTTTTGGGTTTTACAACTTTTCTGTGAAGTCATACTTAGCTACGCCACTTGCGCACTGTTAACAGCGTTCCTCTCGCACATTCTGGTGCATCGTCATGTTACAGTTCCTGCTGTACCACCTCATTGGCAGCGCCTTCCTCTTGCTCAGTGGCGGCTGGCTCATGGGCGTAGCCAACGGCGAATTCCTCATGCAGGTTGCCGCTGTGAGTGCGTCCGTGGATGCATCGTCATGTTTTGTGGATAGACAGTCTTGTACACTTCGGCTTTCTTGTATTCCGGCCTCAGCAGTCGATTTCGGTGAAGGCGAAATGGTTCAGGCCTGTGTGCTGTGCGCACGTCAAAGAACACTAGATGGTCAAAATTTTCGGAGCCCTGCACTACGACGTCTTTCGTAATCATATCGTGTTGGGACGAAAGACCACAGATATTATAATAATGTTGAATACTTAATGTGCGAGACATCAATCAATGCTTTTTATTAAACGGAACTTTTCTGTCATGTTGATATGACCAACTGTGTAAGAGAAAGCGTCCAGTGTTATGCTCAACATGATCAGTGAACCTTTATTTCTAGCACAAATGTGACATATGGTAACTACGTGTACAATATATCAGCTGTAGGACACAGCCATAGATTCAATTCATTGCGACATGTTATCCTTCCCCAAACTTTTATTTATTTATTTATTTATTCATTAAAAGCGTTAAAACATTTCTGGGGAAACCAACTCAGACAGTTGGCTTAAGCATGGACTTGCGTAATGTTTCATTTCGCAGTCAAGACTTGTTCTGTGTAGTTTTCCTTCCTTGTTCCTCTTTTTTTCTGCACTTTTTATTAAAATGCATCCATACCAACAAACCCAGCTCACTACTCTCAGATTGTTAGCCGTGTATATGAGTATATCAGTGGAATGAGATTGAATGAGGTCACTGTTTTTGTATATAACAGTAGGTAGCCTACAGGCATAAGCCAACTAAGGTCTATGCACTTTCAGTTACTCAGTAAACTCTATATATTATTGAGACATTATGTGGTTACAACACCTTGCACTTTAAGAAAACGGTATGTATGAGCTACGCCTTTCTTCTGCGAATTCTGAATGTCGAGGTATATATACCTCTCGTTAAAGAGACAACTACTTTTGTGTCCCACTACACACCGATGAATGTACAAGAATCCACGAAAAGAGGGCTCGTAAATCTTTGAAGAAAGTCATATACATGGCAAGAAAAAGAATACTCACGAGATAGAGCTCAAGCAGAGTTGTCAACCTTAGGTAATTACATTTACTTGTAGGGTATTTTCAGAACGTTGAGGCACGCGTAGGGTAGTAGAGTGGTAATACGATTTTCTTACTAGGTTTAGGGTAATTTCCACCTTCCTCTAGTCATCTGTTACAAAAAAAATATGAACGATTGGCGTGGGATCTTCGAGGGTCACATTCTTAAACAGATTCAAAGAGTAAATCTTTGTATGAACAAAATTGGAACTGTTGCAATTGGTGTTCTGCCACAGAATACAGAGCACGAAGTCACACTCGACCACATCTGGCTGCCCGGCCCCCAATCAGATCAAGAAGGTTCCCGGACCCCGCCCTCGAAAAAAATTTCTCGCTACGCCCCTTCCGTTGGACAAGTGTGTAGTGCAATAGGCACCATAACAGCGGTTCAGAATGCGTTCTCCGAGGCACCTTCGCAATCGCTCTAAGCTGATTTTCCTGCGCATCTAAAACAGCTTTCGGGTTTCAGTCTGTGTCGCACGGCCCCACATGAAAGCGTACTCGGTACTCTCACAAAAATTAAAAGAGGGGATCGCGTTGTGCAACCGGTCACACATGTTTGTTTTATTTGGCAGGTCGCTGGAATTGGCTGCGGGGTGATGCACTTCCTGCACGGCCTGTACACCTTCGTGACGGTTTTCAACCAGCCCGAGTGACTGGTGGCATCACTCAGGCACCAAACGAGTTTAGTGATAAAGCCTTGCTAATAAGCTCTTCAGCCACGTGTCCTCGACGCTTTCAGTGCAGGAACTTCGTTGGAATTAAACATCTGTTACGGAGAACACAAACGCACAGGTTATGTGGACATCGCGAGACATCGCGTATCAATCGTGTGTGTATTGTCTTTAGGTGTCTCACTTGATATACCCTATAAAGTGAACGGGGGGATAGCTGCCGTTTTGACTCGGTAGGTAGAGCATCGGACGCATATTTCGAAAGTCGGAGCTTCGGTCCCTCTCTAACGGAAGCTATCTTGTTGTTCTTGTTCTTGTTTTTGTTCTTGTTGGAGCTTCGGTCCCTCTCTAGCGGAAGCTATCTTCTTGTTCTTGTTCTTGTTTTTGTTCTTGTTGCCCTTTACTTTTGGCTCATAGCCACTGTGGGGGATCGGCCAATTTTGCTTGGTCTTATAAAGCATTATTCGATTTTATAGTAAAGGAACTTAGAAATTGAAAACGTTACAAATTTTATAATAACATTGTGATGATCACTGATCTGTACTTACTATAAAGTTTCTGTATTAGTAATAGATAATAACCTAGATCAGAACCTAGCTTTTCGTCCACTTTCTTCACAGTTACATAAAAAACTTGTAAGCATCCACTGTAATTTCCTTTGCATGAATTTTGATTCATCATTTTAATTGGCAGATCCCACGTAACAAGGGCATCAATGTAACACGTATACATGGTTCGCCCTACCGCACAGGGGCAGCAGAAGCAACGAATTTGAAAACAAGTCAACTTGGGGAAATTCTGAATCAACAAGGACATAATCATTATTATAGTAAGCTAATAATCACCAATTATAGTAATGACGTAGCGACAGTATTGAACATAAAGTAATAATATAATCGCAGTAGGAACATAAGCACTTATGCAATAGAAACAACAAACATCAATATAGTGGCATTTGTCTGTTCGATTTCATAAATATCCCCTCTAACAAAAAAAACAGCAACGAGCCCTTAAAACATACACTCCTTTCCTTGGTCATAAAGTGCCATTCATCACCGACCACGCGTTTGTGTAAGGCCAGCTGTGAACTCTTGCAGTGCACCCAGTAGCATGCATGCAGGGTAACCTTCTCAACTCCATGCGTCAGCACTCTTCTTCACTTTCGTTTATCTACTTGAGTTACAGTGGAACTCTTAGATTTTTCCCATCAGTTTTAGAGCGACGCTGGAGGCGGAAACCTGAGTACAGAAATATTACTATTCAATATTATTATTTATGTACATGAGTACAGAAATATTTCTCACTATTTATTCTTTCTACTTTCACCATCTATTTTTTATTGCATTCATGAAGCGTATGCACGTTCGCTGGAGTACATGCGTATTGTTCCAGAAAACTTTGTCTAGTGTATAATGGGCAACACGAACAAATGCCCTAAACGGGCGACGATACACAATCCCGTGACTGTGGCATGCAGTCCAGGACAGTCCACGACGCTCATTGTGACAGTCTCCACTTCTGGCAGTTCGTGACCATACCAGGAACGCTTAATTGAAGAGACCTAGTGTTTTGATTTGCTTGCATCTCGACAATAATAGTGCTTGCTATGAAGATGATTCCTCATTACTGCTGCCATGCACTGGCCATGCGGGACTATTTGTGTACTTCATGCACGCCGGTCTGCATGTGCACATATGATGTTTTTTTACAGCGAAAACTATTATAAGATCACAACTCGGGTCACGCACAGTTGTCCGCCGCCGCCGGTGTCCGTAACCACATCGCGTTAAATTAGAAAAACAAAACCTTGCACCAATGACGCAGTGAGGCTCCAACCCGGATGCGGTGGGTTCCAGCCCAGTATTTTACCACTTAGCCAAAGCAGTGCTTGGGATTTGTTGGCAAACATGCCTTAGGCAGGCTTGATGCCTGGAAAGCAATCAAGTTAATACGACTTATAAAACGTCTTAAAACAGCGAAAGAACAACGAGTCGTCACAAAACGCGAATAGCGTAACGAGTGGGGCGCCCAATGCTCCAACCCATTACAAAAGCTTGTTCTTTTTCCCCTATTAACTGTGGTGCATACCCGCTTTAGCCATGATTCCTCACCGTTGTTAGCCACTGCATTAAGTATTGGCACAGAATTCTTTGCAAGTGTTTAGCGGATACCATGCTTCTCCGAAGAATGACGAAAAATTGCATCTCGAAAGCTGGCCTACTACCAAAAAAATTTATGAATAATGCCCTAGGGGGTATCGAGCAAGTGTACTTGCACTAGTTGCCCAAGGAGTGTTTTGAATGGCTCTGAAAGGCTGCTCTTCTAGCTTTCGCTGTGACTGTGCTGCGTCTTCCGCGCAGGCCTGGCGTATTATTATTATTATTATTATTATTATTATTATTATTATTATTATTATTATTATTATTATTATTATTATTATTATTATTATTATTATTATTATTATTATTATTATTATTATTATTATTATTATTATTATTATTATTGTGGATGCATGGAAAGCTTCCTGACATTCACATGTCCAACAGTGAGTTACCACTCTCCCATTTCTCGGCCAATCCGCTTGAGTCTGCTGTGGCGGTATTCCTATGAGCAGCATCACCATCACCCAAAGGCTTCCCGTCGAATACCAATGTTACTTAGTAACAACCAATTAACCATTGTATGACATCAATGACCATTATGTCGTCTTCACAACTTTTATATCTCTTATTAACGACTGTTGAAACCGTGACCGCTCCACTCTTGACCACCTTTTACAAGCGATTTTTGGTCAACCACTCGCGTCGTGCACAGCCTCATCGTCATCGCCTTCCCGTTTCCGCACGTTACCTTGAGGTGACCTCCAGTATTCTGCCAGCCTATCTACGAGCTGCGGTTTGACGTTCGACTAATCGCACACATGGCTGTGAACCGTAAGTGACCTATGCAGCGTGAAATTTCTGCATGCTAGGTGAACTTTTCGCAGGAGGTTGACCTCCGAGTATGCAGCGACACTCGGTGTGCAAACACCGAGACGTGTTTCGAAGAATATGTATACAAATAAACATCGGAGATCGTAGTATGGTCAAATAATTCAGGAAAAGCAAACAAGAATGATAATCGCGTTGAGTCACTCACGTAATGTTAGTCGTTTCACAGTATACCACAGAACGTTTTAACATTGTCTTCAAGCTTACGCGAAAAATGTGCAGCACATAAAAATATCAGCCTAGTCAAGCTGTTTTACCACCAGCTTTTAGCCCGTGGTATCTCCGAGAACTTTCGGATGTTTTCTTGAAGTAAATCTGTATTTTATTGTATTGTATCAAATTGCATTGTACTGTGCTATATTGTATTGCATTGTATTGTATTGTATTGTATTGCATTGTATTGCATATTGCCTTATATATCGGCTGTTAAAAACATTGTTGAAGCATAGACCGTGCAAAGCAAAGGCCCACGAAGCGATGCGCGATTGGGTTTAATGGAGAAAAACTGAATTAGAACCAGTGAAAATGAACTGGTAGCGACGCTTTCTCGGCTATGTACCATAAAGTGTCAACTAAAATTAACCACACTCTTCAATACACTATAGGAAAGCATCATATGACTTACTAAGCACTTTAAGTGGAATGGACTTGTTTAAGAAAAGCAACGAATCGTGCAACGACGTGTTCTTGTAATGCTAAACCTTATCTCTCTTTTTTTTTCACAGAAAACCTTTACAACCAAGATCCCCAGTACAATCAAGCCTACGCCGCCACAGATCGTAAGCACGCTTGCTCACAGTGCATAATCCTTTCGAGTAATGCATGCTTCTTCCGGTAAACTTCGACATACTATACTGGTTTACGTGTATTCATTTGCATAATAAGCAGCGAAAGTATATATAAAGAACTGCAGTGCTATCAACAGCCGGAGATCCTGAGTCGGGGAAAAGTTATTCGCGCATGTTAAGCCGGGAATTCTACAGGATGTGCTTCTCATTTACCCCATAAAGTTCAATCTTGATTTGCGCAGCTTTTTTTTAGCAATCAGAAACAAAAACAAATCGGAGCAGGTATGTTATCACGAGTGGTTAAGCCGGTGAACCATCGCATGTGCCAAGTTCAGCGTGTGTTTAGAAAGAAAGTTTAACGATTTCGAGTACTTCGTCCTCAACTATGGGAGAGCGCTGAGCCGTCCCCAGATACAAACTGGAGATGTCGCAGAGGGCGCGAGAGTGGAGGGCTCGTCTGGAAACTGTTTACGGAAGGAAATTCAACGTAGACGCACGCTCATGTCCTCGCTTGATTCCTTTTAGTTCACGTACTTGTTCGAGTGTGTGCTTCTTCTTGCTTTTTTTTTGCGGAAAATGGCCGTGTTCGCCAACAACCCAGAAGAAAATTGATGTAAGGAACGCGTTATAATTCAAGAATAGCGTCTTTCTTGTGTTGTACCATTTTTTTTCTTCCATGAGTACGCAGGAAAACAATAAAGAAGTCCTCCTGTAAACGTACAATATTTCCGAACTTCTCCAAAAAGAAAAGGTAGCTCCTGCTTCCCCTATCTGTACCTTACTGAGCTATTTGCTTTTCAAGCATTTTTTTTGTTTACTAGCACGCCTGACTTATATGTGCCCCTATGGGTTGAATTTAACTTGCCAATCGGCATACTTTACTAAATTATTTTCCTTCAGAACGTTTGCTTTGAAAGATTGGGTCTACCTAATTAGTCCTAATTAGTCTTGAGATCTATCAATAGAGAAGAGTGATGGGACTGAAAAGTTTATTTGTTTATTTATTTTATTTTTTCTTAATTGCAGCTGGTAACTACTACGATAACTCTGCTTTCCAGGAAGGTGAGCACATTCACACCTCTTGGTTTTCTTGTTTGCCTTCCCTCGAGCTTTGTAACTGAGGCACCGTGTATACTTAGACTCTTGCGTGGAGAACTCCGAAAAGATTTCTGCTATGACAGCACAAACAAACTGTAGGGCAGTGAACATTGAAAGACTCTACAACTACCTTCGCGCCGTCGCTGTTGGTCAACCGTTTTTTGGTAGCAACAAAGAGCCAATATTTCGCACCAACTCAATTTTATCCTCATATTTCTTTTCTTCATATAACCGTTGCTACCGCAGCGAAATTTTAAAACAATCAGTGCTATTTTAAAGTTCCGAAGGAATGTATTGAACAGAAGAGAGAAAGAGAGTACTGCATCATCGAAATGTCTTTACGGCGAAACTCTCCGCATGCTTTGGTCATGGCCCGTGACAATTGATCTTTTGCTGCATGATGCACATGCTCGTAAAAATAAACCGGTTCCGATACGTAGTTATAGAGTCGTGTCCTGAAAAACAAAAGGAAAGAAATTAATGCAAGAACTTTTACTAGCTTGTATACACTACAGGCGTGGGATCAGTATTAGGAAAGTATACGCTTTATCTCTTTCTCGAATCAGACGCATGTCTGTTGCCCCAAGTGTCCCGCTTAATATGGCCACGCTTTATTTCGACGTCTGCATTAGGAGAAACGGTTTTCAATGAAAACTAACTTTTTGAGAAGACATTCGGGGGTATGATTAAGGCCCAACGTATGTTTCACATATGCTACGCTGACTTTTTCATACGCTTAAAATGGTGTAAGCTTGGGAAACCTGACAAAAAGCCGTTAGTGGTGTTTATTCTACGGTCGTTACTTTTCACTGGTGAATCTAGTTCAGCGAAGTTAGTTTATAACAAAGTACAATACTCGTGACGTTTATTTCGCTGTAAGGCGTAACGCTTCTTTTTTTTTCTACATGCTACCTTACGGGTGGGTTTCGATTTCGTCACATTGGGCTGTAGCCTTGTCGCCCTGCTTTTTAGGTAAACGAACAGTGCTACGATGTAGACGCATAACCGTGAATATGTCTTGATCGGTGCATTCGACGTTTCATGAATTTGTGAATTCACGTCGAGCTGTGCAAAAATAGGTAAAAAAGTCGTTGAACAGTTTAAGGGGGCGGCGTCTAGGTGTCTGACGTAAAACTATGTATAAAAGCGGCCTTCGTGGTGAGAAATGAACGGGAGCAAGTTAGGTTAATGTTCCTCGATGTTCAGAATTCGCATTCTTGACACATCTTCATTCACATTTTATGCCCTTGGAGGGCTGCGGTGAATGTAAGGGTGGCGGGGGGGGGGGGAGAAACAGCATTGAATAAAAGAAAAAAACGAAAACAAAAAAGAAAATAGGGGCCCAAAAAATGGCAGTCCTGATGGGCGTCTTGTGAGTTGACGTTCTGGCTGTCACGTCCAAGACTGAGCATGGTGCTAACGACTGGAGCTTTGGGATTACTCAGGTAGTCGAGCAGCGACCGACCGCCATAGCACGTTGGCGGCGGCGCTGGTGAAGCGCCTGGTTTGTGCCTCGAATGAAGTCGGGCGCCATTCCAGTGGGATTGTGGCAATGACCCGTTGCCTGGTTACACAAGGACCGGGTGCTTGCCACAAGCTTGTTGGCGGCGGCGCCAGTGATGCGCCCAAGTTGTGCCCAGGTCTGGAATGAAGTCGGGCGCCATTCCAGCAGGATTGTGGCAATGACCCGTTGCCTGGTTACACAGTGAACGGGTGCTTGCCACAAGCTGGTTGGCGGTGGCGCCAGTGATGCGCCCGAGTTGTGCCCAGGTCTAGAATGAAGTCGGGCGCCATTCCAGTGGGATTGTGGCAATGACCCGTTGCCTGGTTACACAAGGACCGGGTGCTTGCCACAAGCTTGTTGGCGGCGGCGCCAGTGATGCGCCCAAGTTGTGCCCAGGTCTGGAATGAAGTCGGGCGCCATTCCAGCAGGATTGTGGCAATGACCCGTTGCCTGGTTACACAGTGAACGGGTGCTTGCCACAAGCTGGTTGGCGGTGGCGCCAGTGATGCGCCCGAGTTGTGCCCAGGTCTAGAATGAAGTCGGGCGCCATTCCAGTGGGATTGTGGCAATGACCCGTTGGCTGGTTCCAGAGTACAACAGACAGTCCTAGATGAGATGCGCCAGGTCCGCTCGTGTGCATGTTGCAGTGGCTGCAGATGCCAATATTCGGATAGTCCAGGTCTTGATCTCTGCGAAAATGCTGCACGAGGAAGGTAGTAAGAGAGTTCCCGTCTGTACCTACCGCAACAGTACTTGTTGGCGGTGGTTATCAGCGCTTGGAGGACGTGGAGGTGTGTTCAATGGGTTGGATACATCTTGTCGATAGCCTCGCCGGTATAGTACTTTGCTTGCGCTATTGCCTCTGTCGAAGTGTGTCAATCGCTGTGTTCAATTTCTTCTGATGTGCTGCGTAATATGTGTTCGGGTGGTTTTGACTGCGCTGATAGTAGCATTGCGCGCGCCAGTCGATGTGCCCGTTAATTTTTTTTTCATACTCGCATGGCCCTGAATCCGGTGTAAATGCAAATGATGTCTCCGTTTCAGCAGACGACGCACGTAAAAAGCGCAGTCGTTGAACTACAGGAGTGATAGTGCGAGCATGCTCGCAAGCGCGAAATGTCCCCCGGGAGTCAGTAAATGCAATGCAGTGAAGTTTCTTGTCACTTGCCAAGTTCTGAGTGGTAGACTCAGCATGTCTGGCAAAATCGAGGATGGCATATTGTTCCGCCGTGAATGAGTGTTACGCACTATATGCAGTTTGGTTCCCTCTTCAGTGGTCATGTCGTAGCGAACATCGGTGGTTGCTGTTGTCGCCCGACGGATGCTTCCACGTACACCGCTTGGCAAGAGCTATGGGGGTTGTTGTCACTGCGTATCTCCTGCGTGTATTTCTCGTGGCTTCGGGCATGGGCCTGCCTCCTTGTTGAATGTTCGTTTCCCATGCTTTTCGGCAGAGGTTTGGAGTCTGCGATCTATATGTGCTCCCAAGGGGCAGATATGTGCGGTAGCACAGGAAGATTAGATACGCCATGCTCAAGTTTAGTCAAGGTGACTCTCCCTGCATGCCTATAGACTGACGTCTCGTGACCTGCGTCTTCTCGTGCATAGACATATGGTCAGCGCTGTCTCTCAAATCAGAGTAGTTTTTCAGTGCAGGGAGGGGCGTGTATTTTGGCAAACCTGTGATTGCTCCCCTCGTTATTGAGGCGCTCCAAAGTATGCAGCTGTGTTCGCGTGATGGGTGACAGAAGACGTCATACATGATACGAGAATGTATGAGTGCCTGCCTGCACGAAGTGCCTCATTCATTTCTCTGTCATGCCCCTCGTACGCTTGGCGATTCTGCAAAGAACTCGAGTGACCTGTTTTGTAGCCTTTATAGTTTATCTAAACCATGTTGTGGATATGCGCTGTTCGTTCAAGAACATTCCGAGGATGCGAATGACACGCTTCCTGAGGACCGCTACCCGACCGATGGAGAGATGGACGCTGGCCTATATCCGCTTTAGGGGGAACACTCCTGTTTTTTAAATTGAGCTGAAATATTGAGCTGCGTCTGAAATTACAATCGTTGGAAATTGCATGGAACCGGCCATTCCGCGCTGCCACATTTGCAAGAAAATAATGAATACTGCTGAGCAGATTTTTTTATGCAGGGACTGTTCAAATTCAAATGTGGTACTGCTTAACAACGAATCATGAATCAACTAATTACTGATAAGTTATGTTCGTTTTCAGGCGTCGGAGATGCGTCGTATTACGACTACAACGTCGGTAAGGAACTTACGGAAGCTAAGGGCATTACTGTGCGGATAAACTGAATGTTTACTTGTTCACAGTATTGCTGTTTCTGTTGTATTTATTTCCTTCATATTTTATAAAGCACTTGCCATCTTTACTATATAACAACTCCTTGAGTCTCCACAAAAACACGGATTCGTCTATGCGCAATAATTAGGAAAAGGGACATTGGAGTTATCGTATCGTACGCAGACCTTTCGAAGAATAATAACAAAAGCAACATAAGTCTTTCTTTTTTAATTTTTTACAAGACATGAGGATTCTGGGAAAAAGACAGACATTTCACTTTTTTTCTGGCTTTTGTCAAAAATACATATTAACTCCCTCGTGGTGTCTTCAGAGAATCGTGGAAGCTGCGATTCTCCCGAAAAATAGTTAACGTAGCTCTCTTTAAGGAGAAATATATCTTAGAGATATCTATGCGAAAAAAAATGAGTCAAATGACTAGCTTTTTTTTTATTAGAGTGTACAGTAGTGTGTAAGCTAATTTTATAGCATTATATCTGCTATGCAGTAAACAGTTATGTGGGGTCCAGTGAACTGCTCCCGCATTTAATTTGTCACTGTGTATGTTGTCATCATTAATTTCTTGTTTTATTTCTCCTCAAAGCTCCTTACGACGCCCAAGGGCTTTGGGATGGTAAGAATCCTTCGCCAAAACCGTTCAACGAGATGTCGCGCGTATAGCAGCGTTCTCATTTTGGTCTCGCTACTAAATCCTGCTTCCAAGAACAGAAACGCAACGAGTTAAAGCTCAGTGGCAGAACTCCGTCGGTCAGCAGATGGTTTTGTGCAAGTTAGTTTTTATGGTATAGTTTTCGCTTTCGTGGAATCATGTGGTACGCTCTGCTGGTAACCAAATTTACGACGAACTGAGCTGTAATGTATTGACGCATGCCACCATTGATGAGCGAGCCACTGTGACTTATGCTCGTTTTGGACTGAGAAGAAGAAGAACAGAACATTTGCGTTACTCTGGTTCAGGTCAGCTCCTGACTGCCGGTCTTGTTTTGCTCGTGACAATATCATTCTTCTGTAGGAACTGTGCTATTTGGCGAGTTACTTAGACTGTTGTACGTGGCATCAGTAGTGTCTACCGCTGCGGCAAGCCTCTAAGCTGATATGTCATCACTGCTTTGCACGGACGTGGCTGCATATAGCTTGCCACATGGAGCACGTTTTTGTGATCACTATGCGACGCGCTTATCTATAGTGCCGTTCAAAATAAAATTGCAAGCGCCTGCAAGTCTGAAAATACTCCGTAAACACACTCCTCAAAGTCTGCAAACGTGAATGTACACTTTGTTGCCAGTGCTTGGCGGCAAGCTTGGTGGAACCTTTACTCAACAGCTGCCTCCGAGACCACATCGACGCCATTCCTTGCGCGCGCTTGCGATCACAAAGGTCATGGCTCAACGCGTGTTGAAGGCAGTGGTATTAGAGGTGCCTGGTCAATTCGGTGTCCCCGGAAAAGTGGCGAAGCAGCATTTTGTAAGGCACCATCTGCAAGTGGCTCTTCGGCAAAACGTCACCGACATTCTGTGCCGGCTTTCTACAGATGTCTTCTAAAGTTATAAGCAGGAAACAGCAGTAACGGGAAAAATTGCAGCACTTCCCAATCATAATATGTTGCACCAACTGGCCATATTGAACTTATAATTGTGCTTTCTCATTCATGGTTTCTCGCAGTCGTGGCGCCGGCACCTCCTCCGTCGCTTGGTAAGTTCAGCGTCTACGCCAGTCATACGCAGGCCGCCTTCATGCGGCCCGTGGACATCTTGGTAGTGACCCGGCTGCACATGGCCGTCTGCGTCCCATTCACTTTCTTATTTCTTAATTATTACAATCATGAGATCCACATTCATGACTCGTCTCAAGAAATTCTTTCGTGTCACGCCATACGGTCACCATGTGTTAAATCATTGATGACTTGACTGATATGTCTGTTTTAACGTCCCAAAACCACCATGTAATTATGACAGATGCCGTAGTGGAGGGCTCCGGAAATGTCGACCATTTGGGGTTTTTTAACGTGCACCCAAATCTGAACACGCGGGCCTACAGCATTTTCGCCTCCATCGAAAATGCAGCCGCCGCAGCCGGGATTTGATTTCGCGACCAGCGTGTCAGCAGCTCTGTACCTTAGCCACTAGACCACCACGGTGCGGTAGCTTCTTAATTTCGACACTCAATCTAACTCTCTGCCTTCCGCGACTGCGTTTCCCATCTGTCGATAACCATTCTGTTACCCTAACCGTGCACCGGTTGCCTGCCCTGCGCATGCCGTGACCAGCCCAGGTCCAGGTCCCGTACTAACAAGACTGGTGAGGCTTGTTCGCGCCTCATATTGGAAAAGCGCCGGGCAGAAGGACGCAGGGACAGAATAATATGGCTTGTCACGATGAACTTCGTGACTACCATGGGCGACAGCTAGAATTTTCGTAATCGTATAAATCAAGAAATAAAATAAAAGTGGGTTGTGGTGGACACGTGCTTGTCGTAAGGAAATTGTTTTATGACTCGACTTATAGTGACCCATCGGTGACGTTTTGAAAGCACGTTTGGGAGGCTATAATTTTCTGGCTTAGTCGTTGCATTGTTGCATTTGTTCACGCAGCTTTGGCTGTCATTACTCCGCACGCTCAAGCGAACTATTACCCCCGGCGCATTGTAAACGTTATCTGAACGCAATGTTTCAAGCGACGCGCGTATACGATGACGAGCGTGGCTCTTCCAAGTCGAATGTGAGCGCGATGGTTCAGTGTGTGCCAAATAACTATTCTTTAGGCGTATTCCTACAGAAACAACTCACTTTAGCTGTTTGCGTGGTCGTTTCTTCACAAAAAAAAATTGTTTTTGCCTATAGAGCAGGCATGTTACTCGTGATTGATTGATAAATTCAGCCGATAACAATTACGCTGCACATATTCCTCCACCATATTAGGTTTCAGCTTCAAGATTTAAATTTCCAAATATACGCAAATAAAATGCCTATCTACAAACGAACACGTAGACACTTCGTATATATATTTTACCCGCCACCAATTAAAGAAAGCTGATTTGGGCTGAAAATCACGAAGCTGGTGTGCTTTGGTGTGTGGTTTGAGTGTTTCTCTTCTCTGTAAGAATCGTGATTCGTGTCATAAATGCTTACATATGTTTTTCTTTCTTGGTTGCACATCTTACGTACGTTTTATTTCCTTCCCAGCCGATGTTAAATCATCGCAATATGGCAAGTGAATATTTTTCTACGTATCTTTAGCATGCGTCAGCGACTGGCCTATCACATAACATTGCGTTTCGAGTTTAAAACATACAGATAAACAAACTTTATTATGAAACTTGTTTTTTGTTGTTGTTGTAAACCCTTTGCTGTTAACGAATTGAAAGGTGTTGGGAGCCGATGTTAAAACGTCGGCTAAATAACTTCCGCTGCTACTGTAAGCATGTGAAATCTACAAATAATGAAACCAGCGAAAAGATGCAGAGGACTTTTTAGAGCGTATACCTGTTCCGTGTCTGTTCCTGCGTTTTGTGGCGTCGCCGTTGCCGTCCCTGTCATCGTCGGTGGCGTTACCGATAGACATGAAAAAGTAACTGACGATACACGAAGAAAGACATAAAATGAGAGAGGAATACCCCGGATCGAATGGGACTTGAGTGCGAGCCTTCTGCGCTGGTGCTCAAAACTGCATGTCTTGTAGAAAAACTCTACACTGGTGTCATGTCGAGCAAGGCATCGTGTAAGGGACACGTTTAAAGGGGCTCTGAAACACTTCAAGTAACCATGGAAAACATTCACTGAAAGAGCTTATTGCCTTACGAATTCAACGCCGCAACAATTTTAAGAATTCGTCCAGTGCGAGTGGAGTTACAAAGATTTGTTGATGCTGCAATTGCATTCTCTCTGTTCTCGTCGCGACGAAAGCGCTGGAAGCTAAGCAGAAAGCAATGGCATGGGCAAAGAAACTACGTCACCCACGCCTCCCGATCATGAGCACTTTTTTAGTGGTGAAGCTCCTTATGGCGTGGATTGTGCGTACTCGTTGCGGGTTACTGCCCCTCGTGAATTCTTGAACCGGCCATAGAGGGTGGCACTTGTACTATACGCTGAAAAGGGCAAATGGTAGGACACTTGAGAGCGTTACTTGAAGAAAAGAAGGATTGCCGTCACACGTACGGAAAGAGAGAGACGATCGCGTGACTACGATCTCATGCTCTTCGGCAGCGCCGTACGTCAGGGGGCGCTCTATAGTACAATAAAAGCGCCCTTGCCGTCACACGTACGGAAAGAGAGAGACGATCGCGTGACTACGATCTCATGCTCTTCGGCAGCGCCGTACGTCAGGGGGCGCTCTATAGTACAATAAAAGCGCCCTTTTGGGGCTCGAACGCATTCAGAGGCTCGACGACGGAGAATGGACAAGGCTGCCGAGCGGCGTGCGCGCAGGACAGCGGCAGCTCGCGCTCGAAGAAGGGACCCCGACGTGCGGGCGCGCGAGGCAGAAGCGCACCGCGAGGACCTTGTAGTACGGCCACGGGAAGCCGTAGCGGCGTGTGGACCCAGCTTCGCCCCACTCTCCATCATTCACCCTGTGGATATGCTGTCATTTTTTTCTTTTCTTTCTTCGAATGCGCGGCTTTTTCAGTGTGATCGCGCACGCGTGGACAAGTCGCGGCCTCCCGCGGCAATCTCTGTAACGGCCGAGCATGCTTAGTTCAAATCAGCCAA
Organism: Rhipicephalus annulatus; assembly: GCA_013436015.1. Classification (NCBI taxonomy): domain Eukaryota; kingdom Metazoa; phylum Arthropoda; class Arachnida; order Ixodida; family Ixodidae; genus Rhipicephalus; species Rhipicephalus annulatus. The sequence continues at coordinate 45,276 of WOVY01003699.1, read as the reverse complement.
TGGCAGATAGATCGGCTTGCTACGTGTGATTTTTGAGCGTCTTCTGTCACTTGTCGAGAGAAGAGAAAGCAATTTTTAGCTAACCTTGATCATTTATTTTGAGTTCCAAGCCGCGTGCTGCGCTATATTATTTGGCTCGTGTGTCGTAGGGAGCCTCTACTATCGAGCGTTTGCTGACCATGCTCGAAAAGCGTTGCAGCTAGGGCCCATTAAAGGAACGTTGATTGTTGATATAGTGGTCCAGAAACCTTGTAGCGTTACTTTTATGCGAAGGGAGAGCTTATTGTGAAATAAAGTCCCGTTTTAGTAGTCCGCATCGTGTTAGCGCACTTCAAATTACCTGCCTCAAGCAGAACGTGCCACGTCACTGTTGCCGTGCACAACGTCGCCTGGCTTCACTGCGCGGCTGCCGACAGTAGTAACAGCAGAATAAAATTATCTGGAGCCGCAGTAGCAACAACGGTCATTGAACAATTTCCTGATATCATAGAGTTTCTTAATATACACTAGAGGGAACTCTGGTGCTAGTGTCTATGGGAGCTGCAACGCATGGTGCTTCAGCGAGCATAGGAATGATGGGTATAGTACACGGATTTGTCTAACCTTCGTACTTCTGGCTCCGTGTGTGTTCGTGTGGCTTGAAGCTGTTTTCTCACGAAACAAAGCCCGGCAAATGTTCAGCTGTTGTGCTTCACCACCTTATTCTTTTAGGCTTGTCACTTCAAATTGGGTCACGAAGTTCAAAAAGTTTCGTTCTTTTCTATAAAACGAAACCGTAACCAGCAATAAACGAAGCCGCAAGTACGAAGACTAGGCAAATGTGTGTACTACCCATCATTCCCATCACGGAGGAAGGAAAGGAGAGGCCCTGACGTCACTCGTTGTGAAGCCGCGATGAAGCCGGAAGTCCGCCTAATTGACTGGGCAAATTCTCCTCTCTTGTTTACATATGAGTGCGAAGCAGAAGGTGCGCCTCCCTCTCTTTTTCAAAAAGCACGTGGCCTGCGCGCCACGTGCACCGGTGCTATCCGAAACCAACGGAACGGATTTCAACACGCTGTCCTGCCACGATACGGTTGACAAAATCGCTGCGTATGGGTGTTGTACTCTTGCACTGCCGGCGTTTACGATAAACACGGCAAGTTGCACGTCAAGCTTTTTTTTTTTATTTGATGTATTCTTTGTGAAAATAAAGATGATATTTCGGACATTGCCGCGCGACGAACCAGGCACCGAAATTTGTACAGCTTCTTTCAGATCACTTTTTCCCCCTTTTGCGCTTCTTTTTAGGCTTTATGAAATTTTCGGTCAGGCTGTGGGCTAGACAGTTTTGACGGACGCTGCGAATCCGGAGTACGTACGGGCGCTCGTTCCGTGGTTTCTAGTTCAGACACCTGGTTACAACCACCACCGGAGGAAAATCACGTAGCTAACAATGCGGCACAAAGAATGGATGCTGTCGAACACCTGCAGTATACGCCACGGTTAGGTGCGAGGCCCATGAAAACGCGCACACCACCGCTGGACCGCCTGAACGGTGCCACACCGCACTACATCAACAATAACAAAACGCCACCATTGTGCCCAGTGAATATGGCCGCTGTGACGTAATTTCCACCACATATTTTACGCCTTGTGTCGGCTAGGCACGCCCTCACCTACCTTTCCTTCCTCCGTGATTGCCATGGTCGCTGAACGATCGCAGCGCCAGAGTGCCCTCTAGTTAATTTTAGGAAACTCTATGCCTGATAGGGCCTCCACGATGACAGACGTGCTTCGTTTCACCGGGCCCCCGCTAGATGACACGGCCTATTCAGGTTAACCAGGTGAAAATTGAATGTTTGAACCACTCGCGCTGTTAACGCAGTAACGTCCGACGGCTCTTTTTTCCATGAATCAAACAGAAACAAACAAGCATCATTTTATTGCGTCTCTTGATGTACGGAAGGTTGTTTACTTAGTGCTGCTAGTTCAATTACAAGTGATTATTTGTGCGGTACCACGTCCTACGCGCAGCGCATGCGTTCCCGTGCGTTTACCTTAATTTCTCGCTAAGGAGGACACTGCGCTGTTGATAATAATGTCGCATTAGAGTTCATACATTGAGACTGCATGCACTCTGACGTTAATTGTTATTTGCCTTTAGTATCCCTTTAACCTATATGTATTGTAGCGTGGCAGAAGAGTAAAATAACGTTCAACCATCACACAATGCTGATTGCGCAACTAGTGTGTGATTTATGCTTCCCATACGTTACAAACTACTCGGCCGAAATTCTTCATCGTCACCAGTCACACGCAGCATCAGCGCAGTGCATATAACGCCTTAGCGGGTACCTCGCTTATCCGCAGAACCACGAATAATGCTGCAGTGGGCACTGCCCTATATCACACAAATTATGATATCTGGCACAGTTGATACCTTGTGCAAAACTTGAACCTTAACACACAGCTGGCCTTGTCCCAACACAAAGCAGCGCTCAGAATTCGCATTAAGCACTGTCGTGATCATCTGTGAATTTTTTGTCGCTTTTTTCCTTACGCTTGTATATTAGTGTATATGTGCACCCGTTGGAGCTTTAGTCAGCGCCGCTCAACGAATATGACATATCATTTTTTGCCAGATGACGTCACGCAGCATGTGAATCTCTTTCATTTTTTTTTTTAACGAACTAGCAGCTGATAAGTCCTCGCGTGTTGCCCAACGACTTCCGCTTTATTCATGTCTTCTGTAATTCATAACTACTACACTTCAAGTTAAAAATCTGCAAATACTTCCTCCCTCTTTCTCCCGGCTTCTGTGTTTTTTTTGCTTCCTTCTTTGTGTCTCGGCTTCATACAGATTCTTCGAAGAAAAAAAACTGTCATTTTGATGACAGTTTTTACTACTACTTTTGTTAAGTGGCCTCATAACTGATGACGTCGATGTGTTGGTTTAAACCGACGTCACGTTGAGTGTTGACTTCTCTTCAGAACACTTTCTTCCTGTTCAAGTTTTGCGACTGTGGGGCAAATAGCAGTCTTCAGCCTGTCGAGACACCGCCACATGCCCCGACGAACGCCGTTCCGCGTTCTAATTGCACATTTAGTCTATTTCAGTGTTACTTTCCCCGGAAACTAGTTATATCACATCAGTGTGAATGTTATATATGAAAGCAAAAAAAAACGTTGTCTAGGATGTGGTTAACACCTACATGTCTCTATTTCTCATTGCAACTTTTTTTTTTTCAACCATTGACAAATTGCGCGGTGACTACCAGTTTGATGGCAGGCTCACTATAAAAAAAATTGCGCCATTTCACTGTGGCAGAGGAACATACATACCTTACGATAGTTTACTTCATATGAAAAAGGGCTTTATTGTACCACGCTTTATTGAAGAAACAACGTCGGGACACGCTTTAATAAGATATTGACGTCACTTCTCTCAACACTAAATATATAAACTATTGTCCAAACTGTCTGCCTTTTACAGGTGCCGGAAAACTCCCGTAAGCATGCCTCCAGGCATCAGTTATCCAACCTTTTACTGCAAGATGGGAGGGCATTTTCATTTTTCTTGATTGCTTAGCGCCTTCATACATTTGCCGCATCTTTGTTTCAGGCCTCGCACTGCGTCTGCGGATTGGACCATTATTTGCGTGATGTTATTTCTGACTTTCACATGCATAGCCGCGGCGGCCCTCTTTATAATGGCCGCGAGTAAGTACATTTTTATTCACACGTAGTTTACTACGGAGCTATGAGGAGTACGCGTCGGTTGACGTTATTACTGTCGAAAATTCATCGCGCAAGCGTTGCTATAGACCTGGATATAAATAAAGTTTTAGCGACCGCCAGGATAGTAAAACGCTAAATGTGCATGGGGTAAGAATTTGTGGCAGGAGCACCATTCAATTAAGGAAACTGTCATGACTGCATAACCAAACGATGGTTCGCTTCCTACAATATGGGAATTTTTCAAGCCAAGTGCTTATTCACCTGATGAAACGCCAAAAGCCATCGTCGACGCCGTTAACACGAGTGATGCAAAAACAATCCAGGGGCTGGCGTCACCCAGTGACGTCATCATCACATCACTGGCCAACTAAATTTGTGATGCCATCGTGACGTCACTATGACGCCATGAGGACATCACATGACGTCATCGCTTGGTTATAAGTGGTCCGATCACGAAGGCTCTGCAAACTTGCGTCAGGCAAAAATTCTTTCCTGTGCCTCCAATCCTGGAGGGGCTATGCATAATCACGTTGGGTGCAGAAAGTTTTCGGGCGATATCAATACAATCGACTGAGAAAAGGGAGAAAGAGAGAAGGCTTTTGCCTTGTAGCCGTCTGAGGCAAATGTATAATTAACAGTGTGACTTCTCGTTACAATGGGGCTCCCCTTTGTGACGAAAAATTGTACCGCATAACCAAGAACGACACCAAGTTCATGAATCTATCTTTTCAGTAAAACCTGACTTCCACTGTCTAAGCGTCTCTACATGGAGACACAACACATAGTTGAGTGTTACAAACAATCGTGACAGTGAACAGAAAAATTTTATCATGAAGCCGAATGGTAAAATATCTATTATCCAACAGTACTAATTTTTCCCGGGTACGTCTGATAAAGTTTATAAATTTCGGGCGTGCAATTTTACGTCGGCCTGTACCCGTGAAACACGTGAAAATTGAAAAACAAATTTCGAGAAGAGGGGGGAGGCAATAGAACCTCCCAATCCCTCCTTCCCCACCTATACTCCTTAGCTACGCCAGTACTGGCATTAATGCAAAACAAAAGTAACTGTCAGGTATTTAATACTACGCGTCTCGAACCATTTGACGAGTCACTGTTTTAGTGTGATTAATTAGCGTTATTTCTTACCTCGCAAGGCGTATAAGCATACTACAATTTGGAGGTACCGAATTTTTTTTCTTCAAAAAGACGCCTAGTAAGCAAGAAAATGCGCAAAAACAGAATGCAGGTGCCGATGCTGCCTTGGGATTCCCGCACGAACTCGCAGTAGCGTCAAATATTCACGACACCTGCTGTTGCTTGCATACCATCATTTAAGGGTAAAAATTACAACGCTTCAGGTTGAAGATAATCTTGTTGCGCCAATGTAACCAAAGTATGGTCCCATTGGCTCAAATTGATTTTGAGGCGGGGAAGAGACAAATGCTTCGGAATTCGTGACGCCACGCTGACATTCGAGAGCATGCAAGGCTGTTGCGAAAAATTCAGAAGCACAATCATGACCGAATTCATTTTTCCTTTTACGAGGAGCCCATGGTGGTGAAATTATCGACGAGGGATAATAATTTAAGGATGAAATAGCGAGAATGATGAAATTGGGAGAGAGATGAACAGAAAGAAATACAAATAAAATACATAAGAGAATTTGCAAAACCTAGCAAAACACTAAATCCAGGACTACATAAGTGCCCATCTGCTTTACTGCTTATCACTGCACCTTTAGTGTGCATGCAACATTAATTTTTCCTCTTTTTATTTTCTTCAACAGAAGTTTTGTGTATAAACGTTTGAAGCATTGAAAGACAAAATTCACATCCGTCGGCAGTGTTTTTGCCATACTTACTCCTTAGGTCCCAACTGTGAACACATTTGTCCCCCCTCAAAAGAGAATTTTTGGCGTAGCTTTATATTTTTCTCTTTGCACTTGTGGAACTATACGTGGAATGAGATTTTGCAAAGTGCATTTTTCTTTCCTTCCCTTCATCTTGTCCTGGGTGGTGGTGTTGCGGTTACTGTGCTCGGCTGCTGATCTGAAGGTCGCAGGTTCGATCACGGCCGCAATGGTCGCATTTCAATGGAGGCGGAATGATAAATACCCGTGTACTGTACTGTGTACCGTGTACGTTAAAGAACACCACATGGTCGAAATTTCCGGAGCCCTCCACTACGGCATCTTTCCTAATCGTATCATGGTTTTAGGACGTAAGACCCTGTAGACATTATTTTGATTCCCTACATTTCGGTTCGGCAGTGACGAGGTCGATTTTTCTATTTCAGGCACGGACGGCACCACGACGACGGAAGAAGATGAAGGCAATGATACGGCAAGCACACAGCTCGAGATGATGGTGCCCAGGGTGATGCGAAACACTCAACATCTTTGACGCCACCCTAAGAAGATCGCTCCGAAAGAATAGAGTGCTGCTACTGTATAGAGACTCCATCAAATTCAACGTGCCGTCACGTGCCTTTTCTTTCTCTTACTCAAGCTGTGATTTCACTGGAATTATGGAACTGTGTATGTGCGGTCTTGTGTTCGCAGTCTCCCGGTCGTCTTTCCCACAACCATTATTGCTAAACTCGTGAGCTTCAACACTTTGACGAGCCGGTATTGCTCGTTTTATTTTTATTTTCGCTCATAGCACAGTGGGGACAGTTTGGCGTCAAAACGCTGAACTATACTTTGGAGATTAGCGCGTCAAATCGTTGAAACCCGCTTATTCGCTCGGCTTCTCACTACATTCTAAACGTTAATGTATACGCTATGATATTCTACTTAAGCTGACGCTTTTGCCGCAAACACGAGATCTCTATTTTCTGAAGCGCATTCAGCCACATTGCTCATTGAGAAAAACGTGTAGATGCATGTGTGACGTGCAAAGCCTGATGACAGCAATAAATCGGAACAGATGTCTGCCGTTTCATCACATATCATTTAAAGCGAGGGTTTCTTAGTGCAACATGTATATATTTTATTGGTCTTTTCTATCTGTTCCACCAGGTACAGTTCTCTATTACATGGGGGGTAGGGGAGGTGCAGTAAATTAAAAGGTATACCAACAATACCAAGAGTAGTAATAGACACAAAAGTGAATCTTAAGCAAATTTATTAAGTACATACAAAAACATTTTAGTGAAAGATCAGAGGCAGGCACACAGAGGATAATGCATGTTAATATAAATAGAAATATTCAGAAAATACCATGGTATCAGGGCACTTATTATGTATTGTGTTCTCAGTTACAACAAAAACATCCTAAAGAAGTTACCAGGGCCTGTTATCTTCGTGAGAAATGCAGGCAACCTGTGTAAGTTCTCGTTTGGTTGTGAAAGAAATGAACGCCGTAGCGGTTGAACCCTGAGAGTACGGATGAATAGGAGTTGTGATGCATAGATATTATTGGGGGGGGGGGGGGGGGAGGGGGAATCTGGGATCTTTAGCTTTGCCTTTAAGAGTTGAACGCGACAGCGATATCTAGTCCTTATATAGCGATATCTAGTCCTTATAGTGAGTAGTTCAGCCTCTTAGTGCATACCTTTTATTGTATGATGTCACGCGGGAACTTTAAATTCTGAATTACTACAATGTAATAGATAAAGTTGAAAAGTTGCTTGCGCCAGCGAAGCTTTTGCATATGGCTGCATTCTGTGTAATAGGTAGCATGCGTTCAACCACGGGAAGTTGTGCACTTGAAGTGTTTTTGTACTTGCTATGCACCCACCATTTTATTACTGGAACACGCACAGAAACATTCGTGCCTTGTGCAATGGGTTTAAACCATGAAGTCACTATGATAATCACATGTTCTGACGCCCGATCACTTGTACCACGCAATATCACTGTGATATCACATGTTTTATTGTGAAGCCTGTGACAGGGAGCATGTGTTGTAAAGCACGACTTATTGTCGCTGTATTTCCAAACAGAGGAAGTTATTTCCCCTGAGATTGCAAGCATACGCAGGGCTGTGTGGCAGATCTCCTTGCAACAGAAACTGCGTGGGTTCGATACTGATTTGTACCCGGAAATTTTTACCATTTATTTTATTGAGGTCTTTCTCAATTTTTTCCTCACGCACAAAAAGCTGATTTTTCAATGACAGCGAAATACACCGAAACTAATGCCAACGCCGGAATTTTTGCAAAACGAACACGTGTTTGACGATGGCAAAGCTTTTATGCCTGAGCGCCTTGAAAAAGCTGGGCCAACATCCACTCGTTGCGCTATTCACGTGGTGCGACGCATGTGTATTACGCCTGTATATAGACGTCTTCCGCGAGGAGGGCAAGCCGCCGCTGAGTCGTCGTTTTCCTCGCTTGCGCCGCACGCGACAAAAACCACCTGCTTTGTGTCCGAGAGCCGTTCGGTTCCTTGGATGACTCACTGATCTTTGATCTCTACTAGGGGGAGCTGCATGGCGCATCGAGTGCGCGCGGTTGAAGCCACCGGAAGACGCCGTTGGTGTCCCGGAAGCCACCGCCATGAACAGTCATCTCCTGTGGGCGCGAAGGCTTTTCTCTTCTTTTTAATGAAATGCTGGCATGTAGACAGAACTTTGCGAATCAGCCGGAAATGTCGACGAAAAGACATTTTACGCATAAGTACATCAAAATTATATTCTTTTTTTGCGCATTCTGCGAGAAAATGATGGCATTTTACCGCATATTTTCTATGAAGGTGCGTTGAAGCTGTTTGGTTTTTTGATATGCAGTTTCCCACGCTCGAGGGTTTAAATATACGAGAAGTGGGTCTGTAACTTAAAGAGGGACAACTGAACGCCGTCTCCAGGAAGCAGACTTTGCAATGATCATTTTGCAGATTGATGTTTAGTTCCAGAAACTCACCTACGAAACGATCTCATCTCAACGTTGTTTTCTTTCCCGGATCACTCACAAAAGATAAACCTTCGAGCTCCGGGATACCATTGCACTCATTCCTTTTTTAAATGCGAAGCATTTCTTAGCGAACTTCGGTGATATTGAGCGCATTTATCTCGATCTATCTATCTATCTATCTATCTATCTATCTATCTATCTATCTATCTATCTATCTATCTATCTATCTATCTATCTATCTATTATGACTTTTAGCTCTCCTGACCGTTTGGATAATGGTATCGACACCAAATTTGGTTTGGCATACATGACTGTTTGAAAAACATATTTGACCTGTCATAACATGAAAATCATGACATGTATGTCATCAATGTCATGATTTACATTTCATAATCCTGCAGATCTTGCGGTGGTTTCGTTCACATGGCATGTTGCAAAACTGGTATGGTATGACATGATTGCATGGCGAACACAAGCGACGGACCCTAACATGAAAATCATGACATGCGTGCCATGTAACAACAAGACTACGTGCCACGCTCGTGATGCGCTCACGGTCGTTTAAGCTAGCGTCACATATATCAAATTTGGTATTACAGTACGTGACTGGATGACGAAGGTATGTGAATGATGCAAACATAATAATCGTGAGATGCGTGTCATGTAACAACATGACTACAGGCCGCACTCATGATGCGTTGGCGGCCGTTTTACTAGCTTCCCTTATACTAAATTTTGTATTACGGGACGTGAATGGATGACGAAGGTGTGATACTGGTGCAAACTTGATAAACATGAGATGCGTGTCATTTAACAAATTGACTACGTGCTACGCTCATGATGCGCTCGCGGCCGTTTCGCTAGCTTCACATGTACCAAACTCGGTATTACGCGAACGGACGACACAGGTAAGTGACACATCCAAACATGATGATCACGACATGCGTGTCATGTAACAACATGCCACATTGATGACGCGCTCGCGGCTGTTTCGCTATAGCTTCACATAAGCCAAATTTCATATTATCTGAGGCCAATGGATGACGAAGGTATGACAGTCATCAGAATCATGAGATGCGTGTCATGTGAGAACATAACTACACGCCACAGTTAAGCCGCCAATGCCTTTCGACTTGACGCGGTGCGCGTGCTCACTGGCGTTCATTTCATCACGTCAGCCGGCGTTGCCACGCCAGGCGCCGGTCCTGTCATATTCTCGTAGGCGCGCGCCACGCTGCGTTGCTTTGACGCATGTGCGCTTTAGCGCGTCCAGCGTCTCTCCGTCACGGAAAAATGGAGGCGCAGTGTTGTCTGTGTAACGCATCGGTGCGAAATGCAGCATGTCGCATTTCGCGCCGGTGTCTGTCATGCCGCGCCGACAGACGCTGGTCGCGCCTCTTCGCTGTACACGGCGTGCACGCTCGTCAATGCCACATTAGAGTACATTGGGCCCTTCATGACGCGCTCGCGGCCGTTTTGCTAGTTCCACATATACCAAATTTGGCGTTACATGACGTCAATGAATGACAAAATATATGACTGGTGCAAAAGTGAGTCTTGACACGCGTGTCATGTAAGAACATGACAACATACCACGCTCATAGCGTGCTCGCGGCCGTTTCGCTAGCTCCACATATACTAAATTTGTTATCACGTGACGTGAATCGATAACGAAGGTAAACGACACATCCAAACATGATAATCATGACACAAAAGTTATGTACAGCATTATTTACCTCCGCCTCGTAAATTTGTGCTGATTTTAAAAGTGACATATTACCATTTCTCATTTGTGCTTCGCATATCATCGATTTTTCATGGTACTTGGGATCTGCCCTTTTTTTTTTTTGCACAGCGTGTTTTTTTGTAAACAAGATGCCTTGACAGTTTCTTTCTCTGTCGCCTGACTAATGAGTAATTGTAACGTTGTATACGTAAGAGCACTGTGCCATATTCGAACGGCGTCGCTACAGCGCCTGTCACTTTTTCTGTAGCGTTAGTCGGCGTTCCAAGTGATGCCTAAAACTTTTCCTTCCTCCGTTGTTTGTTGCATCAACGCCTTCTAGATTTCCCGTGCCTGCCGGATTATCGGCGGTCACTTGGGAAGCGGCGGTCATCGGAACTACGGTGATGGCGCCACTCAAGTAGGGGTGTCTTCAAATAGATATTTACGTTTTTGAAGCTGATATGCAATAAAAATAACGTAAAGATTTTCAAAAAAGCGTAAACGTAATTATAATTAACCCTATGTAAGTGACGCCGTCATTCAACTAACAACTTTTTTTTAATACAAGGCATCCTCTGAAATTAGTAGCAAACGCCAAAATTGCTCATCTCAAAGGCCAAGTACAAAAACCCTTATTCCTACGTAGGCAGTGCCACCATAAATGACCGGCGTTTCGCGCCCATCCGGCAGGCACAGGAAATCTAGGAGGCGTTGATTGCTTGGACTAGTTGTAGATCACAGCACCCCGCTGTTTCGGACGGCATCTGTCGTTTTCCGTGTAGCGTTGGATGGCCACGAGAATGTTATAATACTATAAAAAGAAAACACAAAAATTACGATCACAACTGCCACCAGATAATATATCAATTACACGCCTAAAGCACCCAGAAGACGACAACTTCCGGTACAGTAAAGGGACTTTCCGGTGGCTTCAAAAGCACCCGCATCAGAGAGCAGGGGCGTGATGCCGGTGATATATATTGAACCGCAGTCGAAATGGCATGTCTGTTTGGCCTAAACATTCTTGCGCGCAGACTTTGCAATGCAGTGTGTATATCACGTTACTGGAGTCACAGTTAGGGTTTCCAGTTATGCTGAATTTGAAATCCGAGAAGTTCACTTTTGATGCATGTGTTGTGACCACCTGTGGGCATACTTTGCAACGAGCTTTTCCGCAGGAATGGCGCCCTGACTGAATTTCAGAGTGGTTTGCTTTTGCTCTGACAAGAATGTCCTTCAAGTTTTTATCCTTGCGTTACACCATATGAGATGGCTCCGCGAAAATTGAAGTCTGTCGTTTGCTTTGCCTGATTTTGTTGAAATGGCGGGAAAGTATGTTGTTGACTCGTGGCACTGATGAATAAGTTATAGTACAAGCTAGGTTGGTTTAAGAAGTTGTTTTAGATACTCTTCTTGGCCCCTTAATTGCGTCAATCCGGCTCGCGTTGCGAGAACGTAGTATGAAATCATCAATAATGCCTTCGGGATAATTTTGTTTCGATAGAGAATGATTTAGGTGTTCTGCATGTGTGCCACATTCCTGCATATCGGTGCATATTCTTCGATACCAGTAGGCCTGAAAATGCAATGTTCCGCAATGCTTTAGACTGCTGCTGCTGAAACGTAGGTACTACATTTGCAGATAGGTAGGCTTTCTGTAAAGGTTTGTTGACAGCTAGGCGGTCATTTTTCGACTGAAACAGCGGCGTCCAAGAAGTTATTATGCTAGTTTTGAAAAGTTCGTGCAACACCACACAAATGTTTATTGCCCCTTTGATAATGAGTGCCTCACAAAGTAATATCTGGTGTTTTACCTGTCAAAACCACGATATCATATTAGAGGCATGCTGTCGGGGGAGGGCTGCGGTAATTTCGACAACCTGGGATTCTTCAAGTTGGTGCACGAGCTTACGGCGTTTTCACCTTCAGTAAAAAAATGCAACGGCTGGAATTGGACTCGCCACCCGCTTCATAAGGTCTAACGTTGTAATAGAAAAAGTACGAATTGATGAGTTCTAAATTGTTCGGCAAAGTGGAATGCGCTTCTTCATTTTTAAAAGCACTTGCGATATCCAGCAAGGCACGACGTTGGTCAGGCCCTTTCACGTTCATTGCTTGGTGTGCTCTGCGCTGTATCGAAGCCTGACTCAAAGCTCACTGTATTAAAAGAATTTTTTTTAATAAGAAAAAAAAAGTGTTTCCGCCCGGGATCGAACCGGGGACCTTGCGCGTGTGAGGCGCACGTGATAACCACTACACCACGGAAACCGCCGCGGAGGTTACATCATCTACAGCGTATTCATAAAATTGCAAACAAACATTGCATAGTTTTGTGTACATTATTAGAAGTATTACGATAACCCTAAATAAGTTTTTTTATATTGACAATTTTTAAAACCCTTGTTTTTGACTATTTGGTCAAAAAAGGCTGCGAGAATAAACAGCATTCACTGCGGCGCACTGTTCTCGCACCGGAACCGGAACCGTGACCGCTGAATAGTTGATGTGGTTTGATCCATAGCCTCCTCTATCCGTCTAATCGAGGCGTTGGTAAAGCTACTGTGTCGTGGCCTAAGGTCTTGCAGTTAACCTGCGAGAAACCTCGTTATTGTCGAGTGGCTAGCGGAATGTTTCGGCATTGATAACTTCAAAAGTAGTCGGTCTGCGCAACAACCCCTTAATGAAGTACTGAGGCGCTTAGCTGACGACCTCGCTGGCAAAAGGGTTCTAACGTTTGCTCAACACTGCGGGAGGCGGTAAAAGCTTCTCGACAGATCTCAAGACAACGTTACCCTCGTGTTGAAGCTTGGTTGCAGGCTTTACCAGAAGGGCGCAAAAATCGACGCTTGACATTCAACGTGTGAACGTTCGTTGCTGATCATCTGCAAGAAAAGGGCACTGCGTGAGAACGGCAATTTTCAACTTGTGACGAGAGCTTAGGCTCAAGCCGTACCTGTTTGTGCATTCTCCCTCGCCACCGACCTTTGTTGTGGACTTGACTGCATTTCCACCAACCTGGGCACCGACGCTAACCCTGAAGGGCTCCCGATATTACAGTAACCGGATCGCAACATCGTAGCCTTTGCTTTCGCTACCGCCGCGATTGACCTGCTTCATAAGACACGTTAGAAACCTTTGTGAGGACGCGTCCTGCACAGAAATCGCGAGAATCAGTCAAGCTACTCAACGCGTTTCATAAGCATAGTCCGTGGGATCGGATCAACTTGTTTAATACGCGGTATACGGAAAGGGGACACCTTTTTGCGAGACACATGACGACGGCACGCTGAACTCTGCAAAGCAAGGAAGGCTTTGCTTTGAAAGATTCCTAGTGGTTAACCTCAGCGAGTCGCTCATTCTTGTGGAGATGAAATGTTATCTTGCGAAGGTATCCTGGAAGCGTTACATGCCCTAAAAGAATATTTAGTTTCTTAAATGTGTTGTCAAGTGCTGCATTGTCCAGGAAAAAATCCGTAAATGGGTTGTGTGCTCATGCCGACGTTTCGACAAGTCCACTTGTCGAAACATTGGCTCTAGCCCAGAGCACTTCTTTACAAATTTTTTCCTCACAAACTTCCCATCTTTCCCTTTCTGCCATTTGTTGAATGTCTGGGAATATTATTTCAACACGGTATCTTTAGTAGACTGTTCATTTTATGAATAATTCTGTTCTAGAATGGACAAACAAGGCTGCCTCAGAGCTAGCCTTCTAGCATTGCATCGGTTGCCACTTTCTCCTGGCACACTTCGAGTTAGGCACATTCTTGCAGCATGCATTAAAGTCAATAATACGGCTACCATATTTAGTTTTCATTCATGCACATTAGAGAAGGCCAAATCCGAATGTTGAAAGTTACATAGCACAATTTTACCACTTAAGAACTCAAACATATGCAAGTCTGACTTAAAAACGTTCTTTATTCTGATAGGTCGATCTCATTAAAACATTTCATCTATAAAACAAACACTTCCAGGAATGAATAAAACATTTTTTCTTAGGTTGCCACATCAGCCACTCCATAAAACAACATTGGCACAGAAAACACAAGAGCAACTAAATTCATCAAACCAGTGATGATACAACAAGGTACTGTTCTGCACTCTCTGAACAACCACACTCACAAAACACAAACAATATGGAGGAAAAGGTGTCTGCTAAGCACAAGGAAATGAGATGGTGGGAACAAATTGCACAGGGATACTTGAACAACGGTCTTTTTCCTAAATCCCCACATTCAGTTCATTTATCTTGCCAAAAACTACTACTATGTCCAGGTTCAGTCCATTCGTATCTGCGTTTTGCCCATCGTAGTTGCTACATTCAGGTCACTTCCACCCCAATGACTTCACGCAAAGATTTAGGTGAAAACTAGGCAGTTCAATATATACTGAAAGATAAACGTTAAAATATGCCACCCAATGGTGCATGCTCAGCATTTGATTCACTTTCATGAAATGCTCGAACGAGAAGGATATCCAGGCACACATAAACCTCTACAACGTGTACACTCATCCACGCAGATTCGTCAATGCAGAGAATCTCCATGAGAAAGAAGGATGCTATTGTAATGCTTGAACAAAACAAATTTCAAGATGTTATGAGTGATGCCGAAACTTTTGAATAACACTGGAGATCTAATATGGGTGATCTCAAGCACAGAGACATGTAGCATAGCAACAGCAGGCACTAAAATTGGCTTTATGTTAGTACAGCTAACTACTATATGCAATGGACTCTGTAATGCATAAGCAGTTTTAATAGCAAACAAACAAAAATAAGAAGCCTGATGATTTCTTTTGCAAGAAACTACATCGATGGCTTTAAAATGAGCCTTGCGAGCAGAATAAACAGAACTTAACGATAATAGCGTATAGAACTGGTTATTCACACTGTTGCTCATAAAAGAGTGAAAACGAAATGTGGAAACCACATATGATCATGTGAGGCCAACGTGCCAAAGAACTGCAGGGAATCGCGGTGCATCAGTATCGCACTACTGTCAGCTTCTAAAAGCGCGCCATTACAAATTGCATAACCTCAGTCCCCCTCATCAGTGTTGCAACCTCAAAAACCACATTGCAGTTGCATGCGACTCGTTTGAAGCACGCGATTCCAAATTGCCCGATCAATAAAAGCATGCTCTCCTTGCTAATGTTCACAACAAGCTTTTCTTATGCTATTTATGTTAATTTGCCAGGAAGGCCTTAGTTCAACTGTTGATGCAGAAATTTGACTGGATGAGATGTGGTTGGAGCAACTTGGCACAAAGTCAGCTTGGCTGGCAACATAACTGATACGTTTTCCTTAAAGTAAGCACTAGGTGTCCTCCAAGTGGTTTCCTTTCTGAGCTAGACTTGAATTCAATTGCCTAGCAGTGCATTATCCAGCCTAAACTGGCAACTGTGATGACATAGCACACGAGTGCTGGTAGTATGGGAGTGTAAAGTAACCAAATGATTAACAATAAGCTCTGTGAGAACTCTGACAAATGTGGTGTCTCAAGAAATAAAGTGCTCCAGTCAGTTTGGCCTCAACACACACACACACAAAATTTCACCTGCTCATTTTTTCAGAACTGCAAAACAAACCAGGGCTAGGCAGTAGGCTTACTTGTGAGAAAAGTTGTTGACAGAACTACGCATATAAAAGAATCTACAGGAAAGCATCTATTTTGCACTCTCATGCAACTTCCTCGCAGCATTTAAACTTATATGCAACTTCCTCACAGCATTTAAACTTATAGCATGTCAAAAATAAGTTGACACTTCTTTTACTGCTCTTGAAAGGTATAAAATGCTCGCCACAACGTAAAACTTGTGTAGCAGTTACACTGGCTAGTAATACTTTGGGAAGCTAAGCAGCAGCAGTGGGTGGTAAAACAAGTTTGACATGGCGACGTGTTAAAAAGTGCACTACTTGCACGATGCTGGAAATCTGGACACCCACACCTTGTGCTCAAAGCACACTAAAACAAAACACACATTCACAATCGGACGTTTTTCGCAAAGCTACATAAACACACACACGTACTCCGTTATAAGGTTTCTTCCCTCACAGCAAATACACTATGTTAATAGGAAAACTGAGAGTGAGAAAGTCTCTTTCCCTTGTTTGTGCAATATGTGAGGTGCAGAAAACAGTTTCAAATGACCAACAAACCTGCTTTGGCATCATAATAAAAAAAATGATAACTTCCTCGAGATAAGTTTTTCGATAAACTGAATAGCCTACGCACCAATTTACTCTTCTTTTGATGCTAGTACACACAGCTTTGTTCACAGGATGATGAAAAAATATGCTTGAAGGCCCGGTACGTAATGCTAATGGAGCATCAACCACACTATTTCATTCTTGCTACCTTCCCCTCCACTCCAGAGTGCTTGAAAGTGCAATTTGTTGAAGAATTCATCATCGACACATATGCTATATGTAAATACCTACTGAGGCATACATCTGTAAAAAGAAAGTTATCCGAGGGTAGCACTGTCCTCTGAACTTGAAGGAAATGGATGATGATGCTGGTGAGGTAACAGCAATTATTTAGCAAATAGCACAGCTCAGCTAGTGCTCAGTGACTTGTAAACAGAAAAGGATCAACTGACTAATACATTCACACGGTGACACCTGGTCATCTATGGTCCTTTGTTGATAAAGTTTTCTCTGATAACCACTAGCTTTGGGCACCACAGCTCTTAGTACCTTCAGCAGCAAAGCTCCACGCTTGTGTGCCGCAAACCACATGTAACTGCTACTGCACACATGGCTGTGAGACACATTTTGACTTTCTCGAAGATGTACTTAACTGGTAGTGTTAGCCTCCGAGCAACTGCAGCACAAACCATCGATTAGCGCAGCACATATACACATTTCACGACACATCAATTTGCGTGCTGCATAGCGATACCCACAGCCGAATTTCCTGCCCAGTCTTGGACGCCAGAGCGGGTTGTGTTAACCCCAGAAACTCTCATCCTTGATAGAACTATGCACATTTTAATGAGTGCTTTTGCTCTGCTACAATATTATCCATCATTTAAGGGCACACTGTAATGGCAGCTTCCAGTGCATGCTATTTCTCTGTTCAGTACTGTCGGGCACCACGAGTTACTGGTCGTAAACCAGTGTGCTTGTGATGCCTCAGAACGGATGCACGCAAGTACTGCATACATCCAGGTGGTTACTGCTGCATGACGAGAGCATACCACAAGGCGTAAGATGCTTCAAAAGGGCGATCTGCTACGAACTGCGGGCGACCTCGCACATCGGTGCTGAGCAGAGGCACAAAAACCCGAATGTTTCGAAGATGACGTCACACACGCGTGCAATACTAACGACGCTCACAGCCCGAGCTGACAGGTAGTTTGTGCGCCAGGCTGTTACTGCGCCTGTGCTTCGACTTTCATCGACAAATCCTCCTCCTCGTGCTGCATTTTGTCCACACCGGTGCATGACAACCACTCCAAATGGCTGGCCTTTTTTTTTTTTTTTCGTCCAATGCTTGGTCTTGCTTGGAATGGCATTATCGATTGGGCATTGTGTAGGGTTTCCATCGGAGGCACTCAGGGTCCAAGGTGCGGTCGTGGCGAACTTTCTTTACTTTTGAGGAGGAACTTTCAGGCGTCTCCTGCATTTGAGAAAGAGCAAGAAAGAGAGAGAAAAAAGTAAGGCTTCATTCTCACGGCCAGAGAGCAGGACTGTCACAGTCCACGCGATAATGCCAGCAAAACAGACGATAAGTGCGAAGGTCACAGGTACTCACAGTGTTTACGTAGTTTCTAAGCACAAGGTGTCTTCCTTTCCAGTACTTCAGCATCCCCAGGGACTGTAACGTGCTGACAATGTCATACGCGCTTATAGCAGTTTCCTGGCTCAGATCTGGAATGAATTTAACAACAAAGAGACATTAACGACCCAAAATAATAATTCGGGCAGTAGCCCTCAGCTCTAAAAATAGACATGACACATATGACAAAAATAAAAAAATAAAAGCCACTATGAGAATGAGTAATTCAGTAAAAAAAAAAAACATGGATGCAAGCAGATGGAAACGAAGCGGGATGTCGTACTGACCCTTGATGGAAATGCCCTTTCCCTGAAAGCGTCGGAGGTAGTCCAGAACAACGCTCTTCCAGTAACTTCGATATGAGATCAAACCCAGATCCGACAGGGGCTTTTCTGGGGAGCCAGACTTGCCTTCTACTTTGCTGAGCAGGTAACCTGGGCACAGTAAAAGGCACATCAATGTCTTTCTGGGCTACAGCTGGTCCAGATGGTATACAACATCAAAAAACGTTTAAGCAACTTGCTCGAATTCTCAGGTCTGCATTATGCCATTGTTGAACCATGGCCTCCGAGATGGCGCGCGTGCGGCGTGTTTTTCTCTGGCTGGCCTAATCGCCGCGCTACCCAGCAAAATGAACCAGTATCGGCTCACGTGCTCGGCTACTGTGAAGGGGCATGGATTCCGGCGGTGGCGGAGACCGCGGCTGACAGAAGAGCGCATGGGATTTCAGCATGCGCATGGTTTTTTTTCCCGCATACGAACAAGAATGATTGCCAGAATATTCTGACTGCACTGAAGGAAAGTATTTTTTTCTGCTACTGCATTTATTTTGGTCCAATTTACGAAGAAAAGCATGACAACTGCTGCATTTTCTTGATAGGTAATTGTAATAAGGAGCTATCAATTCGTTTGAGGCAGTACTACTTTTTTTTTCATTACAATCCGTTTTGTCTCAGTGCTAAATAAACTCTATTTGAGAAATATATAGAGGCATTTTAGCGATCCTCCTTTCTGCAGGCTTGTATGGGGAAAAACTGGGCTAATTATCATCGTTGAATCGAATCGCCCTCCTATCCTGACTCATAATTTTACTATTATATCGCGTACGGATATTTAAGTGGTCAACCGAAGCATAGCTACACTCTAGGTAACTGAATGCCCTGGTCTATTGTTGAAATAAGGCACGTAAGAAGTATATTTTGCCTAAAATATAGTAGAAGGCTTCGATTAGCCGACCTACATTCACTCTCCACGTCTTTCACCGTAAAAGTGCCTGAGTTGCCATTGTCTCCCTTTTTGTCATCTGAATTTCGATTATGTTTTGGTAGCACAAGCAATATCAGTGTCATGTTCATTTACTGTACTCTCGACTGCATCCGAATCAAAGAGTCGCACAAGTAACATAACCGCGTCCTTGTAATAAAAACTAAGTATTTGTCGAGGTAGACTACTGAAGAAAGAAAAAGTGCAAATTGCCACTGCTATGTAGCATCGCAGTGTTTCATACTAGGTACATCAAACTCTGAACACGTGTTGCGTACTTCTTGAACAAGCAAAGCATTTTGATGTTCATTCTTACATTGCCCACCGTATCCATTGAAAATCACAAATTTCACAGTGCGAATGGGTGACCATGAGTGACCAAAACATGCCTGTAACCGGCCCATGGTTGTCGCAGAACCGGTGACGTTCAGTCTAAACATAGTCTAGACGCATGGCGACTGCCTGCACCCTACTCCCTGTATCCTGCTTCTGCGGCTCGACGAGAGGATTCTTGAAACGGCGTTACAAAGAAAAGCAGCACTAGTTCCATGAAAGCAAAGAAAAAGCAACTTGTTTGATCGAGTGTGACCCGTGAGCGTCACACTTCACTTGTTGATCGGGCTACATTTTTTTTTTTTTGCCAGCGGCCTTCATACTACACAGCATGCAAACTTCAAAGTACAGTAAGTTTCCAGCACATCCAGATTTCTCGCAAAAGCATCACAATTACAAGTGCTCTGATATGGGCAGCGCAAATCTACAGCAAAAAAAAAATCTCATTTGAAAATATATACCCCCAAGGATTGACTTTGCCTCTCGTACACATTGGCCTGACAATCCCAACTGAGTGTGAAGTTATATAAAAGCGCAAAACTATATTTTTTTCACCACATACAAGTTTCCCCAACAGCACGACAGCCTTTTTGACCATACGAAGGAGCGGTGCGGTGAAAAAAGCAGGCCATGCCCACCCTTTCTGTGTGATTGGGACAACCGGAGAGGAAACCCTCCCCCGCACGCCATCTTGGAGGCTTAGGTTGAACATTTACAGAAACTTCTCGGGATTTGTATGCCAGAAGCAAGATGTGATTGCGAGACCCACTATATCGGGGCACCCTGACGTAATTTTGACCTCCTGGAGTTTTTCCATGTGCACCTAAATCTTAGTACTACACAGGTGTTCTTTCATTTTGCACCCGCCAAGACGCAGTCGCTGTGGCTGGGAATTTGGCATGTGTCCCCGAGCTTGGCAAAGCGGCCCTTGCCTGCTAAACTACCATGGCTTGTGCGCGACAGCTACAAAAATAAAAAAAACACAAAAAACAAATACAATACGGTCTCAATAATTCAAACAAAAAGGGAGCCAATGATTTTTTTTTGTTTGTATGAGAAGTTTGTTTATAAGAAGTTGGAATTATCATAGGTTCTCACAGATATGACTCTGGCAACATACCAAATTGTGTTATGGAAGTAAAAAAAAACATAAATGAGTGTAATATAATTCGTCTTGCTATGTTTTGCTTTTAGTTATAATGTCAAGAGCCATGGAATCTGCTCATCAAATTTGAAACTGACAATAGTAAATGTGTTCAATCAGATATTTGTTCACCACAACTGCTTCAAAACTATCACAAAGTTAAATACGAACACCAAAAAATGCTGAAGGGCATAATACCATATTTTTGCGCGTATAACCCGCCCCTGCATATAATCCGCACCTCCACTTTCAGCTCACCAAGAAAGAAAAAAAAAATCTTCGCGTATTGCCCGCACATTTGATATACAGGAAAGGCTGTACAAAAGCTACTGCTCAAGCAACATAGCACATATGTAGACAGGAAAAGCTTTATTTAGCAAGCAGAATACGCTGTCTGCAAGGCCAGTCACAATTCACTCACTGTCGCTGCTCTCGCTAGAGCTATCACTTGAGCCGCAGTCCTCACTATTATGCACAAGGTCATCTTCGGTTCAATACATGTTGTTTGTGATGCAGCATTTCTTGAAACTTTTTCGCACCATCTCACCTGGAATGGCCTTCCGTGCCTCGACAATCCACTTGCAGAATAGGGCAATATCAGGCCTTCGGACTCGTCCTGCCGGCGTCAAGTCGTAGCAGCCTTCGGCCATCCATTGGGCGTAATAGCACTTGACATGCGCTTTGAAGGGCTTGTTAAGCGACACATCTAGAGGCTGCAACATTGACGTCATTCCACAGGGTGTAACAACTAAGTCGGTGCCGTTGCGTGAAAGGCGGTCCTTCACTTCCTCAGTTGTGTGGCTGCGGAACGAGTTAAGAACGAGCATGGACCTCTTTGCGAGCATCGCACCGGGCCTCTTCTCCCATACCGTCTTGATCCAGTCTACGAACAAGTCACTGTTCATCCCCGCGTTCTCGTGTGCGCGCACCACCACACCGGCAGGCAAATGAACCTTTGGTAGAGTTTTTCTTTTCAAGATGACGTACGGTCGCAGTTGCGTGCCGTCGGCGAGGGCACAAAGCAAGACTGTGATGCGCAGTTTCGTGTTCCCGCCAGTCAGCACGCTCACCAAACTGCTGCCCGTTTTCTCAATCGTTGTGTCCAACGGCATTTCAAAATAAACAGGAGTTTTATCTGCATTGCCGATTTGCGAGAAAATGTAATTGTGCTGCTTTCGCAGGCCAATTACATATCTCTGGTACTTGAGCAGCTTCTCCTCATAAGAAGCCGGCAAGCGCTGACGTATTGTAGTCCGCCGTCTGATTGAGAGCCCTTGCCGCTTCATAAAGCGGGTGCAGCCATCCGCGGCTCGCACGGAACTCGTGAGGTAGGCCTAGGTAGCTCCCTCGAAAGTCGTTGCGCTTCCACTTGGGCCATCTCGGTCGATACGGCGTGACCCCTGCTTTTCACATCTTCGATGAACTTTACTAGCTCCGCCTCCACCTCAGGGTAGGCACCGGTCTTGGGGCCACGAAATGACCTACGGGCGCGGTGCGCGGCTTGTAGGCTCTCTTTCTTCTTTCTCCACAGTCGCACGCAGGACTCGTCCACATTGTGCCGTCTTCCCGCTTCGCGATTTCCGAATTATTCGGCGACGAAGATGATCTTAAGCTTTTGCTGTGCCGTGAAGGCCTGCCGCCGTACGCTACTCATGGTGACAGAACAGATCGACTTAGGCTTGGCGAACGGGTCGAGATGTGGAGAACCAGCGGTATCAGCGAGGTAAAGAGCGCTCACACTCGGCGACAACTTGACGGCACTACCCCTTCTAGTACACTGTAGCAGCATCCTGGAAACAACAGAACCGAAATGCATGCCTGCTACCGCGTCAAAAAGTAGTACATTAATTTACTGATAATATCTCTAAAGGCACTATAATATCTCATTTGCCTTGCTGAAGTAAATACTGCTTTATTTATTATGGAACTTTCTTAGACAGTACCACCTTTTCGGCAAGCCCTTTCCAAAAGTAAACATGGCGTCCGTGACGTAGGGACATGTGGAGGGTCACTGAGCGGCCGCGAACGTCCAAAAAATATACTTGTGGTGTGACAGTGAAATTTTACACTGAACAATCGAATTGTCTCTCCTCGAATGTTTTTCTAAACGCTTCAACGATGCAAGCAAGCGAAACCGAAATTGGCCGCAAGCTGCCGTGCTACTTGCGGAGCAACACGAATTTGCGGAAACCGCCTCCGTAGTCTTCGCTACACTCTTAAGGGGCTTCACAGCACAACACGCATTGCTGTGAAGCAGCACTATAGGAAAAACCCCGCGTATTATCCGCACCTCCACTTTGCCACTGAACTTTTTGGGTTTTTGGTGCGGGTTATACGCGCGAAAATACGGCAGTATTCATTTGAATATTACAACATACATAATTACATGTCTGCAGAAACCAAAAAGCTAATGCGTTTCATTACAAGGGCAGGCTTTCACTTTTGCAAGCTAAAGTGCTTGAATTAGGTCGTGGAAGTTTGCGACTGTAAGTGACTTTCTCTGCTACACAATTCTTGCACAGCTGGTGATCTAATAGTTATAAATAGGTTTTTCTTACGAGACGAGTGTCAAAAAAATTTTTCAAATGTGTACATATAAAACACCTTTAATATGAGGCAATTGGACAAGGCAAGAGCACAGGCCATGCTACCACAATACTATGAGATGACTGAAGTGGTACTCACTGAAGTCAATGAGCATCCTTCCATAACCTTGCCGTTGGTACGGCGGTAGCGTCAGGATGCAGGACACATTGTAGTTGAGGAAAGAGTTCTTCTCCTGATCCGGGAAAGGCACAGGAAGCGAAATACGGAAATGTCAAGAATAAAAAACATATGTACAGGAGCTCCGGAAGTATATCCGAAGTGTGCGGGCGACATTTGTGGGCAGATATATATATAACAAAATCTGTTAAACAGAACTGCTGCTTAAATAGAACAACTTTCTCTGATATGACTGGTTTCATACTTGAACGCTTCGACCCACTTAACCTCTCAGTAGGCGTGTATCCACATGATGGACATATCCGCGCAAATCTCTTCCACGAACAATCGTTCCGCCGCCCGTCTGGCTGCGAAGCACATCCAGACGACGAACAAAGCGAGCAGACAAACACGCTGGAGAAAAAAAAATACATGGCACTGTCTGAAGCAAGAGCTGCCCGCTTCGAATCTTTAAGCTCTTGGTCGCGCATTGCATGGGCTGTTATTCCCAAGCTTATTAGGTTTGTGTCCTCAAGCTTCGGCGGCAACGTATACATGATAATTTGGTACTGTTTCCGAGCGACGAACTCGTTTTCTGAGAACTGTAGGCTGAGCGACTGAAGCCATTGGCAGAACATGAGCTCGATGATCTGCGATAGTGCGAGGGCTACCAAATCTCGGAGTTGATTGCGAAAAAGAGCTTGGCATTTTCCGTCTGCGACGTCCGCGGACAGGCACGGATGGCAGGAATCCGCGACATGGAGTCACGTGATGCGCCATACGCCGTGGAAAACACGGATTCGGTCCATCGTGTGGATACACACTAAACAAAACTCCTGTTAAATGAAACACATTTTTCCACACACACACACACATGCACACACAGATATATATATATATATATATATATATGGGCATTAATACATATCTCTGTTTTTGCTAAGGCGAGAAAATGAGGGGGAGGGCTTTCATATCAGCTGTTAGTGGGGTGGCATGCCCTCCCCGGTTTCTAACCTGTAAAGGCTAGGCTATGGCACCCACTGCCCCCTCCCCCCCCTTCCCGGTTCCGGAGCTCCTGCATATGTACGCAAAGAAAAACAGAACCACTTTCAAAGATATGGCTGAGCCCCGATATTGCGCAATTTACCTCAGTCTAACATCTATGAAAAGCAAACCCACTGATACTGGTGAGCAAAAAGCCTTTTTAAATAGAATATGCTTAAAGAACATATATTCAAATACGAACGAGTTGGCATGATGTCCACAACTTATTTCTGAATTGTCATTAACCAAGGAATCCTAGGCTTTCAAGTGACCATTTACATGTACGCATTATTAGAAGGTCATAGGTTTGGGCCCTGCTAGCGGAAAGTTATTTTTTCGTCCACTCTACTTTCTTTAGATTTACACCACGGTTATCACGAATGACATCTATACTTTCCTCGGCTTTTTCGTCAGTCAGTTCTCGTTAATGTGGTGCTTAACAAAGAAAAATGAGCGCTTAAAATTTCTCTTTCTCTCACTTGTCTACGCCATGTACACTTGGGTTAAAGCTGACTGGTAAGTCAGCATAAACATACCGTCAGTGAAAAAAGTTTCTTGTGAATAGCCGGTGAAGATAGAAGGAAAGACGGCAACAATTTAGATGGAAGTAGGCAGAAGCAAGGACAAAAACTTCAAGTGCACGTAACAGTGCACTGGCAAAATCAAGCAGTGTTTACCTTCGAGAAATACCCAACGATGTGACATCCTTCAGCATCGGCGTCGGTCATCACGTAAAAAAGAAAGGGCTCAACATCAAAGTAGAGAGTCTTGTGGTCGAGAAATAGCTTAGCAAGCAGGCACAGGTTCTGGCAGTAGGCCTAGAGGACAAAAAATTGTTACGAAGAAATGGGGTCAGGTAAGCCTCCTGTCACTCGTAGCCACTGTCCCCATAAAGGCTAAATACTTAAAGATAAGTAGTTAGTTTCAATGTACTGACATGTAAACTGCAAGCTTACAATGACCTCCCAAGCTGGATCAATCGTCGCATTTCTCATCTTCCTTCACACATCATCACAATGTATCATTTACGAGCGATTTTCTTTAACTCTGCTGTTCCAACACCAAACGCATACTCATTTTGAATTCTTTCTCGCACCCGTAGTGCATAACGTGACGTGACGTGTATTAGCAAGGAATGCCGAATCAGTCCTCACATGTGCTGCATACCCAGGTGCAAATCACGACAGTTTCATACAGGCAGACTGGGTCTAATCTTACAATGCCATAACCGCATTACTGCTGAAAAAAAATGGCAGTTTTAGTTGGTGCTGCAAGGCATGCAAGTCTGAGGGTGCAATAATGTGCAGTAGACTACCTGTCCACTTAGAGACCACATGTTGTGACACTATCAAGTTTAGTTGTACAGACAGCCAAATGTTTAACTTTCGTGCATGAGTGGCAGTTTATACAGTCGACTCCCGGTAATTCGAAGTCGCTTAATTGGAAGTTTCGGTTAATTAGAAATGAGCAAGTGGTCCCATCAGTTTTGCATGCAATCGTATAGAAAAAAATGCTCGATAATTCGAAGTTAAAAACCCATAATATTGGTTAATTAGAAGTTTTTTCAATCGACAGTCTTGTCGCGACCGTAATTTTACAGTAAAATGGGGAACTTTTCATATGCCAAAACATCTGCCGGACCGCGCTGGTGTCTTCGCCATCACTACTGTCCGCAGCGCCACAGATCTTGAAGCGGCAATCTTTTTAACGCTGGCGAATCGCATCGGCGGCATCGACTGACTCTTTAGTTGACTTTTGTCGAGACTCGAGTGGGTCACCGCGTCACCCGCGCGCTGGGTTGATTCCACACGTGTTTCCGCGCTTCTGATTTTGAGTGTTGTGGTGGTGACGTACGTTTGATAATGGCAACTCGTGGCCCTTACCGAACGCTAGACCTAGCGACGAAAGTCGAAGTCTTGAAGGAAGTTGACCAGGGAGGCACCGCCAAACAAAACATTGCAAGAAAGTACGGCATTAAGCCTAACACGCTGTCGACTTTCATAAAGAATACGCGCTCAATATTGGATAAGTTTGAAAGTGAAAAATTCAAGACATCGCGGAAGTGGGTGCGCACCGGCGCCTACCCCGAGTTGGAGGAAGCACTGCTGATTTGGATCAGAGAGGCACGAAACAACAAACTTCCTCTCAGTGGTAAAGTCGTCACGGCAAAAGCGTCATCGCTTGCTGAAATGTTGGGCATCAACGACTTCGCTGCTTCGGATGGGTGGCTTACGCGTTTCAAACATCGCCACGACTTGATTTTTAAAAGCGTGTGTGGGGAGAAGGCGTCAGTCGATGAGGAAACGTGCCTGACATAAAAAGCGGGCAAGCTTCGCAAGTACCTCGAAGAATACCAGCCGGCAGACATTTTTAATGCAGACGAGACTGCGCTTTTTTATCGACTGCTACCGGACAAGACCCTGACATTTAAAGACGACGACTGTTCTGGAGGCAAAAGATGCAAAGAGAGAGTGTCAGTGCTAGTCGCGGCGAACATGACTGGCACAGAACGGTGTCGCCTGCTTGTGATCGGGAAAGCTGCCAAGCCTAGGTGCTTTAAAGGCGTGAAGACGCTTCCTGTGGATTATACCTCGAACAGAAAGGCGTGGATGACATCCGATATATTTAAGGACTGGATCACCAAACTCGACCGCAAGTTCGCGCAATCAAGCCGTAAGGTGTTGTTCCTTGTGGACCAATGTAGTGCCCACATGAACGTACCTGCCTTGAATGCCATCCGTCTTGTGTACCTGCCTGCAAACACGACGTCCGTGTTGCAGCCCATGGACCAGGGCATAATAAAAAATGTGAAGGTATTGTATAGGCAGCATCTCGTCGAGCGCATGCTTTTGTGCATGGAAAACTCGTCGCAATATGAGGTGAGTTTGCTTAGTGCCATCAACATGCTAGCGCGAGCTTGGACCCGCGTGAAAGAAGAAACCATCGCCAATTGTTCCCGGGCCTGTGGTTTCATAGAAAACTCGGGGGATGCTTCTCCTTGTGCGCCAGTGGAAGTGCAAACAAATGAGCTCGACGACGGTAGCTTTCGCGCCGCTCTCGGTGACGTCCGTTTTGACGAGTATGTCGCTGTGGACAGCAACGTCGAAACATGCGGTCCACTAACGGACAGCGAAATCGTGCAGATGGTTCGGCCCCATGACTGCATTCCTGGAAATGACGATGATGACGACGACATCGGAAATGAGCCACCACCGAGGGCTGCCGATGTAGCTGCGGGTCTTGCTCTTGCGCAGCGATTTTTTGTTGGAGAACACAACGCTGAAGAAGCACTTCGACACGTGTATTCCTTACAAAACTTGCTAGCCGCAGCCAGATTCGGCAAGCAGAAGACGATGACAGACTATTTTTCCTAAAAATTGTCGCGCTTTTAAACTAATAAAAGTGCCGTTTTTAGTGCTTTTTGCTTAATTCGAAGTTCGTTTAATTCGAAGTTTTTTGCGGTTCCCGTGAACTTCGTATTAACGGGAGTCGACTGTATTGTGTACCTTAGCCATACGACTGAATTACCGTATTTACACGATTGTAAGACGACCCTTTTTTTCAAATTTGACAATCCAATGTTGGGGGGTCGTCTTAGAATCGAAATCGAACCATGTACCTTAGAATCGAAATCGAACCATGTATTGTCATCTCGAATAGTTTCCCGCTCAACCCAAAGCGCATAGTTTTCCGCGTGCTTATACAAAAGCTTTTCTTTTTTTAGCATATACTGCGCGCATTACGAGTGCCTTTATGACGAGCGCACGGCTCTTGAGGGAGTACCGGTAATCGATGGAAGAGCCGCCGTAGGGGGGTATTGGTAGTTGACGGAAGAGCTCCTCTTTGTGATACAATTTTCTAAGCGGGCGCGTCGCCGCGTGCTCCTGTCGCTTGTGTCCACTTCTGTCTCCACTTGTGTCCACTTCTGTCTGACAAGAGTGCCGTAGGCTCGAAGAACACTCGGCGCTCGTTTACGGCAGCGTTTAAGCGGGCTGCTATTCTTCATGCGGAGGAAACCAACAACTGTGCAGCAGGACGGAAGTTCGGAATCGGTGAATGTGTGGTGCGGAAGTGGCGGCTTCAGCGCGAGGAAATTTTCTCGTGCGACTCCAAGCGCCGTGGCTTTCGCGGGCCGAAGTCTGGCCGCTTTTCGGAACTAGAGGCGAAGCTTGCGGCCTACGTGACTGACCTACGCGATCGATCGTTGTTGGTCACCTGCGAAATGGTCACGCAGCAAGCCCGTGTCTACGCTGTTCAGGCAGGGATACCAAGGTCTCAATTCAAAGCTAGTAGGGCCTGGGCGTCTAAATTTATGAAGAGGGCTGGTTTTTCTCTACGTCGCCGCACCAGCGTGTGCCAGAAGTTGCCGGCCGCATACGAGGAGAAAGTCCTCGCCTTCCATCGGCACTTCCTCAAACTCCGCGACACCCGACGGTACTTGCTTGGCCAAATCGGCAATGCCGACCAAATTCCCGTCTACTTTGACATGACGAGCAACACGACAGTGAACGTGAAGGGTGCACGCAATGTAAACCTACTTACAACGGGCAACGAAAAGCTCCGTTTCACTGTAATGTTGTCGTGCTTGGCTGATGGCACCAAACTCCGCCCGTACATCGTCTTCAAACGGAAGACGATGCCTAAAGAGGCACTTCCCAAAGGCGTGGTGGTACGGGTGAATGAAAAGGGCTTCATGACGGACGACATGGTCGTGGAGTGGTACCGTCTCGTGTGGCTCCTGAGGCCGGGGGCATCCCTCAAGAAGGGACATCCCCAACATGCTAGTGTTGGACTCATTCAGAGGCCACCTTACCGCCAAGGTAAAAGCAGTGCTCCAGAAGGAGCATACCGACATGCTCGTCATTCCCGGTGGCTTGACGGGGCAGCTTCAGCCTCTCGACGTGGGGGTCAACAAGCCTTTTAAAGACTTCGTGCGCCGCGAATACAACGAGTGGATTTCGTCAGGAAGCCGCGAACTTACGCCAAGCGGGCGTGTGAGGAGAGCCTCCCTGGCTACTGTGTGCGGGTGGGTCCTCTCCGCATGGACGGCCGTCCCACGCGATGACGTGGTGCGGTCGTTCGCGAAGTGTGGACTCACACTTGACGACGACGTGCTGTGGGACTGCAGCAGCAATGACGGCAGCAGCACCAGCGAGGACGACTCCAGCGACGATGAGTAATCCTCCGCAACCACGTGAATAAATTTCCCTTGTGTAAAATGCGCGCATTCTTTTTTTTTTTTTTTTGAGATGCGATTTTAGGGGGGTCGTCTTACATTCAAGTCGTCTTACAATCGTGTAAATACGGTAGGTTCCAGTTGAATTAAAGACAAGTGTATGCCCATAAAGCACATATCCTCGAAGCAATTTTTTGTAACTTCGTTCCATAATATGGCGCTGGCAGACAATAAAGTCTGCCAGCGCACACAATGGCTAAGGTTTTGGGCGACTGTACATGACCTCGACAGCACATGGATTTTCCTTTTGGGTGCAGTTTCAATGGCAAAGCAACTGCTTCGGAACTGCAAGGGGAACATTCCTGCATTGATGTTCTATACTGCACATACCGTATAAACGCGTGTAAGGGCCGCACTTTTTTTTCAGGAAGTGAGGGCTAATTTTCAGGTTGCGGCCCATACACGGACCTTTTTTTTATGGTGAACTAAAAACAACGTACCAGTTAGTGAACGAAGAGCGTTTATTGCAGTATGCCGCGTGTGCGCTTAATCGTCGTCACTCGACGAGTCCTCTAACTCGGAGTCCGAGATAGTGTGTTGCGGAGCACCATCATTCCACAAACAGTCATCTTCGGTGCCATCCAGGCTGTTGGATATCCCAGTGACCTTAAAACTTCGGGACACAATGTCCGTCGACACCGAGCTCCACGCCGACAATATCCAACCGAGAACAGTAGCAAGCGGTGCCCTCTTCAGCCGTCCGGTCGGCGTGTGCTCATGGTTGCCGGTTGCCATCCATTCCGTGTAGAGTCTTCGGAATTCAACTTTGAATGGTCTATTCACGCTCACATCCAATGGTTGCAACATTCCTGTGAGGCCGCCTGGAATCACGGCCATGTCTGTGCCGACACGGCGCAGCTGCTCCTTCACCTTATCGGTAAGGTGGCCGCGGAAACTATCCAATACTAAAAGTGAATGTTTGGCCAACAAAGCTCCCGGTCTGTTCTGCCAAACACTTTTCACCCAGTCTAGCACCAAATCATCGTTCATCCATCCCTTCTCTTGGGCTCTAACTATGATGCCCTTGGGGAAAACTTCGTTCGGAATTCTTTTCCTTTTCAAAACAACGTACGGGGGTAGCTTCCGCCCGTCCGCGGTCACACAAAGCATCACGGTGCAGCGTTGGCGCTCAGCGTCGGTGGTCCGCACGGCGACACTCTTCTTGCCTTTTACTTCGACTGTGTAGTTCTCGGGAGAGTCAAACCACACAAGAGTTTGATCAGCGTTCGCTATTTGCGACAACAAATAACTGTGCTGATGGCGCAGGCCGATGACATGCTTGTGAAAACTAAGCACCTTGTCGGTATAGTCTTCTGGCAGCCGCTGGCACAGCGTGGTCCTTCGCCGAAAAGAGAGTCCTTTTCTTTTCATAAACCTTCGCACCCAGCCAGCACTAGCCTTGAAATCCCCGGCCGGTATATTTTTCGCACGTGCCAAGGCTAGTGCCTTCATGCGCAGCATGTCTGTAGTGAGCGCAAAACCATCGTTCCGCACCTCAGTCACATAGCGGAGCAACTCCGCTTCCAAATCGGGATACTTGCACTGTTTTCATCGGAAAGCGCGCTTTTTGATATTGGTGTTCTGCAAGGCTTTCTTCTGGGCGCACCAACGTCGAACACACTTCTCGTCAACGTCGAATTTTCTGCCGGCGGCCCGTTTCCCGTGCTCGAGGGCAAACTCGATCACCTTCAACTTATAGCCAGCTGTATAGCTACTCAGCTGCTTGCCCATCGTGCGAAAACGTAAACGCCCCGCAGAAAACTAGCTGGAGTCCCAGAGTCATTCAACGGTGCGCAAAACTCGAGCACATGGCAGGCTGAACAGCACAATGACCGAACAACGCACAAACACCAAAGTTGGTGATGCTAATGCCGATATGGATAGCGCGTTTGTATAGAAGTGTCAGAAGTTAAAGATAAAATCCTGCTTTAACCTTTAGTTGGCGGCTGTATGAACACTACTAAAAAAACTAAAAATTTTTAGCGAACTTCGTGAACATATTAGCATGAAGAAAACCACCAAATTATTCTAATGATGTACTATATGGTGATGATGAGAATTGCGTTCTCTAACGCCATCTACTGACAACGCCTAGTAGCTCACACACACGCGCGCATTTTGAATACGCATGGGTCAAGGAAAGTGCGGATGCGGCCCTTACACGCAACTTTTTTTTTTTTGAATATGTGCTTCTTAAAACGGGATGCGGCCCTTACACGGGTGCGGCCCTTACACGCGTGTATACGGTAATTACAATACTACACTTCACGTTCATTCTTCGCACACAAATTCCAAGTTGAGACATGAGCTGCATGCGAAAATCGAGTAATATGCAATGTGCGAAACGAAGACACAAACCTTGTTTTTGGCACCGTCCACCTCAAAGAAAGAGATGTTGCCCTTGCGGTAGATCTCATCACCTGGTGGGTGCCGCCACACACACTTCGCCTAGAAGAAAGTAATAAAACGAGATGCAATGACAAATGAAAATTAAGTCATCAAACTTGAAGCAAATATACTAAGGCATGGAAAGTGCTCAAACACAAAGGCAACATGAACTGCAAGCCAGGCAGCTCTAATAATGGCAAGTAGCAGCGCAGAAATACCCAGATGCTTTACATAGCACAGTTTTTTTTTCTTGTAGCATATTAACGTATTTACTCGCATAATCCTCGCACTTTTTTTGCCGGAAAATCGATGCAAAGTTGGGGGGGTGCGTGAATTACGCGGGGAAAACTTTCCACGAAAACATACAGAGCGAAAAAGAAAACGAAGTGGCCGCAGATCGGGATTCTCACGCCAGCAAGCTTTAAAAGTACTAATTAAAACTTACCTCAACAATAAAAGCAGAGCTTAAACACAAGGCAAGATTTATTCGAGACACAAAAAGTAGAAGCAAATAGTCGAGAATTAGAATGCCATACACAAAGCTTGTGGGGGTTGCGGGCATAGCGGTAGTGTTCGTCGCTCAACAGGAGCCCTCAAAAGGTAAGCGTAGGACATCAATTTTGGGCTGATGGCTATTTAACAGAATCATCCGCAGTTTTTTTTTCTGAAGAAATAAAGTTTACCATCAATCCCAGTTTTAGGCATACGGCAGGCCCAACGCGTCTTGGTGGCTTCCAGCTGCCATCACCAGTAGCGAACACAAAACTCGTAGACTCTGAAGGGCTTAATGGCGGCCCTGTTGCCGTTGTTTAGAGCATGATCTATCACTTGCAACTTGAAGCAGCCGTGTAGCTTCAGTTCGCCCCATAACATGCCAAATTACCGACACAACATACAAAACACGCCGCAACGCTAGGGTGGCTACAATGAGAAGGTGTGAAAAGTGAACCGTGTTTTCCTTGCCGAGCGGCGCTGTGGTGCGCGAGATCTCCACTAGGTCGTGATTTAGCGTGGCGATCGGAAGCGCTGCTGCTAGCCTGACTACTAGAGTGGTGGAGACGGCGGCAGGTGCAGTGTATGCCGGGGGAGGCTGCTGGTCACTCCCGGCAAGTGCTTCTCAGCATCGTTTGTGTTCCATGTGGTGCGACGACTTTGTTGTGTTTGGCCTTAAAAGACTAAAGGGCTTCTACAAAGAAGAAAAAGAAATGCTGCGGACTTTTTTTTTTTTTGCCTACGTGCAACGCGGAATACAGATTGTGCGCTGAAAATTTTGCCCTTTTTTGTGCGCTCTGGCATGCAAAGACAGGTTAGCAAAAAGAAAGCGGACCATCGCAAGGGCGCACAAAGTGCTCTAGGAAAATACCGCCGTCAGCAAAAAATATTTCGACGCATGGTAAATATTTTTAATTTATTAACGACAGAAAAGACTTGTGTGCATGTGTGGAAAGCAACAGCAAGTGAAGATATTGAACACTTTGTGGCGCTCTTAACACCTCGGCCTTTTCTTTTCGATAAATACATTTATTTACCTGAAAATTATGTCTTCTCACTTGGTTTTTAAATTCAGCGCGCGAGAATTCGTGCATATTCTCGAAGTACAGGAAGAAAGCAGCGTGAAAAGACTAGTTTAAGAGATGATGCTGTCCCCCCTTATTCCCAAGCCTGTCCAAATATAATCAAAAAGTTTGCCTAAAGAACGAAAAAGACGAAATGCTGCTTCATCGAACTACGTACCAGCAAATAAGTGACCCGATAACCCTAGCACATTGGAGGATTGCCCAAATGACTCGACAAGCTGCCAAGGCAGGCGACTAGATATTGGTATCTAAGGGGACTTATGTATCCCTCAGAGTCTCTCTAAAACCTGGTAGAAACTATGGAAACCAAGTTGACACATGTGCTTAGCACAGTGCGCCTGCATTTGAATTTAGTAGCCAGTCTTCTACGATCTCTAAGCAGTTTCCAGAAATTGGCTGTCTTGAACATTGCAAATAGTTGAACAAAGCAGTGGTCAGATGATTTTGCGTGACGAGAGTTCTTCTTTTAAGGGTCTGAACCAAGCAAAAACCAAGAAAAAAGTCAAGCGATTGAAGCCCTGTGTCACAGAAGAAAGATGTCTATTAGTTACTTAATGTAATAAATTTTGTTGCAGCCATAAAGCTAAGTGTTGTCTCAGTTTCTACACATGTTTCAGAATACTGTCTCAAGTGTAATACAAGTCCAGCATTGAGAAAATAGCAATGCGTAACTGCACTTGGTAGGTCGCACTGTCCAGGCAGATTTAGCAGCAAACGTCACAATCTATCGCGAGTTAGCACAAGGTAATGTTGGCAAACTAACGTCGTCAAAGATACCCCGCTCCACTAGAGCAAGCTTTTTTTTTTTACTTCGTTAAGACGTAGTTGAATGTCACAGAAAAAAATAGGCCGCGTATCTACATCTTACCCCGCAAATGTCGTCGAAAGACGATAGTTTTGCGTCAGCAGTGAGTGAAGAAAACGTTTATTTGATGTCCTGCGCAAGAAAATCGGTGAATGGTTGTCTGGAGGCGCTGCATTAAAGTGCCTTGAGCGTGCAGCGGAGGCGAACAAATGCATCAAGTCACGTCACATGTGAGACATGAGCGCCATCTAGCAGTTTTTCTTAGAAAATAGAGCGCATGGCTCTGAGACAAGTGTGCGCTGCCTTTCTCAGAGGTGATAAGGTGTAGAACGCAAGGCGAAGGGTAGGTGCCACCACCCTCTCGTTTTAGCAAAGCGTTGGAAACACTCGCTTGTTCGCGCAAACGTTGCATGGTCAGGGCAGCGTGATAAGCGCTACAGTCCTTAAAACTACCTATGTATGCCTTTTCTAATAAAAGACGATCATGCAAAATATATACGCGTTGTTGTGGTGCCCAGACATGCGCAATAATTGCTTTTTAATCGACAATTGCACAAGTATTAGCGCTGAACCTTGAGCAACATTGGTGGGCGCTGTGAATGGGGTAGGCCATTTCAAGTACACGATGCTGTTAAGAGTGGATAAAACAGACAAATGTACAGACAGACCAAAATTTTTGCGTCGAAGGTCCCCTAAGAAAGATTATCGTTTTTAATAAAACCGTTTTGGTTTCACCAAGCATATAAAGAGTGGTGCAGTCGGAATGACGCTCCGTCGAAAATTTCGCTCAAATGAAATGTTCGTTCAGCGAAAGATGCGTGTATTCATATTAGGTGAAATTGCTGTTTGATATTTACTTTGACAAAACTCTTGTACTGGCAAAAAACTCGAAACGATCATCGCGGGTTCATTGCAACGGAGAAAGCTGGCAGCGCCTCCGACTACAGTGCCACCGCTGCAAGCTCGCGAGTGGGAGCCACCTTGGAGCGGCCGGTTTTCACACCTCCCAATTCTAGCCACCCTAGCAATGCGCACTGGCCACTTTGGCTTGGCTTGGATTGGATTGAAAATCCGTGCAACGGTACGCTTAATGCTTAAGAGATGACGCGAGATGGTGCATGCTATCATCATCTTTGGCTGGAACGAGCAGACGACTTTATTGCGGCAGTTTTCGGGGGTGCGATAATTACTCGAGGAAAAAAAGAAATTGTATTTTTGTTGGGCGATGTGGGGGTGCGAGAATTATGCGAGTGCGAGGATTACGTGAGTAAATACGGTAGGTACTGAAAACCAGCAATTAAGAATTGAGGATGATCACTGTTTAATTATTAAACAGGAAAATCATGCACATACAATACACCCCATGCACTCTTCACACTTATGAAACCTCAAGTATTTCACATTCCCATTTTTACTATAACCACAGCATCACAATTAATAACATTAGTTGAAAGTTAGCTGCGGTGTTGTGTGTACCCTTAATCTTTGTAACATTTTCGCTCACTTTACAGCGGCGTGACAATTTCACACGCAGGGGTGAGCCTTCGTATCCCATAATTGCAATGTATTGTTATAACTATGTATTGTTATTTTTTTTGCCAAAGCTTTAAGGCAACCAGGATCCATCTAGAAATACATATCTACAGTGGCATCCCACATAGACCAGTTTGTCTCACGGTGCTGTGCTGAAGGCTTCTCTAACTTGTTTATGGTAAGGAAGATGCATATGTAGGTGTGCGCATTGCTTCTCTTCGTATCACACTTGGTAAACCAGTGCTTCTGATGGCTGGCTAGCAACATCGACGAAATCGCCTTCACGCTGCCAGGAGAAACATCACTGCCTCTCGCTGTAGCAGTCCAACGAAAGGCAGTGAGTGTCTGCTGAGGCACCACCCAATAGGGGAATACTCAGAATTACCGTTAGTGGCATCAATCACTCGTGACTAGCATAAAACTTCAGCAGATAAAACCTATCTATCAACGAAAGCACGAGAAAAAAGCGGAGTCGCTTACGGTGTGCCGTCGCAGGATGGTGGGGCTGCCCATGTATTTGAGGCAGAACTGACACAGGTACAATTTGGGTAGTGCCTGGTACTCCTCCGGGTAGGGGGAGCTGTACCAAACGTCCATCTCATACCGGCCCATCTCCAGCACTCGAATGCCCTGCTGATGGTGATGGTTGTGGTGGTGCCTGTTGTTGCTGCCGTGGCTGCCAGAGGACGAGCGTGGGGCAGGGGACGCTAACAGCGATGCCGCTCGCTGATGCTCCTGCGGGATCGCCCACACACAGCTGCTTTTACAACGTCTAACTTGCTTTCAGGGACAGCTAACGCGCGCATTTCATGCACTGCACTTGTTTACAAAAAATACCAAGACCTGCAAACTGTTCCGGCATGAGGACCGAGCAGCAATTATCGTACCCAACTTCAGTCATCAAAATTGGGAATTTTTCCCCTCCCCCACGTAATAAGCGCACCCTCTACATTTATTCGCCGCAGTCCCACTAACCGACACCTGGCACCTCCTCAATCGCTGGACCTCTTCCTTTTTTTTAAAATTATCTTGCTGACCCCACTCTGCCACCTTGCCTCGCTCCCTCGCCCGTTGCCACGTGCCATGTTGTTTTTCTTACTATCTGTGCCCGGCACGTCCCCAGTCTTTTTTTTATCTGTGCGCCACAGCGGGGTTCACGAACGGTGCGAAGCGCACAGCGAGCGAATATCACGAAACTGCCCGCGCCAACTGACGATGGCTTCCTGCGAATACGAAAAAGCCCAACCACGTGCATGTAATTTTCGAGCGACGATGACAAGATTTGCTGTCGGGAAGGGCCCTTAGAGAAAGGATTTCGGTCTGCTGCTACTAGCGCAGTAAGCCGGGCAACGTTGTGCATGGCAACAGTGACGTGAGACGGACCAGTCGGTCCGCTTCTTGAGGCAGGTGATTTGAAGCGCGCTATCCCGATGCGGAGCACTAAAACGTGATGTTATTTCAAAATAGGCCCTTCCTTCGCCCGAAAGAAACGCTACGAAGTTTCTGGCCCACCATTTTAACAATCAACGTCGACTTAATAGCTGGCTTTAGTGCCCATTTAATGGGATGCAGAAATGGTCACATATGCACGCAAAATGGTCGTGTTGGCAGAAGAATATGGAACATTGCTCTGGTTTCACTGCTGAGCTGACTGATCTGGGTATGGCAGCGGGTAAACTAGGGCTTTATGACTTCCATATTTTTTCTCCTCCAGAAACAAAGTCGTCTTTTGACAGTGTCCACACAATGGAGATGACAGCAAAATGCCCAATTAAACAAAAATCCATAATGACTCTCATGGTCAGTGCTCACCATTTCCTCTGCTGCTTTGGCTTGTGCTTCCCGAAACATCTCCAGGTCATACACAGGAGCCAGGCCATTCAGGTCTGGTTCACGGTCGGAATCACTGAGTAATATCAAAGAGAGGCACAGACAAGTTTACAGGACAGAACAAGATTTCCATTATGCATACTGAAATTTAGTGATCCTTTAAAGAAAACAACTATAGGCAGGCAAACAATTCCAAGTTTTCGGATGGTAAGTAAGAGGTATACTTGTAATGATACACAGTTGCACTGGGCTGGGGTGTCAGTCATCTATTTATTTCTAACACCTTCTTCCTCTTCGTCTCCCTCCAACCCTGCCTAACGTCCACGTACACTCTCCCTCTTTGAAGACTCATCCCTCCTGGGGTGATACGTGAAGACGTTTCCAATGGTCGCAAAATCCAGCACACCGTCATCGTTCGTGTAACCAACCCTTTTGAGAACGCTCTGTTGCACTGCGATCACACGATAAGGTACCATGTACACCTGCTTTGTGCCTGGAAGGCCTTTTCTGACGAGCACCAGATCGTTCAGTTGTATCTGGGGTATCCGCGTGTTGTGGCGGCGGTCAAAGCTTCTCTTCATATTTTTCCGGTATCGCTGGTAGGCTTCCGAGGTTTTTCGTTTTTCGCACAATTGCAGGCGGTCTGCAATGCAAAGTTCTTGATCAGCAGGAAGCATGGGTACCTGTCCGAAAGCTGCAAAATATGGGCTACAGCCGATGCTCGCAGTGTGCTCGCAGTGTGTAACCGATTGTGATGAGCAACAGCTGCCTCCAAGCAGCACTTCCATCTGCCCTGAAAATCTGGGTACATCGAAATGAACTGCTTCAAATCCCGAATGATTCTTTCAGCCATGCCATTTCCTGCAGGATGGTATGGAGCTCAGCGACGCAACTCCTGCAGGAAATGGTATGGAGCTCAGCGACGCAATACAACTCCTCGTTCTTTCGCCCAATGTTGCAAACGCTGACTGAGAAACGCTGGTCCATTATCTGATATTACTATTTTCGTATTCTTGAATATCTCTTGACTCAAAAGAGCGATAACACTATTTGCATCTTCCCTTCCCGTCCGTGCAGCCACTATTCTTGTGCACTGGTCTATTGCCACTAGGAAAGATTGCGTTTTCTTACTCCTGCAGCCTTCTTCTTGAGCTCTGCGAAATCCAGATGAATGACTTCAAATGGTATGTCGGAATGTTGAGGCAAAACCATCTCATCCGTTCTCTGAAGGTACTTGGCTTTGTGAACTTGACATTGATGACAAGACTGAGCATACCGTTGAACGTACTCTTTCATGCGTTTCCACTGGAAACGCTGACGAATTTTGTGATATGTCCTACAAAAGCCGTCATGTCCACCTGAGTGCGGGGAGTCGTGATAGAGTTCCAAAATTCAAGGCCCCATTGTTTCTGGGACTGTGAACTTTCTGTTGTGGAACTTAAGTTCTTCAGTTCCCTCCCACAACAATGTTGCGTTGACATTTTCCTGATCAGGAATTACCGAAAGTCTTGAAAGCGCATCTGCGTCCTTGAGGTGTTCTCCAGGCCTGTGGTGGACCATGAAAGTAAACTGCTGGAGTTCACTCACCCACCAGCAATTTTTCCTCGAAGTTCGGTGAGGTTAAGGATATACGTTAAGGCTTGGTGATCCGTGAAGAGCGTGAAGCTCCTGCCATCCAGGTAAGTTCTAAAATAGCGTACGGCCATTAAGACTGCCAAGGCTTCCTTCTCTGTAGTTGTGTAGTTAAGTTGCGTTTTTGAAAAGTGTACGAATAGTACCCGACGACCCTCTCTTGGCGGCTCCGTGGAGACCCGGTATCTCTCTGGTAAAGCACTGTGCCTGTGCCATAATAAGAAGCATCGGTGTTCAGTTCAAAGGGCAACTTGAAGTCTGGAAGAGTCAGGACCGGATCCGACGAAATAATGGTCACAAGGCTGTGATAAACAGATTCACACTCTGCTGTCCACTGAAATGGCACATTCTTCTTAGTCATTTCTGTGAGGCACTTGATTTTCGTCGCGTAATCTCTAACGAATGGCCGGAAATGCCCTGCAAGACCCAGAAATACCCCCAAAGAGTGCAAGTCATATGGCTTCTGCATTTTTGCGATTCGTTCGAATGATTCCTGTTTTGTTGTTTTGGTTTGGCCGTCAAATACTCTTCCAAGAAAACACCACTTTACTTTGGAAAAACTCACTCTTCTTGTCATTAATTTTGAGCTCGGCGTCACAAAGTGCTTGAAGTACACTAGCCAGATGGTTTGAGTGCTCTTCCTCGTTGTGTTGTGGGAGTATACTATTATATCCTCTATGTAGACGTTACAAAACTTCCCGAGAAACGGTCCCAAGACGTCGTTTATCATTTTCTGGAACCAAGTGGGCGAGTTCTTCCATTCAAATGGTAGTCGGTTATACTCATAGATGTTAAAGAGCGTGATGAAGGCAGAATATTTCTTGCAATTTTCAGAAATTAGGACTTGCCAAAATCTTTTACATAGGTCAATGCGCGAGAAAACTCTGCAGCCACCGGTGTCATCTATGATAGAGTATATACGTGGCATAGTAAACGGAAAAAGCCCAGTCTGCTTATTAATTTGTCTGTAGTCCGTGCAGAGTCGAAGACTTCCATCTTCCTTTGATGCAATGGTGATGGGTGAAGCAAACGTAGACGTGGATGGATGGATGATCTGCGCATCCAACATCTTTTGAATTTAATTCTGAAGCCACACTCTCTTCTCTCGTGACATACTATAGGGCCTTTTTCTCACAACCGTGGTATCACTGAGCTGGAATGGTACCTCAAACTTTATAGTTGCCGTAGGATATCCTTTCAAGCACAGCAATTCCAGGTAAAGCGTCCTAACATCTTCACCTGACGATGGCTTCCGCAGAGTCTTAGAAGGCGAAACTGCAGCATTGATAGTGCGGCACTTTTTTTCTATGGTAATTTCTCCTGTCCAGTATATATTAAGGCGAAATTAGCTGATGACTGGACGTGAAAGCAGTAATTCATACGGCACTCCGTCGAGTACCAGTGCTTGCGCAGTGTCAGTGTTGCCGAGACACGATTTGGTTATACAAGTCCATTTATCGTGAACATCTCGTCTTCCACCATATCCGTGTACTTCTACTGGCCTTCCCTCTTTTACTTTTGCCCTTTCAACAATATTTGTGTTTATAACAATGACGCTAGCTCCGCTGTCAACTAACGTGCTCCGTTCCTTTCCATCAACAAAAACAGATATGTACAATAGACTTGTATGAGACAATACCGTATTTACTCGATTCTACCGCGCCCTCGATTGTAACGCGCACCCGATTTCCACCGCGAAAAAAAAAAAAAAAGGAGTAAGACATCGATTGCAAACGCGCACCCATTTTTTCTCGCTGGCCCGCACGATCACACCACACGAAAAAACGACTCCTTTCGGGAGCGTCTTCCATTTAAATATGAGGTACGAGCGAAGCTTGTGCATTGCCGTCACTGTAGTTTTACCGTGGACCGATGCCAGCACGCGAACTTGCTTCGCCCCCTTCTTCTCAACGGTTGTGGTGCCAGGCATGTCGAAGTAAAGAGGCGTCTGATCGGCATTCCCGATTCGCCCAAGCAGGTAGCCGTTGTTGCGCCGCAAGTTTAGGACGAACCTCTGGAAACTGAAGCTTTTCATCGTACTCTTCCGCAAAACTTTTCGCATATGCACGTTCCCCTTCGGAGAGAAAAGCCTTTCCTCTTCATAAAGTTAGTTAGCCAGCACCTGCTCGCGTTAAACTGGCTCCGCATTAGACCTTTTTCTAAGAGTAATTGCATAGCCAGCACTTGGAGCAGTTCTGTCGTCACGGGCCGCTGTGCCGCTCGCTGCTCAAGCACATACTCGCCGAGCAGCTCTTTATTTGCGGAAAACGACCCTGCTGTGGTCCACTGAAGCCTTTGCGTGAAGCTTGCTATCGACAATCTTCTGCTTTTGTTTCCGCCGGTCCCGCACGCTCGTTTCAGGAACTCCGAACGACCGCGATGCGGCCCGATTTCCGTCCGTTTCTGCACACGCGATGACTTTTCTTTTACAAACGGCATCGTCGTGCACTCGAGTTTTTGGAGTCGGCCCTTCCACGCCGTCGATGCTAATGCACTACTAGATGACGAACTCCTCAGCACACGTATGAAGTGCCGCACATGGGAAACACATAGGCAGAAATGGCCGACGCGCCATGCCGACGCACGTAGGGGGCGGCCATTTGGATTTGCCGATGGCAATAGATTGACCGTAATTTTTTGTTCGTACTCGATTCTAACGCGCATGCGATTTATGAACTCGCTTAACCGGAAAAAAGGTGCGCGTTAGATTCAAGTAATTACGGTAAACAGCTTCTCTTATTGTCGTCGGGTGGAAGCCGAGACCCTCTCTATTTAGTTTTTTGTGACGTTATCCAGCTCTTCGCCATGGTCTGAGCAGCTGTGAGCGCTCTTGCGCTTCTATATCTCTTCGAGTGTATTGTGAACACCAAGCTTGCAAAGGTTTTCAGTGCGAGTGCTTACAGGCAAGCCGAGCGCGAGCATGAAGACCTTTCTTACTCCTCTCTGCAACATGCCAACTATGCATGGCCGCCGAGTATGAAAGGTGGCAGAGCACAAACGCATGTATGATGCAGATGAGGCCGAGAGCACTTTTTGTCTTGGTAGTGATCTGCCTGAGTGCATCTCTGTTAGCGCCGTTGGACTCGATATACATTCCCAATATTCGCAGCGAATCGACTCTGGGCACTGGGGAACCTGTCACCAGTGAAAAGCCGTATTTCACTTTGAGACGCAGATTTCCAGTCACGGTGGCTGCCGCCTCGGGGTCCTTTCTTGTAGAGCAGAAGTTCAGATTTCGATGTGGAGCACCTGAGACTGGTGAGACGGAGGAAACGTTCGGTCACGTCGATTGCACGCTGCATGGCTTCCTCAACTTGACCATCGCTCCCACCAGTGCACCAGATGGTTATATCATCTGCGTAGATGGTATGATTTGATTCCTTTGAACCTTCGCGAATTCCTTGGAGAGCCTGATCATCACAATGTTAAATAGTCTTGGTGAAATAACTGAGGCGTGCCGTGTGAACCGAGGTTGATCTCTCGTGAGAAGTACCCTTCGATTTTGAGCTTGGTAGTTCCCTGGCAAGAAAGGATCTTACGAATTCGCAGACCCTCTTCCCTAGCCCTGGGCTGGCAATACACTGGAAAATGAATTCGTGAGAAACGTTATCGAAAGCCTTCTCCAGGTCTAATCCAAGGATGACTCTGGTATCACCTGTGTTCCGGTCGATGATCTGATGCTTTATCAGCTTCATGGCATCCTGTGTCAAGAGGCCAGCTCTGAAACCAATCATACTGTGGGTGTACATGTCATTGGTCTCGAGGTGCACCTTAAGTCGATTCAGAAGGGCGTGCTCTGCGACCTTACCGACATAGGAAGTTAAGGAAATCGGTCTTAGATTATCTATTCCTGGTGCTTTACCAAGTTTCGGGATTGTAACTGTGTAGGCCGTCTTCCACTGTGCGGGGACCTCCCCACTGCGCCACACCTCATAAATCTTTTCCGTAAGGAATTCGATGGAGTCATCATCAAGACTCTGAACATCTTATTGGTTATACCATCAGGGCCATGGTAGTAGGCTTCACGCCGTTTCTTACTGGAGTCAGCACGAAATTCTCATTGTTCTGAAGTTTCATGTTGATCCTCACCGTACATTTAGC
Source organism: Rhipicephalus annulatus (assembly GCA_013436015.1). Lineage (NCBI taxonomy): Eukaryota > Metazoa > Arthropoda > Arachnida > Ixodida > Ixodidae > Rhipicephalus > Rhipicephalus annulatus. Next base: position 1,600 of record WOVY01003699.1, on the reverse strand, counting down.
AAGTAAATGATCTGGAGTGAGCTTTATTTTAGTGCTTATATAGGAAACAAATGCGTCAGTGCTCACTGCCTCCGGAAGAGCTAGTTCCTCTTCATCTTGAGGCGTGGCAGTCAAGATCCGCACCGCGTTGATTTGCTCCCAATGGTGAAGTCCCACGCATATCTTGAATGTCCGCACAGAAAGTATACGCGGCTGCGCCAATTTATAATGATACACAGTTGCCACTAGGCTGGGGTGTCAGCCATCTTCTTTATTTCTAACACCTTCTTCCTCTTCGATTCCCTCAAACCCTGCCTTACGTCCCACGTACAATACTCACTAAACAGAAAATGCATTGCAGGCTTATTAATAAATTGCTCATCTACAAAAGCCACTCTCATTGTGAGAGAGGCTTGCTAAGCCAAAAAAAGACCCAACAGTTGGAAGCGATTGTGATACAACCTTGAAGGTAATGCATAAGATTTCCGGATGGTCACACGTTTTGAAACACCTACCTACCTACCTACTTGGTCCGTAAATTTTTAATCGGTAGAGGAGGGACTACACTGCATTATAGAAAGACAAAAAGACTAGACTATGCAGGTTTCCAAATGTTTTGCCAAGACACAAAGCCAAAATATGAGAAGAATACTTTCAAAATCAACAATACTGGTTGCTTTTTACAATAAAACTAACCAAGTGTGCTATACTTCACAGATGGTGTAAATTTTAAGCAAATGTACCGCCCTTTAAACAGTTTTTTCAACAAGAGAATTCACGGAATAAAAGAATGTGTTAGAAAGACGGAAGAACAATAATGGTTTTATCCACAAAGATATAAGCCCTTGAAATTCCCATGTTTTCTTCATTCAAGGCTGGAATAAGCATCGCACGATATCTCTACCACTGTCCAGAAACCAGATATCACGCAAAATGTTATCGCGTAACCAGGATACTCAACACACTAAGACTCTCTAGGAATCGTGACGTAATATAAGACACAATAGGTATGTAATGCAGTCTTCAACGCACAACTTTAAGCACTCATACCATATCAAATTAATGTTCGTAGATAATATATAGCAAAGCACAAATGACTACCCTAGATAGATTTAGTAAGTGTGCAAGCAAAATGCAGACTGACGCTCGGCTCTCATGTTTTTTTGGACAGGCCGCACTCCTAAATATCATGCGGAAGGCTCAAACTTGCACTGTTGCTAGAAAATCTCACTCACAGCATGCCTCTGGACCTTGTTCTTGGAGACATCTTCTCCCTTCGATGTTCCAAGATCTTTTGGTAGCGTTCCTTCTGCTCAGTAGTTTGCACCTGCCAAGCAATTCGTACAGCTATGTGTATTCTGATCGGCAGGGAAAAAAAGGTAACAACTTGTAAACACTGCAAAAGCCGCAAGATTACTGCAGAGCAGGAAGTGCCAAAGCAATGCCGTTGACCTTCGTTGATTCTAATCTGTACGACATTACTCACTGGTTCAGTGGACGCAACAGCGAGTATCAAATGCAGCTAGAGTGTTAGAGTAACATTTTGTAGTGCCACAAGACTAGGCTTCTGCGAATAGCAAATTTTAGGTTTGAGCGAATGGTCATTTTGGTCGAATAATTT